>SJYQ01093256.1:362909-387909 GCA_006410935.1 Redunca redunca
ATATATATATATATATATATAATATATGTATGTATAACTGAATTTCTGTGCTGTATACCTGAAACTTACATGATATTGAAAATCAACTGTACTTCAGTAAAAAATTTTAAAGAGAGAGAGAATGTATCCTTGGATTAGAAGAGCTGTGGTGCATGCACCATGTCCCTGGTGAAACTTCCCAGCTTGTAACAACAACAACTAATAATACTAGCTGTTCCTCTTTAGGGTCCACTAGCCATGGCCCAGGCCCTTTACAGACACCACCTGTGTTATTACCTATAAACTCTGTACAGTCAGTCATGATACAAATCCTGGGAGGATTCTAATGGAATTCTCCAAGTGGATTGTAAAGTTCACATGGAAGAGGAACTCCTCCTACAGAGCCAGGACTGTTCTGGGAAGGAAGACAGTGATGGGGATGGGAGGGCTGCCCTTGAGGTACAGAGCTGGAGTGATTATAGCAGAGCATTGCATCAGAATGAAGAGTTCAGAAAGACAGAAATGTAGAATTGGAGGGTTAGCCTGTTTTTAACAAGGATGTCTATGGAAATCAGTAGAGAATGATAATGGTTTTGTTGGTAGAATTGAAACAGTGGGTCAGAGAGAGAGAAATTAAATTCATAACTCCTATTTTTTTTTTTAAATTCAGGTTGTGTAAGTGAACTTCTCTATTCATCCCAACGCTTTGGCTACCATGGGAAGCCTTACACAAGACACAAATGTGAAAGCCTTAAAGGAAAAAATGGATATGCTTGACTGTATCAGAAATGCATACTTCTTCCTTGACATTTTTATTAGGAATTTTCAATACATTTTCAAAATTTTGAATTTTCAAACATTCAACAGAGCTGAAAGAAAATTCCAACCCGATTCTGCTATGATCGTGTTCCTCTCCTGGACCACGCATCTGTCTGTCCATCTGTGCCTCTCTGCTACCTCTGTTTCATCTGATTTCTGAGGCAAATCAAAGTGAATTGGTGCCATCAGTGAAACGGTAAACTTTTATGGGAAAAAGGTACTATAAATGAAGTTAAGAGACATGGCAGCTTGGGAGAAAACTTAGTACATACAACTGAAGGGCAGGAAACTTCACCAAATGAAGAAAAGGATGGTCCCATTTTTCTAAAGAATAGATAAAACATATAAATAGTTAATTATGAGAAGAGAAATTGTCAATGTAATTTGGATTAAATGAAAACTTCTCAACCTTCTTAGTATTTAGGGAGTAGATCTTGAGTTGGCAAAGATTTAGTAGTCGGCTAATGTTGAAGGAAGGACGGGATGCATGCTAATGGCCCTCTCTTGATTGCTGGTACAGTGTGAGCTGGGGCTGGGGGCCTGTGGCAGCAGGTAATGACAGTTTCCCTTCCCAGGATCTACTCTGGAGGAGCAAGTACCCAATGAGGCCTGCACAAAAAAAATCCCTTGTAGCCTGATTAAAATAACAAAAGGTATTTGCTTGCAAATACCCCAAGCAATCCAGAAATGTTTAAACAAACCATGGCACCTCCATTTAGAGGAACCATATACAGCAGTTAAAAGTGAGTCTGATCTGTTAATTCTGACATGGGCTGATCTCTTAAGAAGCATCGCTAATTGAACCGTGAACAGATTGTATCTTACTTGTACAGTGTGAAGGAGAGAAACTTAGAAATAGTACAGCCAGCCTTTACTGGGTCCTTGTGTTTTCAGGCTCTTTCTGCCTGTTATCTCTGTTCCTTGACAGAAGTCTATGTAGTCCTATTCTTCCCATTTCACAGATGAGGACAATGAGGTGAGTCTTGCCAGGATCACATCTGAACTCTCCTGCCTGCAAAGCTGTTGCTGTTTCTGCAACACCTTGACTTTATCTAGACAGGAAAAAATGATACCTGTCCAGAGCAAAAGCTCAGGAAATTGATATTCCCTCCCTGCCTTCAGCTTTCAGACCTTGCTATTATTCAAATACTATTATTTACACATATATATATATATAGCTGCAGATCAGAAACACCGTTTAGGTACAAGCTGGAGAAGGCAGGGGACATGTCGTGGGCAGGGCACTTTGTGGAGGGTCTAGTTTCTTCTTCCTTGGGGCCGGCCAGAGGTTACCGAGGCTGCCTTACTTGCCGAGCATGCATCGCTACTGGAGGAAACAAACTCTGCGGGGTGATGTCATGGAGCCACTCCCCATAGTGTCCTGCTGGCCATGCATGCCCTGACCTGGGGGGCTCACAAAAACCCAAACTGGGCGCAAAGCCAGCTGCTCCCTAAAGCTCATCAGAACTTCCCTCTGCAAAGATGCTTGATCAAATCTCATCTGAGGAACACGTTAAAATCCCTTCATAGGGTTCTGATAATCACCAGAGAAGTAAGATAAGCTAGGATGACAGATGAGAGGGGGCTGCTCTCCCAAAGGTTTGTAGCTGGCTGCAGAGGGGTGGAGCAGTAGATGCAAGGGATGCCCGGTGGTGGAGGTGGTATCTTCTCAGGAGTGGCCTTGCTCCACGGGGTCTCTGTGGGCTGGATCTGGCTGACCATCAGGGTGGAGCGAGGCCCTGCGGGCCCCAGCTGAGGCAGGCCTCGGAAGGTACTGATGGACAGTCAGGGGCAGGCACCTGGGTTCCAGCAAATCAGTCTCACTCAGCAGAGGCTGATGCTTCAGGGTCCTGTTTGCACAGCCCCCTCCATGGCCTTGTGATGAAGCGTAGACACATTATTTGATATCTCTTTTAAAGAGCCTCCCTTATCCCAACTGTATAAGCTTCAGGTCCCATGGAACCTGGACTTGTCCCTCACACAGTTGGTAGCAGTAGGTTGAAGGGCAGAAGATCTGAGAAGGCCTTGCCAGGCATGGGTGTGGGGCCTGGGAGGGACCGGGCCTTGGCCCTAGGTCTGCACGTAATGCATCTGCCCCAGGCTTGACCCACCCCACCCCCCACCTAGGGTGACCGTGTGGGTTGCTTCCCCGGCAGATCTGGAGTAGGAGGCCCTGTCTGTGGGACCCCTGCTGCCCACTGGCCCATCAGCCTAAGCTTCCTGAGACTGGCCTCCAGACCCAGTGGACAAGTTCTGTGTCACTTATTGATTTCTCTGGAGCTTTGAATGCACACACTTGAGAAAGTCTTTAAGTAAACTCCTTTGATTGAGTTTAAAAAGGATCACATATTTTTCAAGAACAGTTATGAGAATATAACATACATACAACAAAGAGCACACATCTAATTTTCTCCTATTCCTTTTTTAAAATTGAAGTTTAGTTAATTTACAGTCATCATGTTAGTTTCAGGTGTGCAGTAGAGTGATTCAGTTATATGTACATATGTATCCATTTTATTTCATATTCTTTTCCCTTAAAGGTTATTACAAGGTATTGAACATAGTCCCCTGTGCTATACAGTAGATCCTTGTTGTTTGTCTATTTTATATAAAGTACTGTGTGTATATGTTAATTCCAAACTCCAAATTTATCCCTCCTTTCTTTACCCTTCAGTAATCATAAGTTTGTTTTCTTTGACTGTGGTTCTACTTCTATTTTGTATGTAAATTCATTTGTATCACTTTTTTTTAAAGATTCCTCATAGAAGCCATATCACATGGTATCTTTCTCTGTCTGGCCTACTTCCCTTAGTGTGATCATCTCCAGATCTTTCCATGTTGCTGCAGATGGCGTTATTTCATTCGTTTTTATGATGAAGAGCATAACATACGTTAAGTGTACTGCATTGGTGAAATTTTGTCATTTGAACACATTCATCTAACCAGCAGGCTTACCAGGTGGTGCTGGTGGTAAAGAACCCACCTCCCAGATTGTAGGATCAATCCCTGGGTCAGGAAGATCTCCTGGAGAAGGAAATGGCAACCCATTCCAGTTATCTTACCTGGAGAATCCTGTGGACAGAGGAGCCTAGCAGGCTACAGTCATGGGGTCACAAGAGCTGGAAATGACTTAGCAACTAAACCACATGTCACCAGCACCCAAATCTCTAAACAGACCAAAGCCAGCCTCTGGGAGCTCCTGTACCCGTCCTAGTCTCTACCGCCCCTGCCCCACCCCAGGCAACCCCTGTCCTGCCTCTGGTAGCATCTCTTGGCTTTGCTTGCTGTACGCTCTTAATGTAAATGGAATTATGTGCTGTGTGCACTTCTGTGTCTGGCTTCTCTCTTATGTTTGGGGGATTTGCTCATATTGTTACATGGCCTGGTGGTTTGTTCCTTCTCACTGTCAAATGGTATTGACTCCTTTTTGGTGAATACAGTATCATACACTGTATGGTTCCAGTACTGATGGGTGTTGAGTTGTTTTCTATCGGGGGCTGTTCTGTATGTTCTGTGTTGTTTGTGCACATCCCCGTGTGGTTTCTGTGGACATACAGGTACATTTCCGCTGGGAAAGTACTTAGGAGTAAAACTGGGATCTTGGGTATGTGTGTGGTCAGCTTTCATATTTACTGTCACTTGTCCAAAATTGTGTACCAGTTGCCTCAGTTTTGATACTGGGATTTGCAATTCAAAGGTTGTTTGTTTAGTTTTTAAAAATTTTCTGTATTAACATCTAGGAAAAATTATTTGGGTAGGGATGGCTACATGAAAGTGTTGACTAAGCCTGAGTCCCTGATGGGAAAGTATAGAATTGTGAACTGTAGCAAATAGACCTGGAGGGATATTCACTCACACACAGACTCACTGACTCACATATTTTTTTTTCTTCTAGCCACAAATATTCACTTTGGCCTCTTCCCTCCTAGAGGCCAGCTGAGCAAGAAAGAAAGACAAAATCAAATCCTTTCTATTGTAGAATGTATTGGTTATTTCTTATGGCCATTTAAAGGCTCTCACTGAGGAAGGCCATCTATTTATACAGTGAGGTCCATGCAGAGCTGCCTAAGCAGAAATTATGAGTGCAGTAAAGTCACTTCATAGTGTTAAAAGACTTGGCTGAATAAAGGGGAAAGTTTAAATAAATTAATGCCTGTCTATGGGATGAAGCAGTTTGAATCCTCTAAAATGTTATTTATGCAGAATCTTAATGATATTAAAAAACAGAATATAGAATTATATACACTGTATGAAATGTATTTTTCAAATGTGAAAACGAGTGAAAGTGTTAGTTGCTCAGTTGTATCCGACTCTTTGCAACCCCATAGACTGTTGCTTGCCAGGCTCCTCTGTCCATGAAATTCTCTGTACTGGAGTGGGTAGCCATTCCGTTCTCCAGGGCATCTTCTTGACCCAGGGATTGAATGTGGGTCTCCCACACTGCAGACAGGTTCTTTACTGTCTGAGTCACCAGGTTAGCCCATTTTTCAAGTGTATTCTGTAGCCAAAAGGAAAAAGCCAAACTTGGCTTACTTTTTCTGGTTTTAAAATTTTTCTTCTACTTGAAATATCCCTTGAACTCCCTGATTCTGGCACCATTCTGCCCTGTTGGCACGCACCCACATCTGGGTACAGACATGGAGGGGTGGGGTGGGGGATGTGTGTGCGCATGCACATGCTGGACTCAGCACTGGGGTCCCAGGCTGTAGTCACTTCCTGGATCTAGGAGGTGATCCACCAGGGCAGGGACTTCACTTTCTGTGGCTTCTACATGCACCACCCCAAACCTTTCCTCACCTGGCTTTGGTTTAGGCGAGAGGACTTTAGCCAGGCATTGCCCATCCTGGAGCAGTTTGCAGAAAAATGGGGAACAGACCAGGTGTTGGGAAGAGCTGGAGGAACCGTGTCCCTGGTTTTAGAGCTTGGCATTGGTCGGTGAGTGGGTGGGGCAGGTTTGTCTGGAGGCTGCCACAGGGTCTGTCCAAGTGGGAGATCGTGGGTGGATCCAGGCTGAGCCTGGAGGGAAGAGCTGGCCTCAGAAGGCTGGAGGAAGGAAGGCTGTGCAGACGACTGCCAGCACCTCATGTCCACCAGTCTGCCTCCAACTGCAGCCCTGCTACGAGCCGGCTGCCTGGGCAATTCCCAGGCTGGACTCTCGCTCAATGGTTGGGTTGTATCCCTGCAGTAACTGTTACTACTTAGCAACTGCTTAGGAGTTACCAGGTTACTCATAATTACTACTTAGCAGTTTGCGGACCAGAACCCGTCCGTTGATTCCAGTGCAGTGTGTTAACTCTGTGCAGGCTCCCGCTCTAATGAGGAGCTTTGAACCCACCAGAGCCACCCTGCCACGTGAGGGGGGCCCTTCAGCCAGCGGAGCAAACCAGTAATTTTCTTCAGCATTTAGCTGAACTTCCACAGTTGGCTGTATTTCAGCACTGAGGATTTTAAATGCTGTTGAAAATGCCCATATGGAGAGATGTGTGTGCATTCAAATGTGTGTCAGTTTCGTGTGTATGTTGCTCTGGGGACCCGAAGTGGGAGTACAGTGGAGCATCTGGGGATGCCATCCGGCAGCCTGTGACCTCCCTGCATGCATGGACTTGACCGGGTGTGATGCCCCTGATTTTCTGACTTTTATCCTGTTAGGGGCTCTTATGGGAAAGGAAAGGGTTTCTTTAAGGACCCAGAGCGTGAAGGATTGGAAAGTGGAGCGTGTTCCTCTGAAATCAGGCTAGTGCTGAGGGGCTGCCAGCCTGGAGTCCACTGTCCACATGCTTGGTTTCCTCCCTGTGTTTTACATGAATGTCTAGCGCCCGGCCATGGGGGTTCTACTTGTTGGGAATTTTAATTAGAGAATTGGGCAGACTTAATTACTCTCTATTCAGATTTAAAGCAAAGGGAACTGCTTCATTTTTCCTCATCTTTCCCAGCCTGGCCAGGGCCACCTCGTCCAGGTCCAGTCTCTGAGGCTTCATCTTGTCGTCTCATGTCTCCCCTGCTTCCCACCCTGGCCCTCCAGCTCCACCCTCAGGAGGGGAAATCAGGTCACACATGTGGTTATTCACAAACAAACACAAACCTTGTTTGGCCCTGCTAACAGGCGAAGCTTGTGGGTTTTGTGTCCATGCCCTGGGACACCCCAGAGCAGGAACAGCGTTAGGACAGTCGAGGCAATCTGCTTATGAGTGAGGTTGTCGATGACTAGGTTATGTCTTAAGCAAATTTGGCTTGTACTGATTTTGTATGTTTATTTTTATTTCTTCTCAAAAGATTTTTCCTTTTGGGGTCACATTGTGTGCCATATGAGATCTTTGTTCCCTAACCAGGGATTGAACCCTTGCCTTCTACAGTGGAATCACAGAGTCTTCACCACTGGACACTAAGGAAGTCCTTGTACTGGTTTTGAAAAACACAGTTTTGGTTTTAAGTTGAGCTTTATTTGGGGGCTGAATCATTGTTTCTCAACATCACTGTCATACACAAGACCCAGCTCGGCTACCTAGGTGGAAAGATCAGTGTTTCTGCCCCAAGGAGAAAAGCTTGAAATTAGTCATCCTTTTAAGCCATCCTTAAAAATCAGGTCCTCGTGGTCGCAAAAACTAGTCATGTTACCACAGTAACATGGTGTCTAGGAACTTCAGTTTCTGCATCTGTGAAATGGGGATGAGGCACTAACCATATAAAATGTTTAATCCAGTTATCTGAGCAAGTTCCAGTCATTCCCCTGGCCCCCTCTCTGTGCACAGAGGTCCCATTAGTGTTGCCACTTTCTCACTGGAGACCTTGAATGTGATGCTTTCAGGAAAAACAGCTCCAGTTCAGAGCTATTTCCCAGTGCCCTGTCAGTTACCCCTGCCACACCCAGGAGAGCCAAAGCTGGGCCAGCATCCAGCAGGAGAAGGCTCACCTCCCCTCCCTTCCTCAGGGTACCCCGGACATGGGAGGACAGGTGGGAAGGGAGGGCAGATGGAGCTGGCAGCACAACCATGCTGAATGGGGAGGGAGAGAAGGGATCCCATGGTGCAGCATCCAAAGGTAGTTTCAACAGGCCAGGTGCTTGGAGATGGAAAGTAAGAAGGGACTGGTAAGACCTAAAAGGTTGATTCCAGAGGACACTACTGTTCAAGTGCAGGGCTGGGGAGAGACTCCCTGTGGCTTGGAAATCAAACAGTTCAACCAATTTCAGGGGTCTTACTTGACTGTGAGTCGACAGTGGTCTCTAAATGGACGTGCGTATTAGTTCCTCAGTCGTGTCTGACTCTTTGTGACCCCATGGACTGTAGCCCGCCAGACTCCTCTGTGTGTGGAATTCTCCAAGCAAGAATACTAGAGTGGGTTGCCATTTCCTTCTCCAGGGGATCTTCCCAACCCAAGGACTGAACCCACATCTCTTAGGTCTCTTGTATTGGCAGGCAGATTCTGTACCACTGAGCCGTCAGGGAAGCCCTTAAATCCTAAAAGAGGTGTATAGTCTTGTTACCACCACCACAATCAAGATATACGATAGTTCTCTCCCCCAAAATATTCATCCTGTCCCTCTGCAGTCTCACCCACAGCCCTGGCAACCTCTACATTTTCTGTCCCTATAATTTTACTTTCCCCAGAACATCATATAAATGGCATCATAAAGTGTGTTTAGCTGGGGTTTTGAAGAGAGAAAGAACAGGGTCCCTTCAGTCCCTGGAAGCAGGTCCGCCTTCTAGCTGTACTTGGTCTAATGAGAATTGCAGACTCTAGTCAGGCCTACAAGAAGATCACCTGCACCTCATGCAAAGGGAGTTGTGGTGTTGGCGGGGACTTGTTGAGCATTGGCTACATTCTCTCCTTAAATCTGCGAAACAGTCATAGGAGGACCAGTATCATTGTGATCCCATTGAACAGATCTAGGAATCAGAGGCTCAGAGAGGTTCAGTAATTCACTGTTTGCACAGTTGAGATGAGAGCCCAGTCCTGTCACCTTCATTATTTTATGCGGCTCTTGAGCTGAGCGTTGGACAGATGTTACTTACTAGTGACAAGTAAAGTTCTGGCACCTAATGGGTGGCGGGGGGGGTAAGGAGGCACCTAGCCCCATATCTCCCATCCGTGTCTGGGGCTCAGAGGCTTCCAGGTAGAATAGTCTGAGCCTTGGCCCCTTCCTAGGAAATGCATGTGTTGAGGCCTGCCTTTTGGGAACAAGAATTTGCACCGTGCTTCAGCACGCCTCCCCAGCACTGTTCTGTGTTATACATTCTCAAGGCTGTCACCTGAGGTCCTCTGGAGGGTTGGGGGGCTGCTCCAGGGACCCAGGGCAGCTTCCAGCAGGCAGCCCCTCCTTGGGCTCATAGCCACACAGAGCAGGTGGGATCACACACATCCTCTGCCTGGGCCCGGCCAGGCCTCTCCAGGCAGGGGAGAGGGTGCCCACTGCCTGGGAAGGAGGCAGGGGCCAGGGCTGTGGGGAGAGTGAGGCTGTCCACCCTAATGGTGGAGTGGATGGACATGGCACCAGGGCCGCCTGCTGCACATGCTGGCCAAGGGGAGGGCTCAGGGAAAGGACAATATCGCCGTTTGGGGACCAAGTGCCACTAAACCTATGGGTAATGGGTTTTCCATCCCCTGGGTAATAGGAGACACCAAAAAATGAGGACATTACTTAGTGAGTCCCTCACCTCCCTGGCCCCATTCAGCAGACTCGGAGGAAGGACATTGCCCAGCATTGAGTCGTGTGTGGATTTAATGGGGTTTCCAGCTAAACCTTCCATCAAATTTACAGCTGTGCCTGTCTCCTGACCTTCCCCCTCTCACACATTCTTTTCGGAAATGAAGCTGTGTGCAGGCTGGGAGGTGTCACTTCTCTGGCGTCGGAGATATACAGCTGTGGGCCCGGGTTGAGATGGTGGATTTAATCAGGCTGGGTTGCTGCAGTGCACCTGCCCCTAAGCCAGGTGACATTAGAAGAGCCACTGGGGTCCATCTGACCCACAAAGAGTCAGCGAGTCCTTATCCTGCCAGCTACAGGCCCAGGCCCAAACCTTGCCCACCTCCCTGCTGGAGCGAGGCCTGAAGTCTGCTCACCCCAGCGGGCTAGGAGGAGGGGTGACTGCCATGTTCTCCCTTCACCCCCCAGCCTCCCTGTCGCTGCTGTCAGCATGGGCTCCCGGATTCACTTCTCCTTCTTCCTACTCCCACGCAGCTCCTCATTGCCCCCTCTTCCTATTTCTTCCCCTAAATACCTACTCCTACCTCTCTGCCCATCTAAAGCCAACTGTCCTTCAAGTTCACACATAAACGTCACCACCTCCAGGAAGCCTTCTTCTAGGAACTGTGAGGGCACCAGAGGTAAAAGCCACAGGCACTGGCTTCACAAGGGCATTCTCCCTCTTAGTCTGCAGCGCCGTGTGGACTGTGAGCCTCGAGGGTGGGCTTCTCCCAGTGGGTCCAGTTGCTGCTGGGCTTGGTCCACAGAAAGCACCTATTATCATAGGCACTGTCCCTGTTGCTGTCATAAGGCCTTATGGTCAGACCCCCGCCTGAGAGAGTGAGGATACAGTTACACTGTGAATGCTCCCATCCCCAACAGGGCGTGCTCAAGGCTCGCAGACGGGTCCTCCTCACTGCCAGGGTGCTGGCCTCCATATGTCTGGGCTCTAAAACAACTGGTCCCGTGGGAGGCACCCCTACCCCTTTCTGTTGCAGCCTGGAAGCACTGGCCAGGTCTTTCTGACTGGCCTGGCCGCCCTCGCCTCCCATCCCTGGATGGGGCAGGCAGTTTCTTCTGCTCCTCTCTGCTCTCTTCGGGCGCAGCGTGTATTTTCCCAGCCCTTCCCTTCCTGGCCCCATGTTTGTCTGACTGGCTGCCTCAGAGGCCTGCGGTGGAGGCTGTAGCAACAGGCAGTGTCCAGTGCCCACTTGGACAAACAGCACGCTAGGCGGCTGCTGGCACAGGGTGGTGTCTAGCAGGTGGGCAGAGTGACTCAGGCTTGAGGCCTCGGGGAGGATTCAAAATCAAATTGTCTGTGTTCCTTGGAAGCCGAGGGCTTTTGTGCTTCAAGCTGGAGAAGGAAGAACCTGGGAGCACCAAACCTTCCTGGGGTGTGTGAGGTGGGGTGAGCTGTGGTTGTTACATTCATATAATCACTGTTAGCACAAAGGATCCTGGGCTAAAATTGAACTTTTCTCCCTCTCTGGCTCTGAGAGATGGAAAAAAGGAAAACACACCTGTTTACTGAGCACTTGTTAGGTGCCAGAGCTTTCTACACCCATCAGCATGTGTTCTTCAGGCAAACTTCTCAGAGCGGGGAGTTCCTAGTCCCAGTTTACCAAAATGTTTAGGAAGGGGAAGGCCATGGTCAGACCCGTCCTGTGGAAAGCTCACACTAGCCTTTGTGATGGGCGTGAAGGGGCAGGGGCAGAGTGGTGAGGCCAGGAGACTGCTTAGTGGAGCTATGACTTAGACAAGCGGTAGCGAGGGCTGAGGGAGGGCTGGGGTAGGTGACAGATGTGCTGGTGTGTGGACTTCGGCAGGGAGGAATCCAGGACAATGACAGCTGAGTGGATGGTGGTGACTTCACCAAAGCGGGAGGCCCGGTGAGAGAGGGGGCAGGGGAAGGAGATGCCAAGCTCTGATTTTGTTGGACGCGTCACCTCCAAGATGCTCACGGCTCCTGCAAGAATGGACAGAGCCATTTGTTGCTCAGAAGAGAGCTGTGGGCCCAAGATGCAGCCTCAGACATGCATAGTGAAAGATGGGCACCTAACATACCCATGTGTTTTCTCTGTAGGTGCCAGGGACCCTCTAGGAGGAGGCCCGGCTTCTCAAACGAACCTTAGAAGCTGGCCCTGAAGGATTCCTGTGGTAATTGAAAGCAGGTGCCTAGAAGTCCTGTCTGAAAACTGTGCCCCACCCCCGACTGCAAGTGGGGGACAGTGCCAGCCATAGGAGCCTAGTGTGAGGGAGCATCTGTAAATATGCAGCCCAGAGGAAACCTGGGAACACCCCCCCATAGTGAATCTGTACTAATGCTCACCAAATCAGATCATTTCCAGCCAGAGCATTGAGCCTGTGATTATAACCCTCTCAAGCCATCTTTTTCCTGACCAGGCTGGGTATTAGCGTTCCAAGTGACTTGTGATCAACAGCGAGGAGAGCTGAGGATGGCCGCTTGCTGGTGCCTGAGAAGCCCAGGACGGCCCCTATTTGAGGTTAGCCTTGAGTCAACTTGTGCCGTGTACTTGGGAGCCTTTCAAAGGAGACGGGTGCACACAGATCATTATGAGGCTAATCAGAAGTTTGGGTATTTAGTGGGCTGTGTACACAGCAATCATTGTTGGCAAGGGCCCTTCTCCTCCAGAGGCCATTATTGCAGAGTGGGGTGCTGTTTGCCTGGTTTTGTCTGGACCGCGATTTGCATCCACTTGATGGATTGTCAGGGTCGGGGGTCTCCTCCTGAGGAAACAGTGGAGTGGCTGCTGAGTAAACCCTTGAGAGGAAGGGGAGCACTAATACCAGCGTTTGCCCAGGTCCTTGAGAGGGCTGGGCTCTTGGCGCGGTGCTCCATCAATACGACAGGCAGCTCCGAAGCTTTGGACGCTCATTCACAGACCCCTTTTATTGTTTGCTCAGACAGGGACCCAGGAAGTCCCCTCCTGGGTAGGGAGTGGCTGGGCTGCAGTGGCTCAGATGCAATGAGCAGGACCTGCAGGCTCTTGCTTTGTGGCCAGCTCTGGTGGCCTGCGGCTCAGTTCAAGTTTGCAGAGTGATTTGGATGTGGCCTTCTTCCAGTCCGGCCCTATGGGGTTCCCCTGTAAGCCCCTGTCCTGTCACCTGCCTTCTTCTGTCTGGCTGGACGCTGTCAAGAGCCTCCAGAGGAGGCAGGGGTTGGGGGTGGGTTGGGAGGACTTTGCTCACTTACTGCAGAGAAGTCTCCCCCTGCCCCCTCCCCCCACCAGAGTAAACACTTTCAGTTGCCAAAATGCCCTGCCATCCAGCACTGTGCTGTTTTTTTTGGTGAGGCAGGAGGTGTTTGGGGTTTTATTTTTGGTATTTTTCAGGGACATCTCTGACGCCTGGTGGTGATTCGTTTTTCTCTTTATGGGACATTGTGGCCGAGCATAGGAATGAGACCTAAAGTTTTATTATGTTTATCTTCTTATTTTTCAAGGAAGACTTCAACCCTGAGATTCAGGGCAGGGTAGGCAGCAGACACAGACCACAGGGCCACGCCCCATTAGGAAGCCTGCTGCTCACTACAGACACGCCTGCATTTGGTTTGAGTTTGGATGTGGAAGGTGGTGAGATTTTTTTAGATGACGATTTCCCTTTAGAACCATCAGGGGTTTTCTTTCGTCACAGTCATAAGTGTTTAACACTAGCTGGGTATCAGCAAGGATGCCAGTTTTCTTTGAACAGCCCTCTGTTAAGAGTTTGCACTATAGGGGTCCAGCTCAGGACAGGAGTCACCACTGGGAGTCCGGGCTCCACTGAGAGGCTCAAGGTGACTGGATGGGTCAGCTTTGGCTGAAACTTCAGTAGTGAGCCCTTCTTTCCAGAGAACCCACCATTCACAGGCCACCTGTCAGTTAGCTGTGACTTCACGGTCCTCATTTTCTCCGTTTACAGGTAAAAGGGAGGCAGTTAAGCTGCCAGCCTAGCACCAGCTGGGGACCAAGGCTCCTTGTCCCAGAGATGGGGAGGGGCCAGGCTAGGTGGATGTGGGGTCCAGGCGAGGTCATTGGGTCAGCTCTCCAGGGACCCCAGAGGAGCAGAATGCATCTTCTACCTTTTCCTCAGGAGCCACACAGAAAAAATCTCTTTCAGCCCTTTTTCGGTCCTGCCTGTGACAAAAAGCTGTCGAGTAAAGACTGAAAGGAATTGGGGCTGGTTTAGCCATGGAGATGTTCTGTGCGCGCTCAGTCACTTCCGTCGTGTGCGACTCCATGGACTGTAGCCTGCAGGCTCCTCTGTCCATGGGATTCTCCACGCAAGAATATTAGAGTGGGTTGCCATGCCCTCCTCCAGGGGATCTTCCCGACCCAGGGATCCAACCTAGGTCTCTTGCATCACAGGCGGATTCTTTACCGCTGACCCACCAGGGAAGCCCCTGTTAAGATGTTCTAAGGAAGTTTAAATGTCTCTTTCTTTGCATCTCATCTTTGTTAGTAACTTGTAAGCCACCTCAGCCAGTCCTTAGAAGGTGGTTGGCAGATAGACAGAGACAGAGAAAGGATACCACCCACCTCAGAGAGTGTGGGCTTCCTCACTTGAGGAAGGAATGAGAAATCAGAACACAGTGTGAATGTAAAACATAAAATGACAAGACTTTCTGTGAAAAACAAGTCTTGAGGGTTCAGGGCCTGGCACAAGATCTGGACACCAAAAGCTTGATTGGCAAAAGGAAAAACTGATATATTGGACCTCAACAAAAATTTTAAAGGGAGCTCTTCAAAAGACCCCATGAAAAAGATGAAAAGATAAGCTGCAGACGGGAGAAAATATTTGTAAACCATGTCTCTGACAAAAGACTCATATCTGTGATATGTAAAGTGCTCTCAAAACTTGATAGACATTTCACCAAAGAGAATGTATGCAGATGGTAAAGAAGTGTATGGTATGCAAGCTAAGGGCACAGTGAGATACCACTGCCCATCTATCATAACAGTTAACCCATGTGCTGGCCAGGTTTTGGGGCAACTGAATCCATTGCTGGAGCAAAGGTGAAGTGGTGCAGCCACACAGAGGAAATTTGGCAGTTTCCTACCAGATTAACCATGTATATAACACATAATCCAGCCATTGTGCTCTCGGGCATTTATCCCACAGAAGTGAAAATTTCGATTCATATAGACACTTGTATCTGAATGTCTTTCGCAGCTTTATTTGTAATAAAACCCCAATTGGAAACAATCCAGATGCCCTTCAGCAGGTGAACACAGTGTAGTCCATCCACGTTGTGGAATACTACTCAGCAACCAAAAGGAATCCACTGTTGATATTCACACCAACTTTGTTGCATCTCTGGGAAAGGATGCTGAATGAAAGAATCCCCAAAGGTTATAAACTGTGTGATTCCATTTAGATAAAAAGTTTTGAAATGATAAACTGTTAGCGATGGAGGACAGATAAAGTGGTTGTCAGGATGAAAAACAGATTTGGGGGCAGGAGGGAGGTGGGTGTGGTTGTAGAAGGACACATGAAGGATCCTAATGGTGTTGGGACTGTTCAATATCTTCACCGAGGTGATGTACACACACACACACACATGCGTACCAGTAACAGTTGGAAAGTCAGAATAAGATAGAGGGATTATATCATTAGACTCCTGGAATAGTGGCCCTCTCTTTCCCTTACTCCCCCCGAGTGTGACCAGTGCCAGACCCCACTGAAGCCTAGAACTCTCCTCACCCTGCAGGACTGTCTGCCTCCTGAATTCTTGCTTACTGTGCAAATTCTGGTCACCTCCTTGGACTACTTATTGCAACACCCTACTTAGGTGTTTATTAAAGTATTATCCTGTGTGTGTCTTCCCCACCCCCAACCCCACCCCACTGATGTTGGGAAAGGAAGATTTGGTCTTTTGGTTCAAGTCCCAAACACATCCTCTTCTTGGTTTTCACCTCCTGAAGTTCCTTCTGGGTCACAAGGAAGAAGTTTGTTTCAGAACAGGTTTCTATAGATGGTGGGTAGACTAGAGCCCCCACCCCCAGGTCAACAGGGCTAAAGTCTGGACCATGGACCCACACGGTTCGTTCAATGTTAGTTTTGTGATGCAGGGAGTTAGGAAGGCCTTGTGGAATGTTGATCAGGGCACAGGCCTTTCTTTGCATGTCAGGAAAGTGGGTACATGCAGGCTGTTTTGTGCAGCACAGCCAGCAAGAATGCAGCATAGGGAGGGTTCTAACTGATCTAAAACTTGACCAGCAGTGCTTCTGGCAGCCTCCTACTGCTTCATGACCTGGGTCCTGGCGCCCACATGTGCTTTCTCTGCTGCTGGCTAGGGCTCCAAGAAGTTAACCCCTGAAACCATCAGCCCTGCTTCATGAGTGGCTGTGGCAGAATTAGTATATCAATGCCCCAGCTTGCTAACCCTCGGTCAGGGTCTCCATGTCTATTTATGGGGTACCCAGACCAGATGGGGTTGATATGGCTTCCCTGGCAGATACTGTGCACTTGAAGTCATGTGGGATGGTCCACCACCAGCAAAATGGGGACTGTGACCCCTGACTAGCCCAGCTCCTGCCACCCGCACACATAGTTATTATTAGTTATTATTGCTCTTTGGTGTGTGACACACAAGATCTTAGTTCCCCAACAAGGGACTGAACCCATGCACTCTGCAGAGGCGGTGCAGTCTTAACCAGTGGATCAGCAGCAAAGTCCAGTTACTAGTTTTTGAGTAAGATGTCTTAGAGGGACCGGCTCAGATATCTCAGTAGCCCAGCCTGTCCCCAGGTGGTTTGAGAGGAAGGCTGAGTTGCCACAGCTTCTAGAAGTTTCGATTTCATTTTTTATTTTAGCTTTTGTTTTTGCTGGTAGATGGAAGCTGAGAGGAAAGGTGGGCTCAAAGGTGAATAACAAAACCCAGCTCCCCAAGAAACGGAGAGCAGTTGTCAAGATCCCAGCGGACCTGCCCCTCAACTCCTCTCCCCTGCACCCAGGGTATGTGTGTGGCTTGGGACAATTAGGGTTCTTGCTGGGCATACGCAGCCCCCTGTCTTGAAGGATCTTCTGAGAACCGGCTCCTTTCTGGGAACTTTTATAAGAGATTTCTCATGGCTCAGTTCCCCTATAGAAAACTAGGGATTGTAAGTCTTGCCGGGCTCAAGAAAGAAGCTGAAGGGAGTGAGTTAGAGCCCGGCAAGAATAAGTTAACAGTATTCACGGCAGTGTCTTGGGAGGAATTACCCAAAAAAGAAAGAAGAAAAGCTGAACACAAAACCAGCCGAAATGAAAAAAAAGGAAAACTTGAAGGCCGCTAAGAAAAGATGGACAGAACGCATCCAAACTCCTGGGCCCAAGCCGTCGAACAAGGGGGCAGACGGTTTTGTGAGGCTCCGGGTGTTCAGCCTCCTGAGCCCAGGGCTTTGTGGGCCCTGTCTGGGAGGATATTTAGCAAAGCTGTTTCTTTTGCATAAACCCAAGTAATGACCGAGCTTGAGGAGAGAGGAATTGTGTGGGCTGACAGCAGAGTGATTTAACGAGGGGCCACCTGATCCTCTGCACCTCCCAGCCTCCCTTGCTCAGTCGCTGCATGTTAATCACCACAAAAGGCTGAGGCCCGAGGGAGGCCCATTGTGGGGACAGAAGGCCACAAAGGGGTGGCCGGGGTCCTCCTGGGGCTTTGTGACTCAAGCTGAGTTGGGGGCGTCATTCAAGTTTCCTTTCTCTTGATGCTGAATACTCAACTTGCCGGGTGAGGGCATGAGTCTTAGTTTTGAGCTTCATTTACCTTCTTGCTTCTTCCTAAGGATTTACTTGCCTCCCACATCTATGTGCTTTCTATATCTATCTATCTATCTATCTATCTATCTATATAGATATATATAATTAACATATAGTTAATTTATAACGTGCTAATTTTTGCCATATAGCGAAGTGACTCATTGTACCCATGTGTACATTCTCTTTTCATATTCTTTTCCATAATGGTTTATCCCAGGAGATTGGATACACTTACCTGTGCTACACAGTAGGACCTTGTTGTTTATCCATTCTAAATACTTTCTGATTGCAGGAGTCATTCCCCTCGTTTTTAAAATGTAATCTTAGTGGCAGATATCCAGACCTTTAGAAAGGAGAGCTTCACGGTGCCCACAGGGTGGCTGCTGGCTTGGCCAGGGCTAGGCTTTAGCTGTGCCCTGGGTGCCTTGAACCTCTTGCTCTCAGAAGCGCTTGCTCTGTTCCCTTCCTCTCTTCCTAGAGCATCAGTGCTACTGGGTCAACCCTTGTTGCTGGGGAGTAGAGGCTGGGGGCACGGATTTCTGTGATTCAAATCAATGGACCAGGTAGGGATTGGAGGGGGAGGAACTTCAGCATCATCAAGAGGCTGCAGATGAGAGAAAGTAGATTGGGAGCATCCGCTGGTTTCAAGTCCACAGAGATAAATTCACATGCCTCCATCTTGTTTTTTTCCTCCAGGATAAGCCCAGTTCAGCTTCATCAAAGCCTCAATGGGCACCTTCCTAAGGGTGTGTTTGACAGTGAGGGAGGGGGTCTCTCCAGCAGAGGCTTTGGCCAAGAGTCTGTGGAACCCTCACAGCTCCCACCCCAGGCTGGCCTGAGCCTTCCTGTGCTGTGATGCCCATGGTTCTCCACTCCTGAGAAACTGGGAGGAAAAGGACAATAGGAATCATGAAAAAACAAAACAAAACCTGATAATGCAAACTTGACTGTAAATACGGAGCAGAAAAGTCATGCTTGGGCTTGCCACTGAATGGATGTGTGGAAGGAAGAGTACAGTGTTGGGAGGAGAAGAGATGAAGTTAAGCATTTTCTTCTGAGAACCAGGTTGAAAATCAAATCATTAAGTGTCCATGAGAGGGGATGGACCTCAAGGAGATGGTGGGTCTGGGAGGTGGGAAGCCTGCTTCTCATCACTCGTCTTCCCCAGAAACCCACCCCTTCCTTTTCTCTTTCTAACATGAAGGATCCCTCTGTTAACTGCCAAGGTTTTCCAACAATGACACCTTGATGATTGCAAAAGACTCTGAAGTCATTAGTCCTTCTTTTTCTCCTGCTGGTACACAAGGATCTCTTCCTGTCCATTATCTGGATGAGAAGCCGAGACCAGGTGGCTGAATGGTGGGCAGGTTCTAGAGTTTGGGGTCCATCAAGCTAAGCAGTACAATGTCTGATTTCTCCATCTCCATCTCCACTCCCTGTGTGGGGTCTGGACAGGTGGATTCTCAGATACACCTGGTTGTGCATCTCTCAGTATATGCAGTGCTCAGATTTCTCCCTCCCTTCCTCCCATCCTCCTCCCCGCCCTCCCTCTCTGTCCCACTGAGGGCCACCTGGAGGCACCCATCATCTCCCATCCCAGACCCAGTCCCAGATCTCATGGAGCTGAGGTTCAGTGAGAGAGTTGGTTTGGGGTCCACAGGGGCCCTTTCTCCCTACTTGGGTTGGGGTGGGGCTGGCAGGGCTCTGGCAGAGTCTTGAGATGTATCAGCCCGGCTGACCAGGTTGGGGCAGGGTGTGTATTTACAGAGACAAGGGAGGTGGCCTTTCTTTACAAAGGATGAGACTTGAAAGGCGAGCCTCAGGTTCCATGGTTACAGCAGCCACAGTTTCCAGGGCAAAATTGCACCCTAACCGTTGGCATTTCATTGTAAAGGTGGGAGTGTTAACATGTCTGTGTTTCCTCTGAAACCCACGCATACAATACTCTTTTGAAGCTTTGTCCCTTTTTCTGTCTTTCTTAAGGAATCCCCAACTTGGGAATTAATCACTTGGGAGTCACTGAGGGTTAACTTGATGAGGTTTGTTTCTTCGTTTTTACCCTCTTTGGTTCTAGAGGCAACCTCCAAACAGGCTTGTCGTTTAATGGGGTCAACAAAAAAGAAGACCAGGGTTTTAAAAAGGGATCATAAAATAAAAAAAGAACAGGGAAAAGTGGGGGCCAGTGCTTGTGGAGCTGGGGGAAGGCATTCCTTCCCATACTAGGTGGTCTGTGACCCCAAGGGAGGGAGCCTCAGCTGGGGACTGTCCCATGGGCAGAGTTCCCAGAAACCAGAGTCCAGGACTCTCCTCTGTTCAGTTCAGTTCAGTTGCTCAGTCGTGTCCGACTCTTTGCGACCCCATGAATCGCAACACGCCAGGCCTCCCTGTCCATCACCAACTCCCGAAATGCGGTGCTTTCCCCAGCCTAGCACCTCTCCGACTGATGCTCCATCACACACCTCTTACTCACAAATGCATCCACATTTCCTGATCTTGTCTCAACCTCTATGGAGGAGGAAGTGCCCTGAGTTTATTTCCCCAGGAAATAAGGGAAGGGAAGTAGGGCTCCATCCTTTCCTCAGTCTTTCTCCTTGCCCAGAATATTTTGGAAAAACAAACAACAACAAAGGAAATTTGCTATCAGGCTTTGCCATTAACATCTGCGATCTCAGGAGGGCAGGTAACAGCTGGGAACTTCAGTTTCCCTGTCAATACAGGTGGTGGGTTTGGCTGATAATCTCCTGGGTTGAACCGATAAGATCTTTGATCCTATGCATGGATTATCCTGTACTTGGATTATCTCTTTAGGGTCCTCAAATTTTATGAGGCTTTTCTCACCCAGTTTCATGAAATCACACAGTCACTCCACCCAGTGGGGTGACATTTTGTTTCCAATATCAGTGTCATGCCTGATTAGATGGATTCTGGTGCTGGTCCTTGGGCATTCTGCCTTTCAAGCTCCTGCCATTCAGAAGAGTAAATATAGTAATATTTTCCCAATGAAGGTTTCTTCACCTGTAACATTTTCTTACTGTTATTGTGTGATGTGATTCCCATCCACAGCCCCTCCTTCCAAATCAGAGTAAAATGCAACAGTATGAGGCATTGCTAGAGTAGATTTAAAAAAAAAAAAGATTATTGTAAAGAAATTCATTCCAGTTCTGTGATTTTCGCATTTTATTTCCCCCAGACATTTGCTGTGTTTACAGAGGAAAAGAAATGTCTTTGTAAACATAGGTTGTATTTACAGAGAAAAATAAATATCGAAATAAATGTCAAGCTGTTAAAACTGGAGCACTGGCAGAATTCCACACAAATGGTTGGATGAGGGCTTCCCTGACTTGGGCTGTGCGTTCCCGGATTGCTCGTAAATGGGGAGTTGGTCTTTCTGTCTTCAGTGTTGAGCCCAGCTTTAGGGAGGGGAAGTGAACAATGATCAGCATTCACTGTGGGATGGATATTTTACACAGCCACGTTTTCTTACTACCCAGCTATTACTACCAGTCTTTAGATGAGGCAGCTGAGGCTCAGAGAGGGAAAGCAACCTGTCCTGAATCATAAAGCTAGCAGGCGGTGCAGCCGCTTGTCTCCCCAGCCCAGATGGCAGGGCTGGCTGCAGGACCTGCATGCCTGTTTCCTTCTAACCTAGATCCAGGGTGATGGTCTGCTTGGGGCACCTCTAGCTATAGGGCAGACTGGAAGGGTGTCTGGGGAGCAAGGCAAGTATCTCTCTCTCCAGTCCCTCTGGTCTAGGATGCCCGGCTACGCATACGTTTACACCTCTTCACTGAAAGCTGGGGCCTTTGGAATCTCTTCCAGCCGTCAGGCCGCCTGCACACCCCTCAGGACAGCTCTTGCCTGGGGCTCCCTGTGAGTGAAACTGCAGCTGGGCTTCATTTGTGTCTTAGAGTTTTACTAGCGGGCATCTCGGTGGGAGGTGGGTTTTGCAGATTCCTGTAATACAGAGACAAACACCCTGGGATAGAAGGGAAAACACATTTCTCACTTTAGGGGTTTGCTTCTGAGGGCTTCCTTTTTTGGAAATGTGTTCTGTCTCACTCTCTCTCTGACACACACACGCTCGCACATACATGCCGCACAGCCTCCCTTGTTCCTCAGGCTGCCACTATGGAAGTCCAGCCCGGGAGGATGGATTCCACCCCCCCACCGCATCCCCACTTCCCTGCCCCACGTGTGCTCCCGGCTGGACCAGCATGGGGCCTTCAGCCCTCCTCTGTCCTGGAACGCCTCTTTGGCTGGGTGGTTGCAGCAGGCAGTAGAGTGAGGGTGATCGTGAGGCCACGGCAGACAGGGGAGGCTGGGTGCCTGCAGCCCAGGGACCCCCTTTTTGCCCAGACCCAGCTTGGACCTGTACCTGATGGGGCCTCAGTTTCCCATTTGCTCAACAGGAACATTTGGGCCCTACCTCGCTTCTGTCTTGCGGCTGCTCTTGGGGTGAAGTGAGGTCTTGGATGAAAATATGCCTTAGAAATCAGTCTGCCCAGGGAGTATAAATGCAGGCTGTTTTTCTTGCTGGTGTCCAGCCCAGGTGTGGGCCGCCAGTGAAATGTCAGTGCTTCTGGGAGGGACAGGAGCGCTTTGTGGGGGGATGTGCCCTGGCTTGGTGCATCCAGGGGCTTGGTGAACGCTGATCACTGAGCTCTGGCCCCTCGTTCCCAGGATCTGGGGTGATGCCCAAGTGTGTGCATTTTCCGCCTGCTCCCGGGCCACCACGAGAACTGTGAGCCCAGTGTATTTTTCTTTGAATTCCCAGTGGGGCTGGGCAGAGTCTTCCTGGGGGGCTGGATGCAGCTGGCCTGTTTGTTGCCACTGGAATCCTTGTGTGCCCTGCTGCTATTCTCAACTGTCTTTTTTGGGTCATTCTTTAACGGACTATAATCCTTCAACCAGTGTTCTCAGACTTCGATTTCTAGAAGAATCACCCCAGGATATTGCTGAATTTGCTCCTGGATCTGTAGGTCAGCGTGGAGACCAGGAGACTTCATTTTCAACACACACCAGGTGATGCCAAGGCTTCTGGTGCTTGGACCACACTTTGAGTAACAGGGCCCAAGACAGGCAATTTCGTAGTAGTGGAGGCACTTCTAATTGGTGAACCCCCTTGTCATTCTCTCCGTGAACTCTAAGCAGCTCACCCACTAGCTTGGTGACCCTGGGCATAGGATCTGAGTGGGTGCAGCCTCAGTCTCTCCTCTGTGTAGTCAAGATGATAAACCTGGCCCCAGGATGGTTGTGTGGATGAAACAAGAGGAGGAGACCTTGCCTACAGCCTTGGAGGTTTCGGATGAAAATTATTTGCTGTCTTTCAACTCTTTGACTTTCACAGCCCCTGATAAAATAGCCAAGAGATTTGTGTGGCTATAGTTGTTTCAAAAGAGTGAAAAGTGTTGGCTGGCTTGCTCAGGGTGGTGGAGGAAGCCCCAGGGGTGACCTGGCCCCTGGTGACCCCCAAGTCCAGGTTTAGCATCATGCCTTGAGAGCGATGAGTAAAGACCCCTCAGAGCATCTACCTGGTACTCAGATCCATTTGGACTTTTCAAGGATTTGGAATCACTTACTTTTTTAGGTCAAAAGGGAAAACGGAGGCTTTTTGCCTGATGATTATACATCTTAGCTTTGAGGTTTGTACCAGTATGAGTTCTTTTTCACATACCCACACATTTACCCTCACTCCTGTTCAAATCTGTAAACAGTTTTCAAATGTGTATTTTCTTTCAAAATAAAGCCACTTAAGCTTTACCAAGATGAGCTGCTGACATGAAATCCACATTGGGAAACCTCTGTCACCCGTGTTTTACTGAGTGTGGGCTACTGTAAATTAGGTGAAGTCACAGTGGGGATTTCCACCCCCCTCCCTGAAATGGTTATGGAAGTCGAGCTGCTCCCAAGTAAAAGATAAATTACGGCTGGATGTAAAGAGGAATCATTTAAAAAGTGTCAGGCTACAATTGGGTTCTTAAAAACCATGCAGAGCTGCTAAATTCACGTGAAAATTGAGTGGCGAGGGATTGCCCGGGGTGACAGCGTCCTTGGCATTGATTTATCCCATCTGTTTGGCCAACCCATTACTTCAGGCCTCTGATGGAGACACAGCACCAGCCAGGAGGGTCTTCATGGCCCTGGCCCTCAGCTAGATCTCTGGTGAACACCAGGAGAGCAAGGGTCTGCCCAGACCCCCGGGAGAAGGGTAATGCATGTGGAACCCCACTTTATCAGTATTTTTATTGAAGTATACTTGATTCATAATATTGTATAAATTTCTGGTGTATAGCAGAGTGATTCAGTTATATATGCTTTTTTTCATACTGTTTTCCATTATGGTTTATTCCAGGATATTGACTATAGTTTCCTACGCTCTACAGTAGGACCTTGTCGTTCATCCATTCTGTATATAATAGCTTGTGGCTGCTGATCCCAGCTTCCCGGTCCTTCCCTCCACCATCGCTCTTCCCCTTGGCAGCCACAAGTCTGTTCTCTGTCTGTGAGTCTGTTTCTGTTTATTTCACAGACAGGTTCATTTGTGTCTCATTTCATATTCCCACATATAAGTAATATCATGTGGTGTTTGTCTTTCTCTGTCTAAGTTACTTCACTTAGTGTGACCATCTCTAGATCCATCCATGTTGTTGCAAATGGCATTATTCTGTTCTTTTGAATGGCTGAATAATACTCCATTTTTTATATGTACATCTTCTTTATCCATCCGTCAATGGACATTTAGGTTGCTTCCATGTCTTGGATCTTGGATGTTGGGTATAGTGCTGCTGTGAACATAGGGTGCCTTTTTTGTTTGTTTGTTTATAATTTTGTTTAGATAATATGCCCAGGAGTTGGACTGCTGGATCATATGGTGATTCTATTTTTAGTTTTCATGCTGTTCCCCATAGCAGCTGTTCTGGTTTACATTACCACCAGCAATGTAGGAGGGGAACTTCACTTCAGAAAGGGGACATAAACCCCTTTTTATTTATGATCAGATCCTTTCAGTGTCATCTTGAAGGTTGATTTTAGGCCTAACTGAACCACTTCTCCCTAAAGTTTTAGGCTGCCCACAATCATTGAGTATTATAAGTTCTACTGCAAACAGAGTCAAAATCACTGGACCTGAACTTTTCATCACTTAGGTTTTTAGGAATAGAAGGAGAAAGTGAGGTTCCTAAGTCTAAGGGTATGATTCTTGAACTGTGTTTCCAAATTATTTCTAGTAGTGATTTCCAACACAGCACCTCCAAATGCCCTCTCCAGCCTCAGGTATTAAGAAAAAAATCTAGCCAATGTTTTTAGGTAGGAAATAGTTGCCAGGAAAATGGACTGGTCATAGCAAACACCGTCTTCCAACAACACAAGAGAAGTCTCTACATATGGACATCACCAGATGGTCAACACCGAAATCAGATTGATTATATTCTTTGCAGCCAAAGATGGAGAAGCTCTATACAATCAACAAAAACAAGACCAGGAGCTGACTGTGGCTCAGATCATGAACTCCTTATTACCAAATTCAGACTCAAATTGAAGAAAGTAGGGAAAACTGCTAGTCCATTCAGGTATGACCTAAATCAAATCCCTTATGATTATACAGTGTAAGTGGGAAATGGATTTAAGGGCCTAGATCTGATAGACAGAGTGCCTGATGAACTATGGAATGAGGTTCGTGACATTGTACAGGAGACAGGGATCAAGACCATCCCCATGGAAAAGAAATGCAAAAAAGCAAAATGGCTGTCTGGGGAGGCCTTACAAATAGCTGTGAAAAGA
>SJYQ01093256.1:388912-400605 GCA_006410935.1 Redunca redunca
AAAGTTATGACCAACCTAGATAGTATATTCAAAAGCAGAGACATTACTTTGCCGACTAAGGTCCGTCTAGTCAAGGCTATGGTTTTTCCAGTGGTCATGTATGGATGGAAGTGAGAGTTGGACTGTGAAGAAGGCTGAGCACCGAAGAATTGATGCTTTTGAACTGTGGTGTTGGAGAAGACTCTTGAGAGTCCCTTGGACTGCAAGGAGATCCAACCAGTCCATTCTGAAGGAGATCAACCCTGGGGTTTCTTTGGAAGGAATGATGTTAAAGCTGAAACTCCAGGACTTTGACCACCTCATGCGAAGAGGTGACTCATTGGAAAAGACTTTGATGCTGGGAGGGATTGGGGGCAGGAGGAGAAGGGGACGACCGAGGATGAGATGGCTGGATGGCATCACGGACTCAGTGGACGTGAGTCTGAGTGACCTCTGGGGGTTGGTGATGGACAGGGAGGCCTGGCGTGCTGCGATTCATGGGGTCGCAAAGAGTCAGACACGACTGAGCGACTGAATGGAACTGAGTAGTATTTAATTATTACGACATCAAGATGGCTTTGCTGTTTTGTTTTTTTTTTCTTTTTCCCCAACAAAGAGAAGAAGGTCCTTGATTACAGAAGCATTGAGGGCTGTAAGGACCCAGCTTGGCAGAGCCTGGCTGCAGCTTGCTCATGCAGCTCCAGGAGCCAGTTCTATACATTTTCTGGCTCCCGGTTCATGTCGCTCCTCAGCAGCTTCCAGCCAGCCATGGTGGGAGCATTTACATTGTGGAAACTGGCAAATGATGCACACCAGGCCTCCTCCCTCTACCCCTGCCCCTAAGAACTGGTTGCTAACATTATCAACAGTGCAGCCATTTAACACGTGCTTCGAGAGGGCTTGCTGAGGAAACACATGATAGCAAGAAAAGCTTGCTGTCTGGTTAGGGAAGGAGGAGTCTGGTTAATAGTAGTGGACACTCTTCAATCAAGGGCTGGATCTTTGCAGCTCTCCTAGTCCCTGCATGGGAGAGAACACGTTCCTTTCAGGCTGGAGTACTCAAGGAAAACTTTGAGGAAGAATTAGCACTTAAGCCAGATCCCCAAGAGCCTGCAAAGCATGGAGGAAACAGGAGTAAAGCCTGGGAGGTGTGTTGTGTTGGAGGGGCTGTCAGGAGCCCTCATTTGTTGTCATAAGTGAAAGCTCACATTAAAATCCCAGCTGGTGCTATGAACCTTGACTGTGATATTAGCCAGGACCCCCAGAAGGGCCATACTGCCCACCCCCACATCCCTCTAGGGGCTACACCATGATAGCAAGATGCTATGCACCTCCCGATTGTGGCATCTGGTTCCTATTTTGTCAAAGGTTGGGGTTCACCGTCCACAATCTACAGCCCACATGATTTCAAAGGCAAGGCTTAATTGGTCCCCAATGCTGGGCTTTTTTTCATCTCCTAAGGAGAAATGAGTTCTGTTGCCTTGATGGATGGGGGAGGACAGGTGGAACTTGCAAGTGTATTTGGAAGTTGCAAAAGGAGTTCATTCTGAGACTCTGTATATAATAAACGGTTCAAGCTGAGGCCAGAGAATGGAAGTGAGATCCAAGAAATAAGACAAGAAAGGAGGGAATCAGGGCCAGATGGCCAGAGGGAGATATTCAGGGCTTGGTTTAGTTTGGCTTAAAAGGGCAATTCAGATGGTCACTTTACAGTGGCTCCGGTCTGTTGGTGCTGGGCGCTGGTAGCCCTCGCTGTCAGAGGCCTCAGTGATAGAAATGGGATCCAGCTATTTGGTTCTGGCTGCTCCAGAACCTTCTGCTGTCGAACCTTTGACTTTGGCCCAAGAAGACAGGTTGGCTGAGTACACCTCTGAGGGTCCTCCAGCCCTGGCTGGTCTTTAGTTTCATTTCCTGTCTTCATGTCTGTATGTGTCCTCATGGGCAGAGGATGCGGAGTCTCTGTCCACACAGGAGACACACATGGGCACGAGCCTTAGACGCCACAGAGCTGGCAGCAATGACCCAGGTGAAGGGGAGCCTTCTGCAGCCCTGTGATGCTCCCCACCTCTGCCCACTGTCTTCCTAACAACCCCACATTTGATCTGGAGGTATCATGACAGAAGAACCTATAAGAGGGGCCTGGGAAGAGATGGGTGTGACTGGGAGGTGTTGGTGAGCAGGGGAAGCAGGGACTTGCTCAGGTGCGGGCATCTGTAGGGTGGGGGCCTCAGATGAGGAGGTGTGTGGCCAGCCTGGATTGTGACGCAGGGGCAGGAAGAGCCATCCTCAGCCCATCGCAGTCCTGGGGATGTGTTCATCACTGAGAACAACTGTGGGCAGTGGGCACAGCTCTGTGAGTGATGCCAGGAGTGGCTATGAGGACAGGTAAAGGTCTTGCCAGGCTTGAGGTCTGGAATCTGCTTGGTGCTTCTGGAAAGTGAGTGTTTGAGAAGCACTGAGTGCCATCCCGACCCAGAGAACATGGAGTGGTCTAAGGAGCTTCTTGTAGGCGGAAGACATTCCTTCATTTGTTCTTCCTCATCCCTTGAGCACTAGCCTCACCTTCCACTCAGATGCTCATTTCAAACACAGCTTGTTTAGATTGGAAGGGTAGGGGCCTGGGTGCCGAGGGTGACCTCGTGACCTCTGGGTTTTGGTTCTTGAACCATTCAGTAGAGAACGGCACACCTGTCCAGTACCTCCCAGGTGCAGAACCAGGTGTGATCGTGCATGAGCGATGGACGGGCCTGTCCTGGAGGAGCACAGCTATTTGCAAGGCCTTCAAGTCCCTTGGGATCCCCCGGGGAGCTTTCAAAAATCCTGGTGTCTGGGAGCCCACCCCAGAGGCTCTGTTGGCCAGAGAGGGCTGGGTATTGGCATTTTTAATTCCCTGGTGTTTCAAATATGCTTCCAGGTCCTGTGATCCCCCGAGGTTGAGAACCGGGGGCGGAAAGGGGGATGGTGGGTGATGGCCTCCCTGGACCCCTAGCCTCTCGGGCGTGGGGAGTATGTGGCCAGCTGGTGCAGGGGCAGAAGGATGCAGAGAGCAGCCTGCACCGCAGGCTCTCCCTCAGCCATTAAAGTTTATCGTCGCCGCGGACAGTGATTGAAAAAGGCTTTTTGCAGGACTGAAATGTGAGCAATGAAACTTGCCAGCTGATACCTACACAGGGCACTTATCTCATAAAAATATCCTCCGTGTCAAAAGGTTTCAGTAAGTGTGGCTGTGAGTATTAGCAGCCGTTTCTGCCAGCCTCAGGCTCCCCCCGGGCCACAGGAGGGCTGTAAAAGGGGGCAGCTCTTAGTTCCTGCAAAGGTGGAGGGAGGGACAGAAGGAGAGAGAAGGAGAAGCTCAGCCCTGTCTGCTGCTGGCCAGGAGAGTGCTGGCTCCTTGGCAGCCCCCAGTTTAATCTGTGGGTGCTGTCCCTTGTGTGTCCTCCAGTTGCCAACTTCTGTGGTGGTAGGGCCACTCCCCCGGGGGCAAGTGTGCCAACAGCCAGCTTTGGGATGAGGTTTCATTTGTGTGAGCTCACTAGCTGCCCCCAATGATCCTGTGAGAGAAGGAAGTTAGCTAGGCTGAAGCTCAGGGAGGGTAAGCAACTTGCCCAAGATCACACAGCAAGTAAGTGGCAGAGCCGGGGTGAGGAAACCAAAACCCTCCTCTTTTCAGGACACCCAGCGCTGGGATGAGTTCTCACTCTGTTGGAACCTGAGTCACTACTAGAGGCCCAGGCTGACCTGAGCAAGCCTCTGCCCACTGCCCCCAGGAATGCTCCAGAGCCTGGACTTGGGGTGCAGATCCAGCTGAGAAAAGGTCTCCTGTCTGTATCTGGAGGGCTTTTCAGTGGAAACATGGGTTTTCAAGGCTAACTCAAGTGAGACTCATTATGTGGTGTAGGGGCTTGTGGCTTGGGAGTTGCTGCCTCCCTGGGGTCACCAGGGACTGCTGAGAAGTGGCTGCACCCACGGCCATCCCAGTCCAGTTTCTGTCCAGGTGTCAGGACCCCAGCTCATTCTGTCCCCTGCCCTCACTGGGCTCCAGTGACCTCCTGAGTCCACTGCTGGCTTGGACGGAGGGGTGCAGTCCAGAGCAGGGCCTCTCTGAGAATGCAGCTGTACTAGCTGTGGGCAGGGCCCCCTCCCCACCCATCTTCCCATGGCAGTGTCCCCTGAGAGCCAGGTCAGTCTCTGGGCTCAGGACCTCACTGGGAGCAGGCCAGCCTGGGTGGTGGGTCCAGTAAGAAGACAGGGGGTTGGCCGTGATGGGGGCTCCTGGACTCTGATCTGGGGGAGGTCCTGTATCCAGATGGGTTTCCCCTCTCCTGCGTGGTGATGAGGCTCACTGGCCCCTAGGTCAGCCCTCCTCCCACACAGGATGCCAGGTGGGCTGGGTCCAAAGCAGAACACCCAGAACCCAAGCCAGCAGCTCAGACTCTGCTGACCCCAGATTCCCAATCCATCCTCCCCTTTGGCAACCGCAAGTATTTTTGTCTGTGAGTCTGTTTCTGCTTTGCAGATATATTCATTTGTGTCATACTTTAGATTCCACATATAAGTGATATCATATGGCGTTTGTCTTTGTCTGACTTCACTTAGTCTGATAATCTCCAGGTCCATCCATGTTGCTGCAAATGGCATTCTTTCATTCTTTTCTATGGTTGAGTAGTGTTCCATTGTGGAGAAAGAAATGGCAACCCACTCTAGTATTCTTGCCTGGAGAATCCCAGGGACAGAGGAGCCTGGGGGGCTGCCGTCTATGGGCTCGCACAGAATCGGGTGCGACTGAAGTGACTTAGCAGCAGCAGCAGTGTTCCATTGCATACGTATTGCATCTTCTTTACCCATTCATCTGTCAATGGACATTTAGGTTGCTTCCATGTCTTGGCTATTGTGAATAGTGCTGCTGCGAACATAAGGGTGCATGTGTCTTTTTGGATTGTAGTTTTGTCCAGATAGATGCCCAGGAGTGGGATTGCAGGATCATATGGCAGCTCTGTTTTGAGTTTTTTGAGAAGCCTCCACATTGTTCTCCATAGTGGCTGTAACAATATATAATGTTGAGTGTCCTTAGCATCCTGTAAGAAGTTTCATGCCCCAGCCCCAGCTGCGGCACTGCTTTGATGCTGTGATAACACCAAGCCACCCTGCTGCTTCTCATCTCTGTGCCTCCTGGTCCCCTCCCCTCTCACTTGTCACTTATTAGTTTGGGTGTCTCCCACTGTTTGGCAGATCCTTCAGACCAGTGTCCACGCCCTTTCCCTCCTCTGTCTCCAGAGCAGAGCCTGGGCCCAGGGACTGAAGATGTGCTGTGTGGTGAAGAGGACAGAACAGGGAACTGGACTCTCCCAAGGAATCTGAGTGGAGGTGGCCTCCCTGAGGAAGACCACAGGGAGTGTCTTTTCTGCGGCCAGGAAGTTAAACGTCTTCATTTGTCCGTCCAGCTAGCCATGCTGTTGTTAGAAAGCAGTCATGACGATAGGCAGAATAAGCCTCAAACTCTAGAACACAGACAGGGCTTGAAATCCTTTCTTGCCTGTGACTGCCCGCTGTGTAATCTTAGACACGCGACGGACTCTACAAGCCTCAGTTTCCTCATCTGTAGAACTGGGACAGTCATATTGCTTCCTACCCCACGGAGGGCTGAAGTGAAAGTGAAAATCTCTCAGTCATGTCCGACTCTTTGTGATCCCATGGACTATGCTGTCCATGGAATTCTCCAGGCCAGAATACTGGAGTGGGTAGCCTTTCCCTTCTCCAGGGGTCTTCCCAACCCAGGGATCGAACCCAGGTCTCCCACACTGCAGGCAGATTCTTTACCAGCTGAGCCACCAGGGAAGCCCAAGAATACTGGAGTGGGTAGTCTATCCCTTCTCTAGCAGATCTTCCCAACCCAGGAATCAAACCAGGGTCTCCTGCATTGCAGGAGGATTCTTTACCAGCTGAGCTACCAGGGAATTCCACAGAGGGCTGATACAAGAGCAAATAAACATGAAAGTCAAGGGCACAGGATTGTGCTTGGCATGGTGCTCAAAATGATATTTTAAAATATTCATTTATTTATTTGTCTCTGTTGGGTCTTGGTTGTGGCACAGGGGATCTTCGTTGTCTCATGCGTGATCTCATTGCAAACACATGGGCCCTTTAGTTTTGGCTCACAGGCTCAGTGATTTGCAGTGCACCGTCTTAGTTGCTCTGCAGCGTGTGGGATCTTAGTTCCCCGACCAGGGATCGAACGTGCTGCAAGGCAGATTTTTAACCACTGGACCAGTAAGGAAGGCCCTCAAAAGATTTTGGTAGTTGTACATCATTCAGTAGATATTCTTGAGGGTTTACCTCTGGACTCACGGGCGTGGAAAAACAATATAGTTACTACAGTGAACAATGCGGACGTGGAGGCTGCTGTCCTTGTGGATATTCACTGATCCTCTTTCATGTTCGTGGGGTGCGGGGTGGCCAGAAGGCCGACATGGACAGCACATCATGGCCTCATGTCCGGGTGGGACCCCATGTGCCCCCCAGCACTGCAGGGTGAGCAGAAACCATCGGTAGTGGGACATCATCCGTGGTGACGAGGGAGGCCCTCAAACCCTGGTCTGGTGGTCTGTCTGCTCAGTTTCAGCCCACAGGGGGCTAGCCAGGGGAGCAAGGGTGCCCAGGACCAGCCAGAGCGTGGAGTGTGGCCATGGGTCTCTGGGTGACTCATGTACTCGCACTTGGGTAGGCCCGCCAAAGGGCCACACGTGGCATCTGTCCTGGAGCTGTGGTTTGGGGGAAGCCAGTGCTATGGGCACAGCCTCTGGCTCAGGCTGCTGTTGTTCCAGTCCAGAGGCAGATTCATGGTGGGGGTTTTGGTTTGGGAATCTTGCTTTGCTTGGAAAGGAAGGGGAATCAGCTGCCAGGCAGAACACTTCACTTCACCGCATGGCTTATGGGCAGTGGTCTGACTAAAATTGAGAAGCAGGTTTTGGGGTCCAGCTTAGTGCCAAGCCCCCCTCTCCTCTGCCCTGAAAGGGCGTCTCTGACCAGTGGGGAGAATCAGGCTGCAGTGTCACCCAAGGCTTGTGCTGATGATCTTACCCCCAGTAGAGTGGCTATGAGGGAGGGTCCCCTAGTCCCAGTCTCCTGTGATACTGTGAACCCCAGGATTGCCACGTGCTCACTGTCATTCCTTCTTGGAAATAAACACATTTTGGGCAACTGGTGATGAGGGTCCCACAAGGAGATCACCTGGAGGTGCCTCCCAGACTCAGGAAGCCCACCTGGTGCTTCAGCCTGGCTGGGGCCCCTGGTCTCTGCCGAAAGGTGGCCCTGTTGTTTCCTCCCACTTTAAGCCCCACTTGCCCTCCCAGCTGCCCTGCTGGTGTTCACCGCCTCTGACCAGCTGTGCCCTGTCAGTTGTATCCCCACTGCATGTGGTTCTGTCCATTTCTGAGAATTCTTCCAAAGTGCCCTCTGGAGGGAGAGAGTGAAATATTCAGGGGCCCAGGAGAAGGAATGTTGGTTGCATGGCTCCAAACCTGGGAAGCCGATACTCAGAGGAATGAAAACACGCACGTCATTCATGGCTGGACAGCTACTGGTTGTGCCCCCTTATTCACTCCTACTTTGCATCCAGGATTGTCCCAAGCCACCAGTGGGTCCTCATTGCCTTCTCCTAGGCCCCCAGTGGGCCTTCATCCCCATGGACCGCAGCACTCAGGGGAACAGATCAGACTGTAGCCATAGCCACAGCTTGTCCAGGTGCACGTGCTGGGCATGGGCCTGGCCGTCTCATTTCCCTCTGGGCGCCCTCAGGGCCACTGATGACACCTGCAGTCTCCCCAGGCTGTGGTTTCTTCCTTCCAGCCGTCTTGTTCTGACCTCGATCCCCTGGGGCATCTGGTCCAACCCTGCCGGTGGGACCTTTGCTGCATTGGGTCTCCCTGTGGCCCCGAGGCCTGAGGCAGGGGTAGTGGCAGAGCCCTCAGGCACACCATCCCTTGACAGGTATGCAGGGGGGGGTCCCCTCCTAATTATAGGCTGTTTGTCATCTATCCAGATGGTAGGAGTCACAGACATCCATTACCCCATCTCCCAGCATCAGTCAATCATCAGCGGGGCCTTAAAGATAATACGCTCTTTGTTTAAGGCAATTACTTAATCTTGACAAACTCCTCTGTTACACAGGGCTCATGGGGGGGCCATCATTAATCAGCACAGAACCAGGTGGGTGTTTTTTCTGAACCTCAGTCACTCCTGGGGACCAGGGCTGGGCCCTTTGCCTCCTTGCTGCCCTAATTATGCATGCAGCATGCTCTCAGCGGGCACCCCGCTTGCACTGTGGGGGCACCAAGCCACAGCAGGGCAGAGGGGTGCATTTTTAACACTAGTCAGCACATTTCCAAGCCCAGCAGGGTGATCCATGGGGGTGATTAGCAGGCCCCAGGAACACAGCTGGAGAAAACAGACCCCCTTTTGTGGGTCCCCCCAGACTTGCCTCCTGAACTTTGCTAGATCCCTGGGTAGTGCTTAGAAGCTGCCGCAAGAAAGACTCCTTCCATTTTGGGAGGAGGGGTTCAGTTCATTTTTGGAAAGGCCACAGACCAAGTGCAAAGAGCTAGTTCGGCCCTGTGACTGCTGCAGTTGGTCAGCTCTGCCGCTTTGCTTTCCTAGCTCCCCTGTGCCTTGCCCCCTCCATCATGCACCTGTGGCTCTGGTCACACTGAAGCCCTGCTCCAGTCCCCTTGGCTGGGGGTGAAGCTGGACCCACAGAGTAGGACCCTAGCTAGACCTCCTCCTTGGCTCACATTTTATCTTCATGATCCTAGAAGAGCTCTTACTGCCCTGTTCCGCCTATAAGAATGTGGCTGCAATTTCTGTGGGTGCTTGTGTCACTGTGTGACTGACCCTGGCTGGACTCCTGTATCTCTGTGCCTCGGTTTTCTCACATGTAAAATGGACATGATGATGCTGCCTGCTGCTGCTAATGAGAATACATCCTTCCTCAAGTGCTATTAAATCAGTTAACAGATGTCACACACTCAAGAAGCCTCCAGTACATAGGAAACCTGGTGATTTTGCTGTTAGAACAACTTCTAATTTCAGTCTCTGAGGAGGGTCCCAGCTGACAAGTTGAGGACTCTGTCCTGCTTTACCTGTGACTACGACTCAATGGACATGAATTTGAGCAAACTCCAGGAGATAGCAAAGGACAGGGGAGCCTGAGGTTGCAGGAGTCCTTTGGGGTTACAAAGAGTTGGACAAGACTTAGCGACGGAACAATAACAACGTTCTGTTGGCTTCCCAGGTGGCGCTAGTGGTAAAGAACCTACCTGCCAATGCAGGAGATGCAAGAGATGCAGGGTCGACACTGCGTTGGGAAGATCCCCTGGAGGAGGAAATGACAACCCACTCTAGTATTCTTGCCTGGAGAATCCCATGAACAGAGGAGTCTGAAGGTCTAAAGTCCATGGGGTCACAAAGAGTTGGACACGACTGAAGTGACCTAGCACGCAATGCTGTCAGTACCATGTCCCCTACAACTGCTCTGTCTGGTCCTCTTCTGCCTGCTGCTGCTGTCCTGTCCTCTCTGCCTGCTCTCCCTGCTCTAACTCAGCTCTGCCTGCTGCAGATCTGTGCTCCAGGACTTTCTCTCCCAGGTCCTAATCCATGCAGAACACTGGCAGCCACTGGCCCCCTTGTTATCCCCAAGCCTCGGTTCTAGCCATGAACAGATTCCCTCACTCATTCATCCCCTCATTTATTTACTCCCTCCCTCCATGCCAGGTGCTGGACTCCGGCTTGGAGGAATTGGCCCAGAGGCTGTATCTTCTGCCTGATTTGGAGAGGGAGCAGGAGACAGCTTCAGGAAATGTCACAGCAGAAGGCACTCGTGATCTTGATACCAGCCAGGGTTCCCAGCCTTCCTTAATCAGTAGAAATGGACTAGAGGCCAGATAAGAAATTAAGGCAAGGCTTTATTGGGGTATCGAGAACAGGAAGCAGGTTTCTTCACTTACTCTACATGGTGGGGTGAGCTGGTTTCTTATGTGGGGTGAGGGTAGGGGTGTGTCCAGGGGTTGGGCTGGAGGGGAGGCTTAGGTGGCTTGCCCACCTTTTATATGTGATGTTGAGAGCAGGGGACATGCATGGTGCCCTGCTTTTGCTCCCAGCTCCTCAGAAGTGGCAGTTGGCTTTTTTGGTCTCTTTGTATCTTGTTGTCCATAATTTGACCAACTGCGCATGCAGGCAGTTTTTTTGGTTTTGGTTTTTTTTTCAATCCCTTAGAGTTTCTTTGTATTTTGTTGCTCTAGGAGACATGTGTTAAGCACTGCAGCAAAGGGTCCCAGATCCCAGCCTGCCTCAGTCTGGAGTTGTTTAAGGCAGTATGAGATGGTGTGATAAGTAGGAGATGGGCTTGGTGGGGAGTAGCAGAATGTGTGGGGGTAGCAAGCTGGGAGCTTTCAGGGGTCTGCAAGGTGTCTGACTGATCCTGGAGGGAAGACTTGGGGACCAGATCAGGAAAGTCCAAGGGCCTGGCCGGGCTCTGGGACTCCATTCTGCTGGTGATAGCAGGACTTGGGGGCCACCTGCCAGGCAATGGGAGCCCCCCTTTGGGTCCCCTTGGCTGGGGTGAAGCTGGACTCACAGAGCAAGTCCATTGCCCATAGCCCTTGAATGGGGTGAAGAGGGGCTAGGATGCTCTGCAGTTTTACGGAGGGCAGCTCTGGTTTCTTCAACCTCCAAATACACTGTGTAAGAGAGTTCACTCCTAGATGTTAAACACTCTTTGTTTTAAAGAAAGTGCACACTATCTGCTTTTAATTCATACACTTAGCTCATCAAAACATTGTTTTGCAAGAGGTCTTTTTGATGTCCAGGGAGGCTTTGGAGGTTTTTTTTGTCTGTCTTTTTTTGCACCCCACCCCCCGCCATCTTTAGCCCCTGTTATAAACTTTAACTCTTGTAAACAAGGTTCTGGGCCCTGTTCAGAGCCAGCAAGTTGAGTTTGAGGCCGTGTTTCCTGTGTCTGTTTCAGTTCAGTTCAGTTCAGTCACTCAGTCGTGTCCGACTCTTTGCGACCTCATGAATTGCAGGATGCCAGACCTCCCTGTCCATCACCATCTCCCGGAGTTCACTCAGACTCACATCCATCGAGTCTGTGATGCCATCCAGCCATCTCATCCTCGGTCATCCCCTTCCCCTCCTGCCCCTAATCCCTCCCAGCATCAGAGTCTTTTCCAATGAATCAACTCTTCACATGAGGTGGCCAAAGTACTGGAGCTTCAGCTTAGCATCATTCCTTCCAAAGAACACCCAGGGTTGATCTCCTTCAGAATGGACTGGTTGGATCTCCTTGCAGTCCAAGGGACTCTCAAGAGTCTTCTCCAACACCACAGTTCAAAAGCATCACTTCTTCGGTGCTCAGCCTTCTTCACAGTCCAACTCTCACATCCATACATGACCACAGGAAAAACCATAGCCTTGACTAGACGGGCCTTAGTCGGCAAAGTAATGTCTCTGCTTTTGAATATACTATCTAGGTTGGTCATAACTTTCCTTCCAAGGAGTAAGCGTCTTTTAATTTCATGGCTGCAATCACCATCTGCAATGATTTTGGAGCCCCCCAAAATAAAGTCTGACACTGTTTCCACTGTTTCTCCATCTATTTCCCATGAAGTGATAGGATTGGATGCCATGGTCTTTGTTTTCTGAATGTTGAGCTTTAAGCCAAC
>SJYQ01093256.1:400654-419861 GCA_006410935.1 Redunca redunca
TTGACGTACTCCTTTTCCTATTTGGAACCAGTCTGTTGTTCCATGTCCAGTTCTAACTGCTGCTTCCTGACCTGCATACAGATTTCTCAAGAGGCAGGTCAGGTGGTCTGGTATTCCCATCTCTGTCAGAATTTTCCACAGTTATTGTTATCCACACAGTCAAAGGCTTTGGCATAGTCAATAAAGCAGAAATAGATGTTTTTCTGGAACTCTCTTGCTTTTTCCAGGATCCAGCGGATGTTGGCAATGTGATCTCTAGTTCCTCTGCCTTTTCTAAAACCAGCTTGAACATCAGGGAGTTCACGGTTCACGTATTGCTGAAGCCCGGCTTGGAGAATTTTGAGCATTACTTTACTAGCATGTGAGATGAGTGCAATTGTGTGGTAGTTTGAGCATTCTTTGGCATTGCCTTTCTTTGGAATTGGAATGAAAACTGACCTTTTCCAGTCCTGTGGCCACTGCTGAGTTTTCCAGTTTTGCTGGCATGTTGAGTGTGGCACTTTCACAGCATCATCTTTCAGGATTTGAAACTGGGGAAATGAGGTCTCCTGGGCATTCTGTGGATGGGTTTCCAGTCCTGCAAGGTGGACATCCCATATTCCCGGATGTGGCAGTGGGATGTTGTGGGCTGGCGTGTGGAGTGGAAATGGCATATGCTGGGACTGTCAGGCAGACAGTTGGGTCCAGAATCACGTGGAGCCAGTGCTGCCCAGGGAGCCGGGCTTCCAGGAGTGTTGAAGGACTCAGCCTGCGTTTGTCCACAGCCCTGCCCTCAGCACTCCCTGTGTGTACTTTGGGGACCCTCTTATTTTTCGCAGGGACTCAGGAGTCCAGATGCCTACTCTGCCTTGTTTGGGATGCCTGCCCAAGCCAGTGGGGCAGACAGTGGGCAGCAGTCCAGGGCAGAATCCGGGGAGGCTCTGAGGGCCTAGTCTGTACCACCCTCGTGGGCTAAGGGTATGGAAGAAGTTTTGTGATGAACATATACACATGACTCTGTATAAAACAGATAACACCCACAGTCTACCGTATAGCACAGGGAACTCTACTTAATATCTCAGGGTAACATCATGGAAAGCGTTGGTCGCTTGGTCGTGTCCGACTCTTTGCAGCCCTATGGACTGTAGCCCACCAGGCTCCTCTGTCCATGGGATTCTCCAGACAAGAATACTAGAGTGGGTTGCCATTCCTTCTCCAGGGGATGGACCCAGGGATCGAATCCAGGTCTCTTATGTCTCCTGTACTGGCAGGTGGGTTCTTTACCACTAACACCACTGGGAAGCCCACATATATGCATGTTGTATAGTTGTAGCCATGATCTTGTAATAACATTTAAAGGAGTATAATTGGGAAAAACACTGAATCCCTATGCTCCATACCTGAAACTAATGAAATATTTCAAATCGTCTGTACTTCAATAAAGAATTTTTAATGAATAAAGTCAATAGATTAAAACACAATAAACAAAAAAGGATGTGGAAAGAATGAACCTGGGCACCCTTGTGACTTAAACAGATGGCAAACAGGGGAGAAATGGAAGGAAGAACGGTTAACTGCTTGTTAATTGGCTAATTTAAGGGCCAAATAGAAGTTGGCTGGGAGCTTAGATTCAGAGCTTAGATTCAGAAGCAAAGGACTGAGGTTTGGGGAGAATGTTTGTGACCATTATTTGTATATCAATGAAACTTTGATCCAACTAGACTAGAATTCAAAAGCAAAGTCCAGTAATGATAACTGGTTAAGCCTGAGTTGTGCGGTAAGGCAGCTGCAAGCTATGTTGACTGTCCTGCACTTCACATGGAGCCGATTCAAACTGAGATGTGCTGTCAGTGAAACTACGTAACTGACTTGGAAGACTTAGTACAAACAAAAGTGAAAGTCGCACAGTTGTGTCCTACTCTTTGCAACCCCATGGACTATACAGTCGATGCAATTCTCCAGGCCAGAATACTAGAGTGGGTAGCCTTTCCCTTCTCCAGGGGATCTTCCCCACTCAGGGATCGCACCCAGGTCTCCCGCATTGCAGGCGGATTCTTAACCTGCTGAGCCACAAGGAAAGCCCAAGAGTACTGGAGTGGGTACCCTATCCCTTCTCCAGTGGGTCGGGAAGAATCTAACCGGGGAATCTAACCAGGGTCTCCTGCATTGCAGGTGGATTTTTTACCAACTGAACTATCAGGGAAGCCCCAAAATAAAACAGTAGCTTAATGATTTGTGTGTTGAAAGGACAATATTTTTGATATACTGGTCAAGGAAATTGTATATGAAAATTAGTACCTGTTTCTTTTTAGTTTTTATTTTTTAATGTGGCTACTAGAAAATTTAAAGTAATATATGTAGCTTACATCACATGTCTGTGAGGCCAGGGCTGTCCTTGATGGGAGGAACACAGGAGGAGACTCATTTGAGGAAGATTAAAGGAAAAAAGTCCCTTTGAGTAGTATATAGTCATCTGTGCTGCACTGACAAGGGCCTCCCAGAAGGGATCCTTCAGAGTCCTGCTTCAGTGAGGGAAGGAAAGCATTTGTGTTGAGCCGTCCATGGCAGGAAAATGAGTATGTGCATCGCATGGACATTGGAAGTACTTGCAGGCTGTTCTCATAGCAGATTCCTCTGCCTGGTTTGGAATCTCACTGACTGGCTTTGGTGGGCTCTGCCTTGGAACATGCTGTGGAGTTGGGGGTCTTGGCCAGCCTGGGGAAGCAATCACCAGTGCGTGGTGGGGATAGGATGCTGTGGCCTCCTTGAGACCCAAAGCTTTCTTTGTGCTCTTGGAAGGTGGGAGGCAGGGCCGTAGCACAGACAGGGGAAGACCTTTTGCTGGATCTCTGCAAGAAAGGGCAGATGCTGGTGAAGGGAGCATAGTGACAGGCGACACTTTGGGGACCCAAGGGGGACAGGCAGAGGAGTGGCACAGGCGTCCTCCTGAAGGGCCTCAATGCCCCTGTGACAAGTGGGCTTTGGGGTCAGCGACAGGACAGCAGTGAAGCTGCTGGCTAGTGGGACTGCTCGTGCAAGCTGGCAGGTGAGTCAAGGGCATGTCTGAGCAGGTAAACCTGTGCGGTGCAGGGTCCACACTGGGGTGTGTGCCTCCATCCCAGGCCACCCCACGCAGCTTAGCCTCTGGAGGCACTGAAAGGCGGACAGGAACAGGTCAGTCTCTTCTCCTGGCCCTTTAGCTGAATTTGTGCTTTTGGCAAGGCCCCTCAGAGGGCTGCAAGGGACACCTTTAGAGCCACAGTCCCCTGGGCCTCAAGTTTATTGTAGATTTTGCAGTCCTGCATACAGTTTTCTATGGGAGAGATTCTGTGGCCAAGACAGTTTTCAAAATTAATCAGGCTTGACCTCCCAGGTTTCTTTTGGTCCTAAGAATCTGTAATGTGGGACTCTACTGGTCTACCCTGATTGGCAGGCCACTTATCCTTTTTCTAAGACAGCAGGGGTTTCCCCAGGGCCTCCCTGGAGCTCCCCACTAGTCTCCCAATCCTCACTTCAGGGGCAGGAGGTCAATGGAGATGACCAGGCTGGCACTACTGGGGCCCCACTGTGTGCCCAGCCAGCACAGACTCTGACATGTTAGCTGGTCTCTGCTTCACATCTGCCTCTGACCTGGGTCCTAACACCACCCCCACTTTACAAATGAGAAGACCAAGGCATGGGGAGGTTAAGTGCATCAGTGGTGGGGCTGGGCTGTGTCAGCACGTCAGCTGCAGCCTCAGTGCTGTTCACCACGATCCTGAGGCCTCTGGCCCAGGTCCCATCTGCCTCCCATGGACTCATCTTCCCACCACCCTCTGCAGGTGTCTCAGTCAGTGCAAGCTGTGTAACAAGAACACCAGAGATGGGAGGAGAGCTCAAACAGTGACATTAACTGCTCACAGTTCTGGAGCCTGGGAAGTCAGAGATCAAGACACCAGCAGATTCAGCGTCTGGTGACATCCTACTGCCTGATTTATAAACTGCCTGTTCCCACTGTGTCCTTATATTTGGAAGGGGACAAGGGGCTCCCTGGGTCTCTCTTACAAGAGCACTAATCCCATCATGCAGGCTCTACCCCCATCACCTCATCACTTCCCCAAAGCCCCACCTCCAAATACCATCATCTCAGGTGTTAGGACTTCCACATAAGAATTTGGGGACAACATAAATATTCAGTCTGTGGTGGAAAGGAGCAGGCCCCAGGACTGCCCAGGTGCCAGTGCTGTGAGGGCTATGTGGCACTCACGTCTGGACTCGCATCTGGCCGCTCCCTGTTGGTGTCTGTTCCAGCTGTGGACCTCATACTCCTCTCTGCCTGCCTGCCTGCCCACCCACCCTCAGACCAGCATTAGGGCACTGCCCTCATGGAGTGGCTCATACTGGCCCCAGCCCAGCTATTTTGTCTTATTTTGTCTAGCAAAACCTTCTTAGAAAGGCCAGCCCGTGGTGGTGAGGTGGGCCCAGCCGTGGCCCTCGTCTTGCCAGGCCCTGTGTGGGGGCAGGTCTGACTGCGCCAGTGGCCTGGGCCTCAGCCCCCAGACACACACAAACTTGTAGTGCTGGAATTTCCTGTCTGATTTTCATTTCCCCCCACTATTTTTCCCCTTAAGTGAGACAAAAACGCTTTTTAATTGCATGCTCTGGAGTGCCAGTCAGGATATTATTATTCTTATTAAGTGCTTCCTGTGGGGCAGTGCCCAGGCATGGAGAGGGGCTCTGGAAGCAGCCTGTCCCCCGGTTATTATTGGGAGTAACAGTGCTATTTGCATAAGGTCTGGCCACTGAGAAGGAGGCTTTCCTAGCTGTGCTTGCAAGGTCTTCTTCCCAGCCCTGGTACTTCAACCCATTACATGGTTCCCGCTGGGAGAGGCCTTGGCCATCTGAGTCCATGTGTCTGAAGAGTTGGCCTCTGAAACTGTCCAGGTTTGAAAGTGGAGTGAACCCACCCCAGCACAGGGAGGTGTGCACAAGTGCTGTCCACGTGGTTTCTCCAGCCCTGCGTGCATCTTTGTTCTTGTACTTGGTAAAGCACAGACTCTGGGCCGCATTTCTCATGATCTTCTGGCCATTTGAAGTCTGTGTTCAGGAGCCCTGGTAAATGGGACAGCTTGGTGGTCCCCTGGATTCAAATGACACACCCAGGACGGTCTCTCTCCTCAACCATGGAGTTTCTCCAGCTGCGAATGTTCTCCTGCCAGGACAATGCATCAGTTCAGTTCAGTCGCTCAGTCATGTCGGACTCTTTGCGACCCCATGAATCACAGCACACCAGGCCTCCCTGTCCATCACCAACTCCCGGAGTTTACTCAGACTCGCGTCCATCGAGTCAGTGATGCCATCCAGCCATCTCATCCTCGGTCGTCCCCTTCTCCTCCTGCCCCCAATCCCTCCCAGCATCAAAGTCTTTTCCAATGAGTCAACTCTTCACATGAGGTGGCCAAAGTACTGGAGTTTCAGCTTTAGCATCATTCCTTCCAAAGAAATCCCAGGGGTGATCTCCTTCAGAATGGACTGGTTAGATCTCCTTGCAGTCCAAGGGAGTCTCAAGAGTCTTCTCCAAGGACAATGCATAGTAGGTAGAAATATGAGAAGTAATCTTACTTGCACTTATCAGTGCCAGAGGGAACTCTGGGAAACAGCAGGAAAAAGGGTGATCCAGGCTAACTGTTTTCTGAATATGGTCCTTGGCAAGCTTGCTCAGTACCACCTGGGCACTTTTAGTAAATGCAGGGTCTCAGGCCTGCCCAGGCCCATGGAAGCCGAGACTCCGGGGAAGAGGCCCAGCCAGTGTTTTAAAAAAGCCTGCAGGTGATTCTTGGGTCTGAGAAGCACTGATGTGAGCACCTAGTAGGTGTTGCATTGCGAATCTCTGAGTGGGCCTCAGGCCTTCCTCAGCCTGGATATACCGGAGGGGCCACGTGGTTTGCACACAGCTCTGTGCCAGGATGCGAGCGAGTCCTGTGGACTCTGTCCACACTGCCTCCCAGCCCGAAGGACCTATCATCCTCTCCCTTCTATCCAGCTCTCCCACTCCTGGTTCCTTGAGGACCCAGCTCCAAGACCACCTTCTCCAGGGAGTCTTCCTGGCTGCTCTGGATCCCACGGAAATCTCGCTTCCTCGACTCTGAGGCGTTCTGGCAGCTATGCTCATGGACCCCATTTAATCCCACAGGGTCAGAGTCTCCAGCTTTGCAGACAGCCTCCACTGAGGTTTCTTTCCAGTGCATGACCTGTGGGCAGGAATACTGCTCCTCAGTCTCTGGGCCTCCAGACCCTCGAAAAGGACTTCCCTATTTGGACAGAATAGGGGAGCCTTAGGAGGGCTATCAATGTGACTTCCATTCTTCAGGCTGTGATGGGCCAGAGTTGAGAGCTCCATGCTGTGAATTCCTCAGAAAGTTAAGGAGCTGGACCTCGTGGGGCCTGCAGCCTGTGCCGGTCAAGGCAGTGCTAGAGGGGTCATGTGTCTGAACTGCATCGTGTCCCTGGGTCAGACCTGCGTGCTGAGGAAGGGGGCATCCCATGTCTTTTTTGCAGCTGGCACCTTCATTCCTGGTATCTTCTGGAAAGGCGTGGGTCTGGGGTCTCCACAGAGATGGGAAGGGTTGTGGGATTTGAGACAAGCCCAGATTCAACAGCTGAAATGTCAAACTTAGGTGCTCAGGCCACCAGCTGGTGTCCAGCAGCCCCTTGAGGGCTGGTGGACCTTCTGGGTTCATCGGGGCACAAAATATAAAGGCACCGATCACCATCCCATCCCTATCAGTCCTTTCCGTTTTGCCAAGTGTCCTCACGTTCTTGTTCCCTGAAGAGTTAAACAGTTTAATTGACCAAGTTGGGTATTCAGGGTGAAATGGAGAATAGTGATTTTCTTCTCTTTTGAGTGTCCTCCCCAAAGATTCATTTGTTCATCGATCCCTCCTTGCTTCCTGGAAGGGAGAGCAGGGTTTGATGTCAGGAAGTTGGATCATAAAAGGGATCCATCCTCTGAGCTGCTGCCCTCCAACACATGGGACGGCTCAGTCATGTCCGACTCTTTTGCAACCCCATGGACCGTAGCCCACTAGGCTGCTTCATCCGTGGGATTTTCCAGACAAGAATGCTGGAGTGGGTTGCCATTTCCTTCTCCAGAGGATCTTCCTGACCCAAGGATCGAACCTGGGTCTCCTGGATTGCAGGCAGACTCTTTACCGTCTGAGCCACCAGGGCTCAAACGAGGAATGGATGGGTACACTTTTATCAAAAGCCGCCATTTGAACAAAATTCACAATGATGTTCATTGGAAGTCTCTGGCCACCTGCAGATCCCCTCCTGTATTTGTTTTGTCTTGGGCGGCACATCACAGATTCTAGGGAAGGAACAGTGGGGACTGCTAGAGTTGGAGCAGGCAGCCTGAGCTTCCTGCAGTGAGCTGTGTGGGAATGGGGGTGACTTCAGCAGGAATAAAATCATAGATTTTATCTTCCCACAGTGCCCTAAAGCCCATGACCCATCATTTCCACCTGTCCCCACTGTTTAAATCAGCAGTTCCTGACAAGGGCACATTCGGTTGTGGGTGGGTACATCTGAGATCAGTGAGATGCATCTTGGGGTCCTTTATGCCATGAGTTGGAGAAAAGGTCCCCACGTGACTCTTGTTCACCTCTCCTGAGATGCACGTGAGTGGGGAGGGGCTGCTGTTACTGAGTTCCTGCTCTGTGCAGATGCATGCGGTCATTGGCTACACAGTTGGGTGTGTGCCATCACGTTTTACAGATGAAGACTAAAGCTCACAGCCCTTGTCACTTGTTCAGTCACTAAGTCGTGTCTGATTCTTTGTGACCCCTTGGACTGCAGCAGGATAGACTCCTCTGTCTTCCGCTGTCTCCAATGGTTTGCTCAAATTCATTTCAAAAAAGCATTGAAAAAGAGTTGGTGGTGCTGTCTAACCATCTCATCCTCTGTTGTCCCCTTCTCCTCTTGCTTTTAATCTTTCCCAGCATCAGGGTCTTTCCCAGTGAGTCAACTCTTCGAGTCCGGTGGCCAAAGTATTGGAGCTTCAGCATTGGTCCCTCCAATGAATAGTCAGGCTTGATTTCCTTTAGGATTAAGTGGTTTAATCTCCTTGTTGTCCAGGAGACTCTCAAGAGTCTTCTCCAGCACCACAGTTTGAAAGTATCAAGTCTTTGGCACTCAGCTTTCTTTATGGTCGAACTCTCATATCCGGATATGACTACTGGAAAAACCATAGCTTTGATTACTTTTGTCGGCCAAGTAATGTCTCTGCTTTTTAATACGCTGTCTAGCTTTGTTATAGCCTTCCTTCCAAGGAGCAAGCATCTTTTAATTTCCTGGCTGCAGTCACTGTCCGCAGTGATTTTGGAGCCCAAGAAAATAAACTGTCACTTTTTCCCCCTCTATTTGCCATGAAGTGATGGGACTGGATACCATGATTGTAGTTTTTTGAATGTTGAGTTTTAAACCAGCTTTTTACTCTCCTCTTTCACCCTCATCAAGAGCCTCTTTAGTTCCTCTTTACTTTCTGCCATTAGCGTGGTATCATCTGCATAACTAAAGTTGTTGATATTTCTCCTAGCAGTCTTGATTCCAGCTTGTGCTTCATCCAGCCTGGCATTTTGCATGATGTGCTGCTGCTGCTGCTGCTAAATCGCTTCATTCGTGTCCAACTCTGTGCGACCCCATAGACAGCAGCCCACCAGGCTCTCCCGTCCCTGGGATTCTCCAGGCATGGTGTACTCTGCATTTAAGTTAAATAAACAGGGTGACAGTATACAGCCTTGTTGTACTCCTTTCCCAATTTTGAGCCAGTCAGTTGTTCCACGTAAGGTTCTATCTGTTGCTTCTTGAGCCACATACAGAGGTTTCTTAGGACTGGAAAGGTGGTCTGGTATTCCCATCTCTTTAAGAATTTTCCACAGTTTGTTGTGATCCATACAGTCAAAGGCTTTCATGTAGTCAATGACGCAGAAAAAGATGTTTTTTCTGGAATTCCTTCGCTTTTTCCACAATCCTGGCAATTTGATCTCTGGTTCGTCTGCCTTTTCTAAATTCAGCTTATACATCTGGAGTTTCTCAGGAAGTACAGGTGAAGCCTAGCTTGAAGGGTTTTTTTTAACTTTAAACTTTTTATTTTGTATTGTGGTATAGCCGATTAACAATGCTGTGGTGCAAAAATTGTCCTAATGACCCTGATAACTACAGTGGTATGGTCACTCACCTAGAGTCAGCCATTATGGAGTGTGAATTCAAGGAGATCTTAGGAAACATCACTATGAACAAAGCTTGTGGAGGCGCTGGAATTCCAGCTGAGCTATTTAAAATCTTAAAAGATGTCACTTGCTAGCAAATGACAAAACTGGGGTTCACACCCAGCTCTGTCTGGGGCCCACATGCTTCTTGTTCCTACCCTGAGCTCCTCAGACCACAGGAATGGGTTACCCCTTAGGACTCTGATTTGACTGGTGCACGACTCAGGGGCGAGGCAGATGTCAGCTGAGCTGTCGAGTTCACTATGCTTGGCTTCAAGCCTCCTCATCTGCCATTTTTTTCTCCTCCACACTAGCCCCTTCCTTCTCCAAAGATACAGGTGTCAGTTGCTGCCTGGGTCCTTCCATGATGGGGAAGTGACCTGATAAGTCATCTGTGAATTTTCACATTAGTGTGAATTTATGACTTTTCCACGGTCTGTTTACTTTTAAGAAGAGTGAAATAATTGCCCTGGATGTTTTTTAAGATGCAAGGAATTATAAAGGAAAGAAACGTGATCTATTGGTCATAAGTGGGGAATCCCAGGCAGAAATAGAGGGGGCCCCTTTCCTGGTCTCTAGAGCCATGCCTCCATCTCAGCTTCTCATAGACTGCTGGATCCCAACAGAGTCTCCCTGACACGGCCCCAGCACTGGCCTTCTGCACAATCACCCTAGAGCATGGTCAGCCTCCTGAGAGAGATGGGATCAAGCCCTGTCCTGGCCACTCTGAGATCATGTCCCTCCTGCCCAGTCCCACAGCCCGAGCTGAGATGCGTTTGTGCCTCATTGTGACTCAGCCCTGTGTCAGGCCAGGACCAAACCTCCTTCCAGAGGCTGCTGTCTGCACCCTTCCTCAGTCAATGCTAGGGCTAGACAGCTCTTCTTGCAGAAGCCCCTTTCTTCCCTGGTCCCAGGCCTGGAGCCCATGTGATCTGAGCTCATTCCTTGCTGCAGTCTTGATTGGAATGACCACGTAACTGGACAGCATGCTGATCTCTAGGAATTAGACTGCCTAGAGGGCTGGGGTGTCCCCAGCACGCCTGGTCGCTCCCGGGAGATGGCTGCTTCCCCCTGGCTGGCCCCTCCTACTGTGTCTCTGAGCCCAGTCCTCGGGGCAGCACCTCCCCATTGTAGCAACACATGACTTCATCCAAGGAGAATTCCTCCAGCTGCTGACCTGGCTGCCTGGTCATGTTTCCATGACCCAGTTTTCCCGATTCTTTGTCTGAATCCTCTGCTGTCACCCCACCCCCACCATCCCATCCTCTTAGGCAGTAACCCACCAGAATTATTAGTAACGGGCATTAACTAGAGCTGGGCTTCCAGGGGAAGGTCCCCTTGGACCTTTCTGGGCCCTGCTCACTCACAAAGCCAGATCCTTATACCAAGGACACTGCTGACACAAACGTGCCCTCACCCCTGGGACCACCAGCCAGGGAGCATTTAGTGTTTAAATCTTAGTGCAAAAAAGATCCTGGGGTTTAAAAAAAAATGATCACGCCACCATCATCAGTTTCTCAAACTGTTGCTTTTTCTATTTAGGATCAAAAACAAATGTGCATTTTTTTTTTCAGAGGGGGCAGGGCAATCCATAGAAATTTTCCATCTTAGAGTTTCTTCCTCAGAAACTTAAAAAGAGAGCCATTTCTTTGAAATGGCATATGGTGTGTGTGTGTGTGTGTGTGTTCCGTGCTCATGCCAGAAGGACATGATTTCGTTTGAATTTTTTTTTAGCTTAAAAAAAAAGCTCACAATGAAAACAATGTGTGGATGGGTCCCATTCAATATGTCTCTGGAAAGCTGCCTTGTTCTTTGCTCTTTCGTAAGTCCCTTGGATGCTGCTGGTGGCCTCTGGATGGTGTGCTCTCTCGCAGAAGGTCCAAAGTGGGGCTCCCTCCTCTTCTGCCTGACAGAGGGGCCCTGGGCACAGCATTCCCGTCTGAATGTTTCCATCAGGGGCATGGGGCCAGCAGTGGTCCATGCTGGTCTGTGAGGATCCTGAGTCCTCAGATGAGCCAGTGTCAAGCTTTATCCTCAGTTTATGTGCACAGCAAAGCTGATCCCAGAGGCAAACGTATAGGTGGGCTCAGGTGCCAGGGACCAGGGCTGAGGGCTGAGTGGATTCGGCAGGGCCGCTAGGTCAGTGAGTTGTACACAGAGGACCATAAAGATGAAAGATGCAGGGGCAGAGCCTGCACTCAGCACCCACCCTCCCCACCCCTCCCCCTGCCCGTATGCCTCCTGAAGCCTTGGTGAGTCACCAGCTGGGACGAGCATGGCTCTTCCCTGAGGGGCACAGGTAACCCTTCACACAGCAGGATTGTTCCTGTAGGAAGGAGCTTGGAGTTCATCAATCCCCATTGTGCAGAAAGATAACATGAGACCCAGACTGGGGACTTAATGCTCCCGGTGTCCCAGGGCTGCCTAGTGGCAGAATCAATCTGGGGTTCCTGGCCGATGCATGCCCAGCCGCATATGGCCTGGCTGTATCACGTAGCCTTCTGAAAGATTGCATCAGAGCACATGACTCCCTGCTCAGTACCCCAGGAAACCTAATCTGCCAGAAAAGATCCCCCAAGTCCTTTCCAGGGCCCATCTGGGCTTATAGGACCTCTTCTGTCTCTCCCAGCTCTATCCCTCTGCTCCAGCCCAGGTGGCCAGGTGCTGAGACCACCAAGCTCTTCTCCCCACCCGCCACCCATGTACCAGGCCTTTGCAATGGCCATGCCCCTTGCCAGGCCCGCCCTCTCCCCTGAGAGCCCTGACTTCCTCCCTCACATCATCCGAGGCCCTTGTGTCCCCTGCCCAGCTGGGTTTCCTTCTTAGCTTCATCGCCCCTGGCGTTATGTCATCAGTGTGTATCTGGTTTGCTCTCTGCCTGTCTCCTCTCCCAGGAAGCTTCACAGCTTTGTGCTGGCAGCAGTGTAGGTGGCTCGGTGACACACACCTCCTGGACCTGGAGCCGGGCTTTGACAGAGCCAGCCCTTGATACAAGCTGGATGAATGAATGAATGGATGGCTGTTGCTATGGTGACAGCTGCCCAGAAGTAGCCCCCTGATATGAATGGCCTGGGTGGTTCTCTGAGGGTGTGCAGAGGAGCCCGGACAGCAGGTCCCAGGTTGGGCTTCTTGCTCTCTGCTGTCTTATGGTAGGCCCGCTGTCCATCCTGGGAGCTGCTGGATCAGAAGTGAGTGCTCAGAGGCCCTATGGCTGATGGTCGGCTTTGTGCTGAGGTCTCCAGAAAAGTACATGGGGCTGAGTCGGGAGATTCAGTGAAACCAGCAGTCAAACTAGTTGGTCTCCTAGAGTGGAGACACACCACTCTGAGCCTTGATGTTTTTTCCTGAAAAATGGGGATAAGGACAGGGTTGATGGTCAGACTACGCAAGACACTGTAAGTAAAGCTGCATGAGGCTGCTGATGTCACTAAGAATGAGCATCTGGGCCCATTCCCTCCTGACCCTGGTGGGGCCTGCCACACTCAGCAGCTGGCCGACCCAACACCTTCCCCACCTGACTAGAAGAATTTCTGACATGCATTCCCAGGCTTGTCCTGAGGATCCCAAGGGGGTGAGGCTGTGGGTGCAGAGGTGTGGCCAGAGTCCCTGCTGCCTGCTACTTCCGTGGGTGTCAGCTGCCTAGTGGGCAGCAGGGCTGGGGGAGTTCATGCCTGGTGGCCCCGACTTGAGAACGAGGAAGCTGCTTTCCGTGGTAACCTCCACAGCCTGCACACCAGGACCTGGCAGAAAGGAGGGAGCAACCCCAGCCGCAGCAGGACCTGTGGGTGGCTATCTCTTATGCCTCAGCTGGGAAGCCCCAGGCCTCTCCTCCACCTTGTTCACACATGCATGCGCACACACAGAGCCTGGTCTTGCGCAGCTGGGTCACCTTGGTGCCACCTCCATTTCATATTTGCCTGGTCAGCTACCATGAGCACTTCATTCCTGGAGTTTTCACAGCTCTATAGACCTGATGACGTTGAATGAATCTTGAGAAGAGCACTGCTAGCTGGTGAGGTGGGAGGGGAAGGTCTCGGCTCTCCTGGCATCAGGGAATCCCCTTCAACCTTGGCAGGTGCAAGATCTGGGGGAAAGGAGCACCCAAAGTGCTGGGTGGTTGGTCAGTGGAAAGAATAGGAATTCTGGGACAAATACAGCCTGGACATTCAGTGAAGACCCTGGAACTGATGTTTGCAAAGCACTGAGAGCAGGGCCCGGGACTGTGAGCGTTTGTTAAATATGACACATCAACAAGGTGGGGACAGAAAGACCCTGGGATCACTCTTGGACCCAGAGACTGCCTCTGAGTGTTCGTTGGAACTGGGCAGAGGGAAAAGCCCATGCCCAGCTGTCCTGGGCCTTGGATTCCCCACCTGGCTCTATCATCTTTCAGCTCCATAACTTTGAGCTGAAATCAGCTTTGGTCTACATTTCCTTATCTATGAAATGGGCACAGTGACACCTACCCTGGCTATCTCGGGGAGCCTTTTGAATATGCAGGGAAACAGTCAGAAACAGAAAAAAACAAATCATGTTTATTTTACTAGCAAATACTGTTATCTGATCTGCCTGGCTGCATTTTAATAAAATTTAAAAAAACATCATAAAGGCCCTTTCCTGCAGGTTTGGAAAGGTGAACACTGCTTCTCTGCCGACTCCCCTGGGGTTCAGAGAAGCCCACTTTGCCTCCCAGGCTGTAAGCAGACCAGCACCAGCCTTCTGCCCTTCTGCCCTCCCTGGGCTCTGCATTAAGCAGAGGAAGACTCGTCGCACACCCCAGGGCCAGTAAATGGTGTAGTCATGGTTTGATTGCCTTTTTATACTGTTCATGGAGTTCTCATGGCAAGAGTACTGGAGTGGTTTGCATTCCCTCCTCCAGTGGACCATGTTTTTTCAGAACTCTCTGCTGTGACCTGTCTGTCATACAATGCATGGCTCATAGCTTCGTTGGGTTTCACAAGCCCCTTTGCCATGACAAGACTGTGGTCCATGAAGGGGAATATTCCTTGCAACCCTGAATATTCATTGGAAGGGCTGATGCTGAAGCTGAAGCTCCAATACTTTGACCACCTGATACAAAGTGCTGACTCACTGGCAAAGATCCTAATGCTGGGAAAGATGGAAGACGAAAGAAGGGACAGCAGAAGATGAGATGGTTAGGTAGCATCACGGACTCAGTGGATTTGAACTTGTGCAAACTCTGGGAGATAGTGGAGGACAGAGAAACCTGGCGTGCCACAGTCCATGGGGTCGCAAAGAGGCAGACGTGGCTTGGCAACTGAACAACAACCACATGGTTTGATTATGGGCTGTGGAGCTCCGAACATTAGTGTCGATTGTCATCATCAATAGTAACAGACAGGGTGCTTTTATGTGCACTGGCATCTCTTCGCAGGAGCATTTTATCTTCATGGCAGCACACGGGTGGTTACTGTTACTTGTCTTCCGACTGGACACAGAGAGATGCAGAGAGGTAACGGAGTTTGCCCAAAACCAGGAGTTAGTGAGCAGCAGCTGGTCTCCGGGTCTCTGACTCCCAGAGGCTGTCCGGTCCTCCTGTCACTGTTTTCAGAGTCACAGCTGTATGCCCAGCCTCACCTCCTCAGAGGACATGGGCATGATGGGAGAAGAGGTTGGTCATTTCCACAGTCACCAGCCCCGAAAGGGAGTGCCCAGCCACAGGGATGGTGCAGGGTTCCGGCATCATGTTCCCTTGGAACCCAAATTTGTGGAGTCTGGGTTTGGCAAATTGATTCAATCAGGGTGAGAGGATTTGCTTTCTTTATCCCCAGTCCCTGAGGAGGGTGTCAGGACTGTAGAATTAGGAAGATGCAATTGAATACAGAAAAGGTTAAATGTCAGGAGAAAAGTTTACTCTTCTTAAGAATCCATAAGCGATGACCCCAAGTGTCCATCAGCGAATGAATGCATAATCCAGATGTGGTGGTATAAATGTGCAGTGAATATTGCTGCTGCTGCTAAGTCGCTTCAGTCGTGTCCGACTCTGTGCGACCCCAGAGACGACAGCCCACCAGGCTCCCCTGTCCCTGGGATTCTCCAGGCAAGAACACTGGAGTGGGCTGCCATTTCCCCAGCCTTAAAAAAGGAAGTTATCCTACTCAGCCATAAGAAGAATGAAATCATGCTATTTGCAACAACATGGACGGACCTAGACACTGTTATACTAAGTGAAGTAAATTAGAGAAAGACGAATACCAGATGATATCATTTGTATGTAGAATCTAAAAAAGTAATACAAAGGAACCTATTTACAAAACAGAAATAGACTCACAGAAGTAGAGAATAGATTTGTGGTTGCTGAGGGGGAGGGAAGTAGGGGAAGGATAGATTGGGAGTTTGACATGAGCAGGTGCAAACTAGTATATAGAGAATGGATAAACAACAAGGTCCTACTGTACAATATAGGGAACTGTATTCCATACCCTGTGATAAACCTTCATGGGAAAGAATATGAAAAAGTATATATATGTATAACTGAGTCACTTTGGTGTACAGCAGAAACGAACATAATTTCAAGTCAATTCTACTTTAGTAAAGTATATTTTTTAAAAAAAGAAAATTTGAGCACATGCCACAGTGGATGAACCTTGGGGACATTATGCAAAGTGAAGTCAACCAATCACAAGACAGGAGACACTGTGATTCTGCTCGTAGGAGGTCCCTAGAGGAGAATGGTGATTGCCTAGGGGAGGGGGAGCTGGTGTTTAACGAGGAGAAAGTTTCAGTCCCAGACGATGGAAAGAATTCTGGTGACGTGTGGTGGAGGCACGCTCAGTTGTATGCTTATAGATGGTTAACATGGTAAATTATCTGTTACATGTATTTTACCACAATCAGAAGATTTCCTGGTGTTTCCAGTACTAGGATCCATTTGGACAAACCCCATAGCATTACTTGTGTGCCTTTATCACCTCAAGTCTGACAGTCAGCTGACCTGTGCGCATGGAAAACAAACCCACCTGACTGCTTTAAACTCTTGGGTAATTTCGACTTAACACTCATCCTCTTTGGCCCATGGCTCTCAGCCTGAGTGAGATCTGACTGAGAAATCTTAGCCTTTTCCCAGTCTCACTACTTTTTAAAGAGCCTTGTTTTCTTAAGGCCTATAATTATGTTTGCCTCCAGGGTACCCAGGAATTTTCTTTTTTTAATAAGCAAAGAGCATCCTACAATTATCATGATGATTTGTGGAGGGCAGGCCAAGGGCAGACAGGAGGCTGACGCACTCTGGAAGCTGGGTCTCACGTGTTGGCACTGGCATCCCGGGGGCCGGAGCACTGGGGTCTATAATTAATATTAAGAGGTGGAGAATTAACAGACCCACAGAGGTGTCCACTGTGGCTGCCAACAGGACGGGCGGGCGGCTCAGTGGGATTGGCCTGACGGAGGCTGGCCGCAGCCGGTAGCGGTCCTGCCTCCGCAGCCGGTTCTAGGTAAACACCTCCGCCTGGGTGACTGAGAGCCCGGATGCCGTGACCTGGGGCTGCTGGAGCCACATCCAGCCAAGGCCGGGATGCGCAGAAGCCTGTCGGCGCTGTCAGCCCTGATTTGCGGCCAAGTCTGTCATCTCCCCGAGTTCAAAGAGCGCTTAGCTGCTTGTCTTTGTCAAGAGCGCGGTTGGGGATCTTTTATGTGAAAGATGTAGGATTCTCGGGCTGACTTTGATTATTTATTCATCCCCCTTCGTGGGTGTGTGATAGCTGGGCACCCCGGAGCCCCCCTGTCCTGACCGTTCTTGCTCTGAAATTCATCGAGCTTTAAAGCCCTTTGAAAATTGCTTTTCGAGGGAGGGGAAAAGTTTCTGAAGTCCTGTTTCTCTCTCCCTCCGCAGTGCCGCCGCATCTCCTGCCACCGTTCCACGCCCCCTTCCCGCTTGACATGCGACACCAGGAGGGACGGTACCATTACGAGCCTCACTCTGTCCCCGGCGTGCATGGGTAAGTTCCACCCGCCGCCCTGCCTCAGTCTCTCTGCTCCCCAGTGGACTTTCTCTACCCGTGTCACCCGGGCGAGCACTGACCCCGTGTGAAGGGGGACTGTCATGTGAACCCCAGCTCTTATCTGGTTTCCTGAGAGGGAAGTGCACCCACCTCCCACATCACAGCTTCCAAGGTTGCAGGGGGGCCCCTTGTGTCCATCAGCACCCTGAGACTCTTCCCCATGTAGACAGCGGGAACATTCTGCAGGCCAAAGTCCTCACATTAATACCGTGACTCTGGATAGATGTTGTTCCAACATAATCATTCAGAGCACCCCCCCCCTTTCATGCCCTCAAGTATGACAGTTCAGATAGTGAATTATAGAGTCTCCCTACTGATAAGGACAAGTTCAAAGTTATACTTTGGGGCCTCTCCTGCTCCCTGCTTTGAGACCACCACCACCTGCCGCCACCCCCTACTCCTTGCCAGTGAAGGAGCTCATCCCCTGCGTCTCTCTTTATTCTTGCTTCTGTCCCTCTTCACTCCCACCCTCGGCTCAGAGCCCATAGCTGAGGTCTCTTTTCTTGGTTTTAATGACTCCAAGACCTGAGCCCTTGCTACCATGTCCCTTTTGCTTCCAGAAAAGAGACTAAGTCCTCTGCCCCACCTCCTCTATCTCTGCTGTGCCTCTTGACCAGACATCTCCCATTCATGCCAAGCTGCCATTTATGGTTCCAGCCCCCATGTACCTGGTCTCAGCCCCTGCTGCCCAGCTGCCTGGAATGGCCCCTCAGGAGCCACCTTCTCTGGGAAGCCCACCCTGAGTGGGGGCCCTCCCCTGGATTCCCCCACCCTGTAACACTGGAATGAGCTATTTTTACACTGCCTCCAATGGACTCTAGGCTTTGCTCTGATTCCCGCCTTGACGATGGCTGACGTGTGTAATAAGTTCACAATCAATGTTTGCTGAGCAGAGAACCCCCTCCACGCATCCCACCTGCTGAAGACAGACCCTGCCACCTCTCCCAGCTCCCGCTGGAATAAAGTCAGCCAGAACTTGCTGAGCCCTCTCTATATTCAAAACTCAATGCCCGAGTAGGGGACAGGTGACTCCTACACTCACTGCTCACCCCGGACAGAGCAAATCTGGGACTTCCGTTTGCTTTTTAAAGATATTTTGTACTCTGGGATAATCTCAGACATTTAAAAATAAGTTTTAAAAATGTACAAAGATTTCTTGTATATCCTCACCCTATTCCTCAGACATTCCTATCTTACATAACCAAAGTCTGGTTCAGTGTTATTAACTAACTCATAAATCTTATCTAAATTCCATATGCCTGTGGATATCCTTTTGTCCTCTGTTGAGGATTCAGCCCTTACGTTTAGTTGTCATAACTCCTTAGTCATCTTTACCCCAGGACATGGCTCAGTCTCTTTTGCCTTTTATGACCTTGACACATTTTTTCTCTTTTTCCGTTATGGTTTATCAATTGAATATAGTTCCCTGTGTAATACAGTAGGACCTTGTCATCTATCCATCTGTATGTAACAGTTTGCATCTGCTAATCCCAGACTTCCAGTCCTTCCCTCTCCATCCTCCCTTTCTGTTCTCTATAACTGAGCCTGTGTCTGTGTCATAGAAATGTAATATTTTAGACCCTTCATATAAGTAATATCATGCTATTTGTCTTTCTCTGTCTTTCTTCACTTTGTGTGATAATCTCTAGGTTCATCCATGTTGCTGCAGATGGCATTATTTCATTTTTTTTTTAATTTTTATTTTAACTTTAGTTTACTTTACAATACTGTATTGGTTTTGCCAAATATTGACATGAATTCACCACGAGTGTACATGTGTTCCCAATCATGAATCCCCTCCCATCTCCCACCCCATAACATCTCTCTGGATCCTCTCCATGCACCAGCCCCAAGCATCCTGCATCCTGCATCAGACATAGACTGGCGATTCGTTTCTTACATGATAGTATACATGTTTCAATGCCATTCTCCTATCTCATCCCACCCTCTCCCTCTCCC
>SJYQ01093256.1:420532-490048 GCA_006410935.1 Redunca redunca
GATCATACACCATGACCAAGTGGGCTTTATCCCAGGGATGCAAGGATTCTTCAATATCTGCAAATCAATCAATGTAATTCACCACATTGGCAAATTGAAAAATAAAAGCCATATGATTATCTCAATAGATGCAGAGAAGGCCTTTGACAAAATTCAACATCCATTTATGATAAAAACTCTCCAGAAAGCAGGAATAGAAGGAACATACCTCAACATAATAAAAGCTATATATGACAAACCCACAGCAAACATTATCCTCAATGGTGAAAAATTGAAAGCATTTCCCCTAAAGTCAGGAACAAGACAAGGGTGCCCACTCTCACCGCTACTATTCAACATAGTTCTGGAAGTTCTGGCCACAGCAATCAGAGCAGAAAAAGAAATAAAAGGAATCCACATTGGAAAAGAAGAAGTAAAACTCTCACTGTTTGCAGATGACATGATCCTCTACATAGAGAACCCTAAAGACTCCACCAGAAAATTACTAGAGCTAATCAACGAATATAGTCAAGTTGCAGGATATAAAATCAACACACAGAAATCCCTTGCATTCCTTTACACTATTTCATTCTTTTTTATGACTGAGTTATATACCATTGTGTATATGTAACACATCTTTATCCATTCGTTTGCCACTTAGGTCACTTCCATGTCTTGGCTATTGTCAACAGCACTGCTACGAACATAGGAGTGCATGTATCTTTTTATATTGGAATTTTGTCTAGGTATGTACCCAGGACATACATACCCTGGATTGCTAGATCATGTGCCAACTCTGTTTTCAGTTTTTTGAGCAATCTCCACTACTATTCTTCATAGTGGCTATACCAGTTTACATATGACCTTGACACTTGAAGGGGAAAGGCCACTTAATGTATAGATTGTGCTCAATTTGTGTTTACCTAATGTTGCCTCCTGATAAATTCGATGGTACATTGCGGGGATACTGCCATGAAAGTGGTGCTCTCCCATCCTAGAACATCATGTCCAGGGCCCATACTTCTCATCCCTAGAAATCCTAACTTTGATTATTTGCTAACAGTGAGGTGTGCTGGGTTTCTCCACTTTAAAGCTGCTGCTGCTGCTAAATCACTTCAGTCATGTCCGACTCCGTGCGACCCCATAGATGGCAGCCCACCAGGCTCCGCCGTCCCTGGGATTCTCCAGGCAAGAACACTGGAGTGGGTTGCCACTTCCTTCTTTAAAGCTGGTCCCTGTGTAATTACAAGTCTCTTGTGTACTTGGATAATATTTAAATTCCTATTTCTCATAATATTTTCAGCCACTCACTTAAACATCCGTTTATGATTCTTGCCAAAAACAGTAACTACTATTATTTGCCAAATGGTGATTTTCTATTTCTGTGATTGTTTCCACATTTATCGGTTAGAATTCTACTGTAAGGAAGACCTGTCTCTTCTCCCCCATTTCTCTATTTATCTGATCACTTTTTATATCAAATCAATGTATGGATATTTGTGTTCTTCCAAGAGTTCTACTCTGCTGCTATCACTATTCATTTTGTTGTTCAAATTGTTCCAGGTTTGCCCACTGGGAGCCCCTTCAGGTTGTCCCCTTTGACACGTTTGGGTCTTTGCGTTTTACTGCGGTGCCTGCAGCTGGTGCTTGCTTGACTAGGACCTGCCATGGGCAGGCTTGTATCCCCCTGGTGGGTGGTGGGGCCGTTTCAGCCCTCTGCCCACAGCTCAGGCAGCGTCTGGAAGGTGTGTCCTGCCAGAGCTGGTGGATCACTGCAGAGTGGCTCCGCTGGTGGCAGCTGAGAATCCTCTGAGTATCAGGGGAGCTGAATCCCTTTTGGGGAGGGGGTTGAAATGGCTGTTTTTCTGTTCTTGGAAACTGTCTGGCTGATTCTGTGCCACTCTGTGACACAGATCCTGGGCTTGGCAGGCCTACATTGAAGTGCTCCCGGCAAGGGGTCCCATGCTGGTCGGAGACCAGGGCAAGGCTGAAAGCTCCCTGGGGGAGCATGCAGGCAGGCATACATGTGTCACTGTGCCAGGGAACATCCAGGCACCCATGGCCCCACATACTTAGGGACAGTGACAGAGATGAAAGAACACCTCACTATTAACAATTGCCATTTCTCAAAGTAACTCTGACTTTTGGACAAGCTCTGCCTATAAACACATGTTCATCTTACTTAATCCTCTTAACCCTATAAGGTGTGTGTCTCGTGTCAGCCCCATTTTACAGATGAAGGAACTGAGGCAGCACAGAGTGGTTAAGTAATTCATCATTAGGGCCCCGCCCCCCAACTTAGGGAGTGAAAGAGTTAGAAACCTAATTACGGCCCTCGGCCCAGAACCCGGCTTCTCCCTTGGGAGCATGTGTATGACCACAGGACCACTGCATGTGTCCACACAATTCCTTCTTGGCAGCTCATACAACCCTTTAGTAGGACACTGCCCCCGAATTCAGTGGTTCCCCAAACCTCTGGACTAGCAGCATAAGCCTGCTAGGAATGCAGAGTCTCAGGCCCAGGCCCAGACCTGCTGAGTCAGAGGCTCTAGGGTGGGCCCACCATTTGTGTTTAACACACATTACAGGTTTGAGATGCTCTGTCTGCAGACAGGAACTTGTCACTGAATCAGGGGGCCCTTGGTACTATTAGTCCCTGGCTTAATGGAGAGCTGTGGTTGAGAGGTGGTCCCTGAGCCTTCTCCAGACTTTGTCATCCCCTAGGTCAGGGCTGGACACAGGTCATGTCCCATTTCTGGGCCTGCTTCTCTCCTGGCCAGTAAGGAGAAGTAAGTCTTCTGGGCCTAAAATCAAGATGTTAGCAGGGCTGGTTTCCTTCTGGAGCCTTCCAGCTCCAAAAGAGTATCCATTTCCTTGAGTTTTCTAGCTTCTGGAGGCTGCCTGTATGCCCATGATCCCTGCCTCTCGCCACATTGCCTTTATGTCCCCTGCTTCTTTTCTCACATTGCCTTCTTTCTCATCTGCAGTAGTTTTCATCCTCTGCTCCTCTTAGAAGGATGCCAGTGATGCTTTTAGTGCGAAATCCAGGATCATCTTCTGGTCTCAGGAACCTTAACTCAAATACATCTTGCAAAGCCCCTTTTCCCACAGAAGGTGGCATTCACGGGCTCCAAGGATTAGGACACAGATACCTCTGGGTGTCACCATTCAACTGTTTGTGATCACAGAGTTTCAGTGGTGAAGCCTGGCATCACCCAGGAGAAGACAGTAAAGGGTGTCAGTCATTTGTGCAGGGCCTTCTGGGGCCACGCTCTGTACTGGAGCCTGGTTGGGCTGTATTAGTTGAGTTTCCTGATTGCCTGTGAAATGTGTTATAATCTGCATCCTATGGATGCAGACACTGAGGTTCAGAGAGGTGCACTGATTTTCACATGTCATCCGTGCAAGGTGGGCGGGCCTGCTTGCTTCCTCTCAAGGGTTGAGGAGCCCACCTGCCCCCCAAATCCCACCTCCTGCTAGGGTGGGCTCCCAGTGGCTCCTCACTATCCTGGTTCCTTCCCCCCAGGCCACAGGATAAATACAGCGAGTGTTCAGGGCTAGCCTTGGGCCCTGGGAAGCCCACCCCTTCATCATCCGAGGTGAGTGCCCCAGGTGGGAAACAAGATAAAGCCTGGAAGAAAAAATGGGCTCCCTGGCTGTGACTTTTGTGATCAATGTGGTCTGATACTGGTGGAGTACTTCATCCACCAAGCCCGTGCTGTAGCCACTCCTCCTCATTGTTGCCAAATGTATCTATTACACAAACATTGTGCAGCAGATGAGATGCAGTGTCATCTCCTATCTCACCTTCAGAGCCTCTGCAGCTGCTGACACCCAAGGCTGCTGCCCATTGGCTCTCTTGGCCATGATGGGCGTGGCTCCAGGAGGAGCACCCCACCGCTGGCCCCTCACCCTGCTACCTGGGCTTGAACCCCAGAACTGAACACACCAGCTCTGGGAGGTAACCATCTAATCAATCTGAACGGATAAACCCCAGTTTTCTCACCTAAATAAGTGCACGATAATAGTACCTATCCCATTTACTGAGTTATTTGAAAAATTAAATGGGGTAATACAAATAGCATATTTGGAACAGTGTGGAAACTTGCAGTGGATGCATTGTGATTGCTGTTGTTATTTCGGTTGGCCTATTAGAGAGGGGTTCATTGTAGCAGAGGTAGGCCATGGCGTGACCTTGGAAGGGGACGCTGTCTGGGAACTGTACCATGGGGAGGTGGGAAATGGGGCTGAAGAGGTACCGCTGGGGATGGAGGGAGGAGGGGTCTTCTCCCACCACCCCCCACCCTCCCCAGTTGAGGAATTTGGACTTTCTCCTTTTGGCAACCAGGAGCAGGAGGGAGTGGTCTGATTCATTTTCAGGGTAATTTTAGGAGCTGCTAGAGGATGGGCAGAAGAAGTGGGAGACCATAGGAAGGAGATGGGCTATAGTAATCACTGTGGTCAGACAGAGGAGGAGACTGGCCAGGGTTGGCTGCACACCTCCCCAAGCAGGAAGCTACTCATGGAAGGAGCAGGCAGTGGGTCTAGAGTGTGAAACCCACCCAGCACCACCCAGCTGGACAGCTTCCTCATAGATAGCCATCCCACCACCCAGCTCTCTCCAGACCCACTTTCCAGTCCCCTGGAGGTGCAAACCCACCACAGGCCTTGCACAGTTTATGAATGCTTAGGTGGTTCCTGAAGAGTAAATGGTCAGGACTGCTGATGCAGTACCCATCACCTGTGTAAACCACGGGTGATGGGGAGACGGATGGGAGGGTGTGTTTGCTGGTCAGGTGTGGTTCTTTGACACCCCCAACCCACCATGGGCACGGGCTCCTGAGTCTCCGAGAGTCCATTCTCAAGGGCAGGAGAGAATGTCCTATAGTCTCTCCATCACCGGGTGACTACTAGCAGGGAACAGGAGCTCTGTGGATCTCCTCCACCCCTGCCCTTTGTAACTAGGCTCAGCACGTGACGTGGAAAACCAAGGCTGAGGTGGGGCACAGCAGGGCCCTCAGCTGGAGCCCCCACCTCAGTGTGCATGGGAGTGGGGACTGCCTTGGGCCCAGATTCACTCACATGCCTGAAGGAAGGGCAGAAGCTCATATTCCTGGTGCAGGAGGCTGGGTGGATTCTCAACTCGTCACGCTGTTTGTAGGGTCCTTGCCATCCCCGTCCTGCCCTAAGGCTTCATAGAGGACCAGTTCCAGCTACTTGCAGCCCAGAAGGGCTAGAGAGACTAGCTCATGGAGCAGTTCTCAAACCTGGCTGTAAATCTGAACTAGGATGTGTCTTAAAGATGCACATTCCTAGGCAGTGACCCCAGAGTGGTTGTCCAGAGTCATAGAGGTAGCAAGCATTTAGGCCTTTTCCCTCCGTGCTAACAGCTCTGCGATATGGGTATTAAATATGCCCTGCTTCCTTTTCATCACCTTCTCACAGAAGCCCACAAGATGACCTGAATCTCTTCTTAGTCTCAGCCTGCAGAAGGAGATGTACATAGGGGGACAAGAGAGGGAGGAGAGGAAAGGGGACAGACGTAGCATCTCAACTGTAGGGAGGACAGTCATCTCTGTTCTCCACTTACTGGGCTCCATACCTGACCTCTGACATCCATGATCCCAGTACCTGCCTGGACTCTGGACCACCACTAATTGCTCTCCTGCATCAGCTGATCCTGAGCTGTGATTGGTGGACAATACCCCAGCAGTCACAGCCAGGCCACCCTGCCCGGAGAAGGAGCAGGGGGTAGGGTGGGGTTGTTGCTCGAGACAGGTGGCTCTGGGGCTTAGCCATCAGTTCATGGAAAGCCCACACACTGACCCAGGCCCTTCCAGGAAAGAACAGGATTACCAGCTGGTGGGTGTGAGGGCTTCCACCTTCCACCATCCTCTGGATACTCTGTCCCGTGTGCCAGTTGCCCAGCACCCCCCTGAGAGCCATTCGGGGTGTCTGAACCCTACCTCACCCTGGAGACTGCACATGAATACAAATGGTCACCCCACTTCTCTCAAGAAAGTAGTTTCTTGGCTGTTGCTGGCTGAGCTCATGAACTGTCAGGTCTGGATGGATCTGAAGATGGCATTTTCCAAAGTCAGTGTTCCACCAAGATGGCACGCTCACAGCTGGCCTGGCTCGCAGCTGACCTGCGTTGTCCTGGGCCTCTGACAGCTCTGCTCTCAGCCAGCCACCGAGGGGAGCAGAAAGATATGTGGAAATTTTCTTGATTCTTGGCCCATACGCCAGGTTCACATTCAGAGGGGAATGGGCTTTATTTGTGTTTCAGGAAGAGCATTCTCTGCCCTCAGCAACAGTCATGCATGCTTCTGTTGAGTGCGATGGGACAGAGGAAGAGACTTCTGAAGGGCGCGTCTGCCTGGCTCCTGGGCCAGGATGCTGGTTGGGCCCAGGGTTGCCCACCAGGGAAGGGCCTTGTCTTCCTCCGTGTCAGCCTACACTGCCTTCCTTCTCCAGGGAGTGCTCCTTAAAAGCCGCAAGGCTGACCACTTCTTCAGAGGAACTGCCCAGCAAGTGAGCGTGGGACCTAGAAAATCCCCCTGCCAAGGCAGTTTGTAGGGCAGCTCCCCCTCCTTCCATGGCTGGCTGAGAGTCGAGTGACAGGTCGGTGTGGAACCTTGCCTCCCGGGGATGGGCGTGGCCCTTAAAGAGCCCTCGAGGCAGGTCCTTTCCTGTCTCTGGGCGGCAGGATGCTGGGCTCAGACTAACTGAGATGCAGTCACGGCAGCTTATGTCCAGCCCTCTGGATTACGTCATCTACGTAGCTCAGTCAGTAAAGCATCTGCTTGCAATGCAGCAGCCCTGAGTTTGATTCCTGGGTCGAGAAGATTACCCTGGAGAAGGAAATGGCAACCTATTCCAGTATTCTTGCCTGGAGAACCCCATGGACAGAGGAGCCTGGTGGGGCTACAATCCGTGGGGTCACGAGAGTCGGACACGACTCAGTGACTAAACCATCACAAACCCTCATCAATACCACTTGAGCATCTTCATACCTGCTGGATATATGGGGGAAGCTGAGGCATGACAGTGTTGGCTGCTGTCCCCAAGGACATTCTCCTAGTAAGTAGCACAGCAGGGACTGGAACCCGGACAGTTTGACTCTAGAGGGCTCCTCTTTGCCCCAACCCCTCGTGGAAGTCCCTCACGCTTAGAGAGCTTCAGATCCCCAGCTCCAGGAACGTGCTCAGCAGCATGGGACAGACAGCTCATTTATAATGGAATCTGCTGTAAAAGTTTAATGAGGAGCGTGTCTGATAAGGCAGCCTGCTCTTTGATCTTTGCTGAATGCTGGCCCTCGAAGAGGAGTTGTTGCCTGACTCTGGGCTTTGCGGAGAGCCGTGTGGTCAGCTAAGGGCAGGAGGGGCCCCAGGAGTGAAGCAAATCTTGATGTACAGAAATGAGGCGGGTCTGCAGCAGGGGAGGGTGTGCAGAGCTGGCATGGGGAGGAGTTCCCCCAGGGAAAAGGTCCTGGCGGGTGGAGAGGTGATTTTTCTTATTTCTCTCCTGACCCACTGGGCCCCCATCGTCTTGGGCTGTTCCCATTCTACACTCCCAGGGTGTAGGCAGTACAGCATGAGGCCAGAGTTCAAATTCTGTGCCATCTGTGTAGCCTTTACATCCTTGGGCTGGCTGTGTAACCTCTAGAGGCTTGGTTTCCCCATCTCTAAAATAGAGACAAAACAATCCCCTTCATGGGGTGCTTGTGAGAATTAGGCAAGTGAGTAGTGTGAAACAGAGAACAGGTAGGTCCTGGTGGTTGCTGGATAATGGCTTGCTCTTTTCACTCTCCTGTTGACACCAGAAGGAAACCCATGTTTTGTTCCAGGCACTCTGCTCGGTGCTGGGCAGAGTATGTTCTGTCCAGTCCTCTCAAATGCCCTGTGAGTTGCACGACAATTCTTCCCCATTCACAGAGCAAAAAATTTGAGGTTTCCAGAATTTAAGGGCTTCCCAAGATCACTCAGCCAGAAAGTGAGATCTAACCCTCAAGCCTGAGATCTTTCTGCTGTGATTATTCTCAGGGAGGAAGGGGCATCTCATTGTAGGTCTTAGGGCTGTGGTGTGTTATCCATGATATAATCAATGCAAAGGAATTAATCACTAACAGTAAAAATCTCAGGTGTTGGTGGACAGATTGGCCTTTGACCTGGGGTTTCTTTTTCCACTGCTTGTGTCCATGTCGTTCACTCTGGGTGGAAGCTGCTGCCAGTGGCCAGAATGCATCCATTTATTGAGCTCAATTCTTTCTTGCTGGATTTATCTGTGTCCCAAGTGCGATCACTCAGGGTCACTCCTGCCAGTCTTAGTCCATGTCTGTTGAGGGAATTTGTGAGCAGTGAACTGCCCCTGAGTCCTATTGCAGCTGCTCTCCAAGCCTTCATTACTGCAGCCAGCATTGCTGCATCAAAGATGTGCTCCGGGACCCACGGAGAAGTGTATCTGGCACTGTGGGAGCCCGTTCTTTCATCTTCCCCTTCCAGGAGCTGCACTCCTGACATGTGGACTTAACCTGTCCTGCACAAGCAGAGCGGCGTTTAGTTGTTGCTTCCCTCAGTGGGGAATTTCTCAGCACCTGTTCATTTGATGACACTCACCTACTGTCTTCAGTGTGCTAGCCTTGCACCGGGCATGAGGGATGCGGCCCAAGGAGATGTAATCTTGGTACCCACAGATAGCTCCTGGCCTGGGAGGGGGAGGGAGGGCAGTTACAGGGTGATGTGCTTGGGTGGGGTGGTGGAGGAAGCGGGGAACCCAGAGCACCAGGAAGCCAAGAGTGGCAAGCATTTATCAGCAGGAAGGCACAGAAGCTTGTCTCTGCCCGCATGATTCCTGGCCCCAGCCTGCCGGGGTGTGGGGGGAGCTCCACAGCCTTTCTGGAGTTGCCCTTGTCCTGATGAGGGGCCTTGACTCCCAGGCCCTTTTCAAAGCGCATACTAATGCATTCGGAAGCTTGGTAAAAATTGGCAGCACACCCACCTCTAAGAAGACAAGATGTCTTATCTAAACTATTTGGGATTATCCATTTAGTTTTGACAGGCAGCCAGGAAAGGAAATTCCACACACCCCTTTGGCTGGCCCAGGCCAGAGTCGAAGAATTCTCACTGGAGAGGAGATCCCCTCTATGCAGCCCACCCTCCACCCTGGCCTTTTCTCCTTGCTTAAACCCAGACTCCAGGGAAGCCTAACAAAGCCCCTCTGCCAACCCTGAGACCGAGTGTCTCACTCCTACCCATAGCTTCCTTTCCAGCCCCCTGCATTTGCCCTGTGATGGGACCATCCCCGTAAAGCCATGGCTTTCTGGAAGGTTCTACTCAGCTGTGCTCAGCCAAGGGTGACTTGTCTTACAAGCAGGATCCACGTACCCAGAGCTGCCCCACACCTCAGCACCTCGTGCTTTGCTGTGCTGTGCTTAGCTGCTCAGTTGTGTCCGACTCTTTGTGACCACATAGACTGCCGCCCACCAGGCTCGTCTGTCCATAGGGATTCTCCAGGCAAGAATACTGGAGTGGGTTGCCATGCCCTCCTCCAGGGGATCTTTTCAACCCAGGGATCAAACCCAGGTCTCCCACATTGCAGGCAGATTGTTTACTGACTGAGCTATCAAGGAAGCCCAAGAATACTGGAGTGGGCAGCTTATCCCTTCTCCAGGGGATCTTCCCGACCCAGGAATTGAACCAGGGTCCCTGCTTTGCAGGCGGATTCTTGATCAGCTGAGCTACCAGGGAAACCCCCAAGTACCTTGTAGTGGGGAGCTAATCCAGTTGCCTCCCAAAACATGTGGATGGAATCCATCACCTCCCTGTCCCCCACCCAGCTCAGCCTGCACAAATCAACAAGTAATCAGTTTGCTAGGGAAAAAAGTCTCCTTGATACTCCCCTCTTGTTTTTTCTGCTTTTTGGGGTTTGGATGTTTGAAAACTCTGATAACCTTCCCATCCTTCTGCTCTGACGAAAAGAAAATGTGATAAAGGGTGAGTGATTGAATTAAGCCCGGTTGTTTGTGTGGCTAGGTCTTAACCAAATCCATCTGTATGGCCTCCTTTGTAGGCGCAATTTTATAACCTAATTTCCCTACCCAAACATCGGTGTTTACTTAGCAAGAAATCTGCTCTTTGTCAGCTGAACACAGTGATTTCTTTATTATGGGTCTGCCCTGCGTAGGGAGTGACAGCTGAGAGCTGGCGCTCAGCTAGGTCTGGTGGAGCATGTGGGTCTCTACAGGGTGAGCGGAATGTCTGAAGGATTACGTGTATATACAGATGTCTGTCTGTCACAGAGCAGGGTTAGGCTTAGGCTTAGGCTTAGCTGAGGCTGGCTAGGAGGGAACCTGGCAGCAGACAGATGGAGTGGCCAAGATGAGCCCACCAAGTGACCCTGAGACAACCACTGGACCTTTCAGCAGCCCTCACAGATTCTCCATGACAGCCCTGGTCTCTCCACTCCCCAACCCAGAACTTGCATCCACTCAGCCAGCTTCTACCCAGCCACGTTTTTAAAAATTTGGTCTTATTACTTTGAAGACGTACAGGAAAATAGCAGAAGCATGGTGATGATGTAAAGAGTAACGATACCCATTGGTTCCCTGCCCTGCCCAAAGATAGGGATGTGCTGCCATCCTTGGGATGCTGAGTGCTCCTCCAGGGTCCTCCTTGGAGCTCCCTGTCTCTTGGAGTTATCACCTTCCTGCGTCTGTAACAGTTCTACATGGTGTCTGCTGTTGTCGAGTCACATCTGACTCTGCAACCCCATGGACTGCAGCATGCCAGGCTCCTCTGTCAGTCCATATCTCCCGACGTTTGCTCAAATTCATGTCCGTTGAGACCTGGTGTCTGACTCTCCTAATAATACACTGTTTGGTTTTGCTCTGTGTGCTTTATATAAATAGAATTGTTGCAGATGGATTCTTGGGAAACCTGATTTCACAGGTCACAGAATGTTCCAGAGAGTCATCCCACTGATGCGTGTGCTCTTAATTTGTGAATTCTCACTGCTCTGAAGCAGTCTGGCCTGACAGGCACCTGAGATGCATCTGTGCTTTTGCTATCTTGAACATCATTGCAGTGAATGCTTTAGCACTGATCTCTGGGGCTCGAGTGTTGCCCGTTCTTTAGAATAAATGTGTGTCTGAGAATGAAATTGCTAAGTCACAGGGTATTCACGTGTTAACCCTCCTAGATGTTGCCAGACTTTTTGTCGAGCCACTCCCACCAGCGAGATTCAAGGACTCAGCCTGTTCCACATCCTTGTTCCCAGGGTGATGTCATCCATGTTTTAATTTTTGCCAAACGGCATCTACTATGATTTGATTTTTCCATTCCTTTGTTGCTAATGAAGTTGAATACATCCTTTCATATGTTTATTTGCCAATAATGTTTCCTTCTCACGAAATGCCTGGTCAGTTCTTTTGCCCATTATTCTACGGAGTTGTCTTTTTCCTACTCACCTCACTAAGCTTTTTATATATTAAGGCTACTTATTTTGTGGTTGGTTACCTGTGCTACAGATATCTTCTCCCAGTCTGTACCTGTCTCTCTGCTCCTGTAATGAAATATCTGGGTGAAGGGACATTCCTGTTATAACCTGGTGCAGCTTACTGACCCTTCCTTCATGAGTTTCCCCTCATGCTGTCTCACAACCCAGCTGTCTGGTCTGAGCTTCAGCCCCTGGACTCTGCTAGCTGTTTCCCGATTTGACCCACCTTTTTTTCAACTATTCTATCACAGAACACCAGGCCTGCACCACTCACTGACTCCTTTCCATTCCCCTGTGAGAGTTGAGGCCCAACTCAGATGCCACCTCCTACAGGAAGCCTTCTCAGATTACCCCAGAAGAGTTAATGAAACCTTTCCTTCCCACCCCTCTTTTGGCTCTAGCACCTTGTGTACTGTTTGCAGGCTACAGTGTCCACATTCCCTCCCTAATCCCAGAGGTCCCAGCTTGGTGATTTTTTTTTTTTATTGAAGATTAGTTGATTTACAATATTGTATTAGTTTCAAGTATAGAGGAAAGTTGTTCAGTTATATATATTCTTTTTCAGATTATTTTACATTATATAGGTTATTACAACACACTGAATATAGTTCCCTGTGCTATACAATAGGACTTTATTGTTTATCTGTTTTATATATAGTAGTGTGTTAATCCCAAACTCCTAATTTATCCCTCCCAACCCTTCCCCTTTGATAACCATAGCTTTGTTTTCTAAGTCTGTGTGCCTGTTCCTATTGTATTATTTTTTAGAGTTCACATATAAGTGATATCATATGATATTTGTCATTGTCTAGCTTACTTCACTTAGTACAGTATGTTCATGTGGCTGCAGATGGCATTATTTCATCCTTTTTAATGGCTGAGTAATATTCCTGTGTGTGTGTGTGTGTGTGTGTGTGTGTGTGTGTGTGTGTGTGTGTACCACATCTTCTTTATGCATTCCTCTGTTGATGAACACTTAGGTTGCTTCCATGTCTTGGTTGTTGTACACAGTCCAGCATGGTGATTTTTGTCAAGGCACCAAAGTGAACTTTAGGATGGGTTGGGGGAAGGAGCTAGGGGATTGTCTTTTCCTAACAGCTTGTCATTACTGGGACCATATGACACTCAGGCACTTGGCTTAGATCTGTGTGAGGGGGAGAGGGTTCAGAGTGGACCCAGGGAATGTCAGAGTTGACTAGACACTCCTGATTCAGCACATATTGCTCAGGTTGACAGCCACTTGCCTTACTTCCTGGGTGTGAAGTCCTGGCTGAGTCTTCTTCCAACCCTTCCCCTTCGGTAACCATAAGTTTGTTTTCTGTCTGTGTCTATTCTGTATATAGATTGATTTGTATTATATTTTAGAGCTGTCAGAGACCCACCCAGTGTTGCCAGAGACCCATACTCATCAGCTGGCAGAGGCAATGATGCGTGATCAGAGGAATAAATCAGCGCTTGGCTGGCTGCTTCCGCCGAGCTCCTTTTTGCAAGTGTCCTTTTGCTGTTTTGTGGAGCCTCCCCGCTGGTGGCTCAGTGGTAAAGAATCTGCCTGTTGGAGACATGGGTTTGATCCCTGGGTCAGGAAGATCTCCTGGAGAAGGGAATGGCAGCCCACTCCAGTATTCTTGCTTGGAAAATCTCATGGACAGAGGACCCTGGCAGGCTACAGTCCATGGGGTCACAAAAGAGTTGGAAATGACTTAGCAGCTAAAACAACAAGAGCCTCCCCCATGTGGACAGAGTGCAGTTCAGATGCACCAGGGTGTGCCAGTTGGTCTCTGATTTAGGGAGAAGTAACTCTCCAGTGACTTTCAAGGGAACTCACTGTACCTGTCTTTATAATTGTAAACCCCCATAGTTTATTTTGAAAAGGACTTGATTTCTGGAACTTTTGAAATCAATGTGTGAAAAAGGTGGTAGGCAAACTTGCCAAGGTACAGTTTCCATACAATAGAAATGAAGGAAAACCAGACAAACAAGAAACAACACAAACAAAACCAATAAACAAAAGCCTTGGAGAGGAGATTGAACTCCACGCAGGAAGGCATGATGGAGCTCCATTTCTTTTTTCTTTTTTTTTTTAATTCTTTTTATTTATTTATGGTTGCATCAGGTCTTCTTTGCAGCACGCAGGCTTCTCTCTAGTTGTGGCACGTGGGCTCCAGAGTGCAAGCACCTGAGATCCTGCCCTGGAAGGCGGATTCTCAGCCACTGGACCACCAGGAAAGTCCCCCTGGAGCACTCTTTCTATCTGTTCGCAGGCCAAAGGCTTGCCGGGCAGGGATGCCTGTGAGAGCAGACCTGTGCCCTCCCTGGCCCTGGGTGCTAAGAGCCCCAGTTTAGGGAAGAGCAGAGCTCAGAAGAGCAGGCCAGCTTTAGGAAATTCATTTGCTTCTGGCACATCAGTGGGCCTGAGGTCACCTGCCTGGTTTTTCTGAGTAAGCGGGTCCTTGGCCTGGGTGGCTTGGCCACAGCAGAGGGTCATGGCCTCCCCACTCTGAGCCCACTGATCTGCCCATGGCCCTGATATCCTGGTGGGTGGCAGCAGCTCGTCCCAAAGGCAGGACCTGTGCGTACAAGCAAGCAGTCCCCGGGGCGGGCAGGGTTGGCATGTCAGGGCTGTGTGCAGGGCGCATTCAGCTAAGGGGAGCCAGTGACCGTGTAATCCAGGCGTCTGGCAGGAAGGCATGCTCCAGAGCCCTGTGACACAGGGGAAATGGAACACAACCATCAGACACCCTCCCCCACACCCTAACCCTGGTATAAAGGGGAGCTCCTTTTCCTGGCCTGCCTGCCACTGATGGAGTACCCACTGGGCCAAGGCTACTCCAGGAAATAGCACACTGACTCTGCTCTCTAAGAGCTGACAGTCTCAGAAGAAATGTGACAGTGATAATGACAGCAACTCCTGCCCCGTCCCGTGGGCCTTCTCCACACCAGCACAGTATGCTTGACACACCTTCCTCGCTCCTAGCAAGTTACCACCAACTCTGTGGCTTCCAACAGTAGGGATTTCTTCTCATATGGTTCTGGAGGCTCCGGGGTGGGGGGAGTCCCTTCCTGGCCTCTTCTAGCCTCTGGCATGGCCAATACCCCTTGGCTTGTGGCCACATCCCTCCAGCCTCTGCCCTAGAGTTACATTGCCTCCTACTCCTCTGGGTCAGGTTTCCGCCTGCCTGGCCTCTCTTAACACTTGTGCTGGTATTTAGCATCCACCCAGATAATCCATAGGGCTTCCCTGATGGCTCGGTGGATAGAGAATCTGTCTACAATTCAGGAGACCCGGGTTCAATCCCTGGGTCAGGAGGATCCCCTGGAGGAGGAAAATGGCAACCCACTCCAGTATTCTTGCTTGGAAAATCCCATGGACAGAGTAGCCTGGTGGGCTACAGTCCAAGGGGTCACAAATGGTTGGACATGACTGAGTGACTAAGCACAGATAACCTTTAATCTCATCTCAACATCCTCACCTTAGTCACATCCTTCAGATGTTTTCGTTTTTGTTTTTTTTTTTTCCCCAATACAGTAATTTCACAGGCTCTAAGGATTAGAACATGGAGACATCTTTGAGAGATATCAGCTTCCCACACTTGCCTCCTCTCCCCTCCTCACTCATATTTGTAAGAGTGCTTCTGTGATTGCTCTTTCTGGACAAAAAAGCAGATTTAGAGAGGGGCATGACTTGTTCCAAGGCCTATGGTCAAAAGTGAGGCAAGGAACCCCTGTCTTCTGCTGCAATGCCTTGCTCAATTTCATCCATCCATCCATGTCATTCATTGTTCATTATCCACTCATTCATCCATTATCCATCATCCATCCATCCATTCATTCTTTCAAAAGGTTGAGCACATGTGTGCCCCCGACTGCACAGGGCCTGCTGCTGGGGGAGTAAGTGAGTGGAAGTAGGCCTGGAGTCTGCCCTGCCTCTGGGGCTCCCTGTCCATTGAGGAGAGAGGCCCCATGTGAACCATCACTGCAGGTGCCTGATGACCAGCCACGATGGACATGCTCAGGGTCTGGGGAAGGAACTGTCCTCCACATCCAGGGCAGGGTAGGGATGAAGAGGAAAAAGCAGGTGTCCGGGGCCAGATCCCTGAGGAGGACCAAGGCAGGGCCCAGGACCAGAGAGGAAACCATGAGGGAACATGCAGGATTCAGGAGGGGGGAGACAGGCACTAGATCACACAGGCATGTGGTGTCCTGGTGCCATGAAGGCCATCAGTCACCCCAAGAAGCAGGCTGGAGGGGAGGTGTGAAGGCCTGTAGCCCCAAGTGGCCAGACCTCTCCTTGCTCCCCCTCAGTGAGGCTCTTGGACCAGGCTAGGATAGAGTGATGCCCAGCACTGGGTCCCAGTGTTCTGCCAACTGTCACTCTGGGTGTCATTCATGCTGTCTGTGAAATAAGACATGGAAGGTATTTCCTTCCTATTTCTGGCCACCCCCCCCACCCCCCCACCCGNCCACCCCCCCACCCGACCTGCATGGGAAAAGGTCTGTGAGTATAACTGGCAGGAGGAATGTCTCTGGGTGGCCAAGGGTCCTTCCTTCTGGCTGCTGACCCCCGCCTGCGCAAACCTGCTCTGACGGCTGGTGCTGAGTCTGGGTGAGTCAGCACCCTCAGCCCCGCATTGTTCTCCTCTCCAAACAGGCACCTTGGGTGGGGTCCAGGGCCCCCAATCCCCAAATGAAGGAGCACGTTGGTTCCTGCCCAACGCCTTGGCTCAGACTGTACCAGGGGTCAGATATACCGCCCCCCACTCCTCCCATCAGCACAGACTCATTCAGCTCCACAGCCTGGCGGAAGCCAACACCCTCTAGGAACGCACCTTGTTGTGCCAGCGCCCAGGGATGGCGCCCGTCCCCAAGGGTCTAGGCGTGCTTGCTCAAGTCCAGCCAGCTTGAGCTGCGATGCACATGGACGTGCAGGGCTCCCATCACCATGCCTTCCCTTTCATCTCCCTCCAACACTGGTGCTCAGCACTTGGGGAGGGAGGGACCCAGGGCTGGATGCTGGGAGAGGCGGGCAGGGTCCTCTCCTCCACCCTCTGAGTGCCTTCCGTTTGCTCATCTGTTAAATGTAAGAAAAGAGACAGACAGTGGGCACGGGCCAAGCACCTGCTTGTTGCCCAGGAATACAGCACACAGTTGCCATACTGAGCTCTTTCTGTCTCCCAGCTGCCCAGCCTTCTGGTGAGGGTGCAGATTGCAGACCAACGTCCACAAGAAGTAGCAGAGCTGTAACTCAGACCCAGAGAGTCCAGACTCTACCTACCTGTGTGACAGCTCCCCTCCGCCAGTGCCCCCATCCCCAGGGTCCAGTCAAAGCCATGTCTGTAAAGGGACACCGGACAGGACTTCTTGGGTGCAGAGACAGCTCTGGGGGGTCTTACCAGTCCATGTGCTCTTGACAGCATCAGAGGACCGAGCCTGCCTTTCGAGAGTCAGAAAACGCTCGGCCACTTACAGCTCTGCAACCTCGGGCCAGACTCCTAACTGCCCCCAACTTGGGCAGTAAGAGCTACCTTGAAGAGTTTCTGAACCTGCTGCACACTGTTGGCCTCTAGCACACGTTGACCACATGGTGAACGGCACCTTTCCTGACAGTGCCCACTTGGACTGGAATGGCAATGAGCCAGTTGGTCTCCACTTGCTTTTTTCCTGCTCCTCTTTCTCCTTTTTCTCCTTTCTTCCCCTGGCTGGTAGCCTGGCCCTGAAACCTTGTCCAGGGGCTTTACAGGCCCCTCCCAAGGGGGAGGGAAGAAAAGAGGAAAGCGCTGATGTTGGGAGGAACCATAGGGCTCCTGTCCTGCAGCAGAATCAGCCCAGAGAGGCTGGGCCCCGCTGCTCATCACACACTCACACAGACACGCAACACACATACACAGAGACACACACACAGACACAGAGAGACACACACACACATACACTGACATGCACATGCACACATAGACACACACACAAACACGCACAGACACACATGTATACACAGACACACTCCTTTTACCCAGACTCCTGCTTGTACTTCGTGCCCAGACACGGAAGAGCCACCACAGCTGCCCCCGCTGCCCAGCAGCTGTGGGCAGAATGCCTGCAGGCCAAAGAGTGTCAGGCCCGAAGAACCACAGCTCGAGTCTGCCTTGCAGGAAGCCAGGCCCCAGATCTCCCGGGCAGGGGAAGTCAGGGGAGGCTGCATTAGTCAAGGCTCGCCTTGACAAGTCTTGGCAGTTGCCTAAGACAGAAAAAGTCAGCTGGAACTGGTTGAAACAAACAGACAAATGTATCAGCTCAGAGAACTGGAAAGGACGAGGGTACTAGCTTCTGGTGGACTTCCTCTGGTGGCTCAGTGGTAAAGAATCTGCTTGCCAATGCAGGGGACACAGGTTTGATCCCTGGGTTGGGAAGATCCCCTGGAGAAGGAAATTGCAACCTATTCCAGTATTCCTGCCTGGGAAATCCCATAAACAGAGGAGCCTGGCAGGTTACAATCCATGAGGTTCCCAAAAGAGTCAGACATGATTTAGCGACTAAACACCAACAGCTAGCTTACAGTAAAGCCAGATCCCTATCCAGGGGCTCACGTCAAGAAACTTGTTCCATGACTCTCAGCTCTGATGCTTGGGTTTCCTCAACTCTGTTCCTGGCCTTGCCCCTCAAAGCCCTCAGCGGCTCCACACTTACGTTCTACCTGCACAACACCTGTGGACAGAGCACACTTCTTTCCCAAAGAATTCAGTCAAAGCTGCTGCGTTGGGCTCATACCCATCTCCAGTGATACCTGGGGATTTGGGATATCTGACCATCTGAGCTGGGGTCACGTGCCCCCACCCGCAGCGGAAGAAGAGAAGCAGATCCAATTTAGACCCAGCCCAAAGTTCTCTGTGGACTCTGCCACTCCCCCAGGATATAACCTTTGCAAAAAGTTCTTACATTCCAGCCCTTCTTTGTACTTGCTTCCTTTATTTTTAATATGCTTCCCCCATAAACTCCTCCTGGGTTCCTCCTCTAGAACCCAAACCAAATGTCGCCTTCTCTGAGAAGCCTTCAGGCAGAGTGAAGGAGTTTGTTTCTCTGCTGGAATCTTTATCAAACCAGCCCGTTTCTGCCTCTTCCACTTGGGCTGTGAGCTCCCTGTGGGTCTCTGGGCACATAGCTAGTGCTCAGGGCAATTTTGTTGGGAGGATGCACAAATATGGGAAGAAACAATTGATAAGATCAGGTTCTGATGAGCTCAGAGCTGGACTGAAGTGGAGAAGGTGATACATAAGGGTGGAGTTGAAGCTGAGCAGCCCACAGGGAGGCTGATGTGGTCAGTCCAGTTGACAAAGGCCTGCAAGCATGTGAGTGTGCACACATGTGTACCTACAACCTAGGATAATGTAACGTCTTTTGAAAGCAGCTTGCACACCTTGTCCCTCCTTCCACCCTCAAGGCCACTTCCGAGTCTCTGCCCAGTTGCCAGAATTCAAGGCCTGGATGGGTCATGGCTAAGACCAGGGTCAGGTTCCTACAGCCCATAGGCATGGAAGTGGAAGGAGAAAGGGAGGCTGTGGCTGGGGGATGGCCTAGAGAAGCAGCTCCAGTGTTAACCAGCAGCTGCGTTTCCTGGCACACCCAAAGGCCTTGTTCTTGGTTCCCCAGCCTGGCAACGCCACCTGCGTGGGGACTCATAGTGGTGCTTAGGATGGGACAAGTATCCAAGAAAGAGAAACTCTGGTCCCTGAAGGACCTGCCTTGAAAGTTGGGTGTGTTAATATGATTTAAAGTCACTGGGAAGCCCCCTGCTCCCCCTGGTGCATTCCTAATGCTTTAAATTCTACCATTTGAGATTCATTCCTTTGGCTGTGTTTGGTCTGTTAGAATGACAATCTCTTGGAATTTTTGTGACCCTGGAACCTATCAGTCACTCGCAACCCAATGTGAGGCAGAGGTTCCAGCTCCCTCCTAAGAGCTGGGTTGGATTGTGCATAGTGATGGGATAGGAGTTGAGGGGAAGAGAGTGGAAGAGCTGGAACAAGGCAGGGGGAGAAGAAATCAAGTTCTTCTGTTCCCGGGTGCTGTCCCTTCCCTGGTCCTGCGCCCACCAGAGCCCTGCTCACAAAGAACTGCAGTCATCAAGAGCACCTGCCTCTCTGCTAGGGGACCCTCTTGGATTGATTGTGGTTCCAATACTTGCTCTCTTAGTGACCTTGGGTGAGGTACCTAGCCTTTCTGAGAGTGTTCTCATCTGTAAAATAGACATAAGGTGCCAACTTTGTGGATTTTGTATTTAGATTATTAAAGGGAAAAAACGTATGTGACCCCCTGGCAGCTGACACCCAGTCTTGACGCAGTGCCAGGTCAGGGCACAGCTAAGTGGGGCCATGCAAAGGGGACATCCAGGGAGGCTTCCCAGAGGAAGTGTCTAGACTGTTACCTGTAGCTGTGTTGTTAATGGGCCTGTTGTCTTGGATCCTAGGAGCCTAGGTCAGCAGAAAAAGTTGGCTGGTGGCTCAGAAGGTAAGGGAAGGGACTTAGTGCTTGTTTAGCTGCTCCCACGTCCCCAGCGCAAATCTTTGTGTACCTCCTGGTGAGGCGCCAGGGACGGGCAGTATCCTAGCCTCAGACACCCAGATGAGTGGAAGGATTGGGGTTGGCCCCGGCCTGGGTTCCCCTGGACAGCCCCCAGAACCCGGTCCTGCTGTGCATTGCCCAGACTCACATTTGGTTCTGTCTCTCCTGGGAGGCTCTGCTGGCCCACACCCCTCTCCCGGGCCTGGCACTGGAAGCCCTCCTGTCGCTGGAAGAGCAGGGGATGTTCTGTGCACCCCATCGTCAGCTCTGCGGTGAGCTGACCCATCTCACAGCCGGCCCCTGTTGAATCTGCTTCGGGACAAGGTAGTGGTCTCTCTGAGTTTCCTGCCATGTCACACCAAGGGGACAGGGAGACCTTGGCCCTGTTCCCCGCTGGGGCAGGGAGGACCTGGGCTGAGGGCAGCATGGTTCTGGGAGTGAGGACTTGGAGCTGGGTTTGAATCCTGCCCGTGTCTCTGGCAACATGGCATGGGGGTGACTTCCGTCCCTAGACCTGGATCCCTTCTGGGTAAAGTACAGTTGTTGATGCCAGAGTTTTCCTGTCTCCTCCCAGAGGCCATCAGCTCCTGCTTCCTTCATAGGCTGCTGTTTTGAAGTCAGCAAGGCATCCCTGAGGGGAGGGGATGGCCTGGAAGAAACTTGAGCTCCCTATTTCCTTGGTGAAGAATGTGACCGGAAGGGGATGACGGAGGTCGCTGCCCTCCAAAGGATGGTGACAGAGGTGTGGAGACAAGAATGCCAGCTCCTCGGTGTACAGACTCAGGCCCCTCCTGCCACCTCTGGGCCCAACCACTGAGGCTAGACAGGATTCCAGTCCCGCCAAGGCAGCTCCCCAGTGGGTGTACATTGCCATGACAAGACCCCTTCCAGCCTCCTGCCTGGCCAGTGAGATGTTTGTCATCGTGGACAGACAGGGGCTGCTGTGTGCCCTCCATGTGTTCCTTTAAACCCCCCTGTAATCACCCACTTGTCTGGGGTCCATGTGCCCCACAGGGTGACCTGATACTAGGGAGGCATGACCAGGCCACTTAGGGCCACCAGATTCATCAATTACAGGCTGCCTTAGGCTCGGTGCCAGCTAGTGTCCCTGCGAGCCCTAGAACCTGCCCTACCTTGAGTTGTCTGAGGGAGGGCCGCAGCTCTGAGGACTCACTCCCTGAAGGTGCACCACTTACTCACTCCTCGTGCAGTGACCCTTGACCTCTGTGGCCGGAGCAGAGCCGTCTCTGACCCCTGGACTCCGTGCAGTTTCCTCACAGGTGGCCTGGGCTCTTACAGTGTTAGTCGCTCAGCTGTGTCTGACCCTGTGACCTCATGGACTGTAGCTTGCCAGGCTCCGCTGTCCATGGGATCCTCCAGGCGAGAATGCTGGAATGGATTGTCATTCCTTTCTCCAGAGGATCTTCCTGACCCAGGGATCGAACCCGGGTCTCCTGCATTGCAGGCAGGTTCTTTATCATTTGAGCTACAAGGAAGCTCCCTGGGCTCTTAGGGCAGGTTGTGAGTGAGAACGGCTGGAGGCTATGGCTGACAGCAGAGGCTCCCCTCTGCCAAGCTCATTACCTGGCTCAGGTGTGTCAGCATCACTGGCTTTGAAAATAACTCTGACTGTGGGATATCAGCTGCCTGCCAGGCACTTGATGCAGCAGTGCCTGGGACACGCCTTGCTCCTGGATAGAACCTGGTTACTTGGCAAGCACACCTGCCCACCTAAGATGAGAATCATGCCTCCTTGGGGGGAGCAGAGAGCTTATGCCAGGGGGAGGGGCTTCAGGGAGGGCACTACTTCTTGGGTCCCGGGACCTGGGCCTGCAGGGAGGAGAAGAAATTGCCCTGACAAGGTATTGGGTGCAGGTTGGCCAAGAATTGACTTGGGCAAAAGCGCTGCAACAAGGAAGTGGCTTGGCAGGTTCATTGTATCTGTATGTCCCTTGCAAGTCACATCTGCCAAAGCTCCAAAATATGCACTTCCCTCCTGGTCCAGTGGTTAAGAATCTGCCTTCCAATGCGGAGGATGAGGGTTCGATCCTTGGTCAGGGGACGAAGATCCCACATGCCACGGGGCAACTAAGCCCCTACACTACAACTAGAGAAGACCACGTGCCACACAGAGAGCCAGCGCAGCAAAAAAAAAACCTCGAAAGTGACACAGCAGAGTGCGCACACCAGGCGGGTGAAAAACCTCGAAAGTGACATAGCAGAGTGCGCACACCTAGGTGGGTGGAGTGGCCTCTGAGTGGGGAGTTTGTGTAACGCGGGTGTTAAGATATCCAGACGTCACCAGTTTGGGTTCTGGTGTCTGTCATAAGCACAGTTTTCATGCCCTGTTGCACACAATCAGTAATTAGCTCTAGTCTGCTGCAGCCACAAACAAATCATGCCTTCTCTGAAGTAACCGGTTCTCACAGTGCCTTTTCACACATCTGACATAACGGTTTTGAGGGCTGCCCTGGCACGTCTGGATTTTGCCCTCAAATGTGGTACTGATGCTGTAATAACAGCTCTCATTTGTTGACTGATAGCTGTGTCTCAGGCACTGTTTGAGGGACTTTCATCCTCACAGCAACCCTATGAAATGGGTACTGTTGTTACCCCTATTTTGCAGATGAGAAAACTGAGCCTTGGTGAGGTTGAATTACTGAGCACCGTGTGACTGAGCTGGTGAAGGCTGAGATTCTGCTTTTTTAAAAAAAAATTTGTATTGAGGTGTAGTTCATTTACAATGTTCTGTTAGTTTCAGGTGTACAGCAAAGTGACTCAGTTTTATATATAAATAAGATTCTTTACCCTTGTAAATTACTACAAGATACTGAGTATAGTTTCCTGTGTTGTACAGTAGCTCTTTGTTGATTACCTATTTTATATGTAATTGTGTGTATATTTTAATCCCAAATTCCTAATTTACCCCTCCCCCCCAACCTTTCTCCTTTGGTAATCATAAGTTTGTTTTCTCTGTAGGTCTGTTTCTATCTTGTAAGTTTATTCACATCATTTTTTTATATTCCACATATAAGTGATATCATATGATATTTATCTTTCTCTGTCTGACTTACTTCACTTAATATGATGCTCTCTAGGTCCATTCATGTCTCTGCAAGTGACACAGTTTCATTCCTTTTTATGGCTGAGGAATATTTCATTGTATATATGTACCACTTATTCTTTGTCCATTTATCTGTTGATGGACATTTAGATTACTTTCAAGTCTTAGCTATTGTGAATAGTTCTGGTATGAACATAGAGGTGCAGACATATTTTTGAATTAGAATTTTATCCAAGCCCTGGAGTGGGATTACCGGATCATATGGTACTTTTATTTTTATTTTTTTAAGGAACCTCCATACTGTTCTTTAGAGTAGCTGAGAGTCTAATGCAGATTGATCTGAACCTCCTGCAAGGCTGACCAGATTGGTCTGAACACATTCTTTGCACTGTGTGAAGTCACAGAGAGGTCCCTATTTTCTGAAAAATCAAAGACGAAATCTTGGTAAATTTGGTTTCCAATGACTTGGTTGTGGTTTCCCAGCAACTCCCCCCTGTCTGATTTTTCTTTAACATGAGCAAGTTTTGGAGCTGATGACTGCAGAACACCCCTGCAGCTAACATGCTCACAGCTGCCTGGAGGCCCCTGGGGGCCAGGCCTGTCCTTTTGTCAAGGAGCAGGCACCTTCTGCAAGTCTGACCATGGAAATGGGCCACAGCCACGCCAGGCGCATCCCTGATTGTCAGTTGGTGTCAGAGAAGAGAGACTCAGGGAACATCAGAAAGAGCTTCATGTACAGAGAGCTAGAATGATATTCCAAAATGGTGGCTCAGCCTTTCAAAACTCTTCCTGAATACTGGTCTTTTCCTTTCTAGCTGATTCTGTGGCTGAGCGCTTCACTTCAGGGATTGTCCCATGGAAGTCCCAAATTCTCCATCTTTCAGGGCATCTCCTGATTCCTCTTTTTCTCAATTCTGTTAGGAAGACAAGCCCTTTGCATCTTCCGCATGCATGTGTGCATGCTAAGTTGCTTCAGTTGTGTCTGACTCTTTGCGACCCCATGGACTGTAGCCCACCAGGCTCCTCTGTCCATGGGGATTCTCTAGGCAAGAATACCAGAGCGGATTGCCATTTTCTTCCCTAGGGGATCTTCCTGACCCAGGATCAAACCCTGGTCTCCTGCATTGCAGGTGGATTCTTTAACTGACTGAGCTATGAGGGGAGCCCAAAGAATGCTGGAGTGGGTTGCCATGCCCTCCTCCAGGGGATCTTTCTGACCCAGGGATCAAACCCAGGGCTCCTGCATTGTAGGCTAGTTCTTTACCACTAGCACCACCTGGGAAGCCCATCTTCATGGTCTGTTTTCCACACCGGTTGGTAGGAGACGTGCATCTGTCCATTAACAGAGACTTACTTGTTAACGCCTCCAGCCCTGAGCAGGCCGTGGGGAAGCAGTGGTGGCAGCTCGCAGGTGTGTGGCCTGCCGAGCTTGTGGCCCAGCAGATCCAGTCCCATGCATGCAGAATTTCATCACTGACAGGAGACGTGTGGGTGGTCAGCCGCACCAGCCTTGAGAGCTTTCCACCTGAACTGACTGGCTCATGTGTTAATGTGAGAGTTGAGACTCTATGTGAAAGGTGACCGAGGGATGTTGGTGCATAAAATAAACTTGTGGTTGCTCATTTGGTTCTGCTGCTTGACGGAGTTCCCTGTGCATCCTCCTGGGTAGGCCACGCTTTCTTATAACGCTGTCGTTTCTCTCTGCAGGCCTCCCGCCCTGAGCGGCAGCCCTGTCATCTCTGATATCTCATTGATTCGGCTTTCCCCACACCCCGCCGGCCCCGGGGAGTCCCCCTTCAACGCCTCCCACCCGTACGTGAGCCCCCACATGGACCATTACCTGCGGGCCGTGCACGGCAGCCCAACGCATCCCGCCATCTCTGCAGCCAGGGGCCTCAGCCCCGCAGATGGTGAGTAGGAAGGCCTGAGGTACAGGGTCAGAGGGGGCGATGCTAACTCTGATGCTGTGTGTTTCTCTCCCTTGTCCTTGGGTTGGTGAACAGGCTGGCCTTCCTCCCTGCCACCTCTCAACAACAGGTCTTTCGATAAATGAGTGGTCAGAGCCAAAAGAACCAGGGGCGCATTGGGTTTTGCACTCGTTTTGAAGAACTATTCATAAACACCCTTAGCATGCAAAATGATGTAATAAGAATGATAAGTTCTGTTTATTCACGGAGGTCCTATCTTGGGTGAGAATTGTTTGGTTGTGAGACACTAAAGCCAGCAGAAGCTGGTATTAACCAGAGTGGATCTTGTATCAGGGTGTCTTGGGGCCCCCAGAGCAGAAGGAAGGCAGAGCCAGGCTGGTTGTCTGTCTGCATCTCTTGTGGGTCAACACATGGCCTCCAAATGGACTCCAGCCTGCAGCGGTGACCACCAGTGGCTTCATGTCCCTCTTGGGAGGATGTTGAGTGGCCCAGCTCAGAGTCAGATGACAAACCTGTTCAAGTCATTTGAGACAGGAAGGTGCAGAGTCACAAAGAGAAACCAAACCAGGTAAATGGCTGCAGCCACAGGACTTGAAGATGGACGATCAGGATGCATTCATTTGGAAATGGCCCTTTAGGATTGGACCCAGGGCTGGACTCTGTGTGGGTCCTCTGAGTGGCCTTGACCAAGCCTGGCTGCCCTGAAAGGTTGTGCTGCCTCCATGTGGGGCTGCCATCTCCCAGAAAGTGGACCCAAGCTCCTCCACCTCTCTCCTGGGCATGCAGACCAGGTTCTGAATGCTGGCCCACCTTGAAGTTCACATGTGGTACAGTGGGCAGGAGGTATGTTGCCTCATGTGGAAAAGGATCCTCTCCAAACGTGGTTAGGTTGGGGATTTTGAGTCAGAGAGATCATCATGATGATCCACGTGGGCCTTAAATCCAATGATAAATATCCTTACAAGGGAGACACGGGAGACGACCCAAAGATGGAGCCATGTGGCCACAAGCCAAGGAAGCTGGCAGCTCCCAGAAGCTGGAAGAAGCAAGGGACAGATTTTCCCCTAAAGCCTCCAAGAAGGGGTGGCCCTGCTGACGCCTGGATTTGGGACTTCCGGCCTTGAGAGTTGTGAGAGAATCAAATCTGTTTTCACAGCAGTTAGCGGCAAGCCTGTGCTAACCTGTTACCGCAGCCCAGGGAAACTAATACACGTAGTGACAGGGCGGTCCCCCCGAGGCCGGGGTCAGAGAGGAGACAGAGGGATGTCTGGAGGAGGGATGAGGAACAGAGTGCCCTCCTGGAGAGCCTGTGAGTCGGGGACCCCGAGGCTGCCGACAGCAGTGTGGCCACGAAGAGCTAAGTGGTAAGACAAGACTGCCCTGGAGGCAGACTTCCTGTTGACAGAGCCCCAGTTTTATGCCTGCTTTCCTTATACCAGCCTTGTGGCACCAACCACACCCACCTGGCCCAGCCCCAGACCCTCGAGACAGCAGAGAATGTACCAAGGAGACGTGGTTAACGAGCATGGCCCTGACCCCTACAGAGGGTGGGCCAGAGACCCTGAGGCCTCTCTGGTCCCCAGACCAAGCTCCCCAATGAGCAGAGATAGGCTGACAGGTTCATTCACCAGCTGTGCCAGCTGGAAATTTCATCAGTGGTCTGAGGCCGAATCTGCCAGAATGTGTGTTGCAGAGGACAATGGGCATTCCAGGGAAGGCTTCAGGGAGGAGGTGGACAAGCAAGGGGGAAGGGAGGGCATTTGAGGCACTGACAGGGCAGGCAGAGGCCATGGGGCTGCAGGCTGGGGCTCTCCCTGGAGGATGCAGCAGGAGGAGGGGAGGAAGAGCAGCAGAGGACGACTTGCTTCCGTGGACTGCCTACTTCTCTCTGCCCAGCACGCGTGCATCTCCTCTAAGACCTGCCAAAGCTAATAGCAGAGAGGCTGTGAAGGCAGCTCTTAGAAACTTGGGTTCTGGCTTCAACATCTTTAACTCTTAAAGTGCCAGAGTCCTCAGCTGCTAAGGGGCTCACCGGGTGATGCTTGTGAACCTAGAGAGTGGATTCGCTCCTGAAGCCCTGGGACTGCACCCACCCAGGAACGCCCAGCCCAACATTGGCTGATGCTGTCATTTTTACTAGTCATTTGACTCGTGGATATGATTGCCCCCATTTTACAGATGAAAAACTGAGCCAGTTCAGAGAGGTGGTGCCTTAATTTTTCACACGTGGTAAAAGCCGACTCCCAGTCGGGATAGTGGAGTGGCCAAAAAATTTGTTAAGATTTTCCTCTGATGGGAAAACCCAAATGAACTTTTCAGCCAACCCAAAATTTGCTTTCCAAGCCTCCCTTTAATTAGCACCACACCCCTGAGTGCCAGGCACCTTCAGGATATGCTGAAGTTCATCCTCCCACCTCCTTCCTAAGCCTCAGGCAGAGCTGAATGTGAGGTTGAAGGTGGACAGTCCACCCTGGTTCTGCAGCTGCAGGACAGGCGGGGGGAGCTTTATCTGGCCAGGCTGGGCGAGCACTCACCTACAGTCCTGCCTTGAGTGTGTTAAGGTGAGTGTGGCCTGGCGCCCAGCTGTCTGGCCACCCCAGCACTTCCCATTGCATCGTCTTTCTCCTTTGGAAACTCTGGTGGATCACTGTCAGCCTGAAGCCTGGGGCTTCTGTGGGGCCTGGACTGGGAGGAGGAAGCAGTTGTTTATGGCTTTGAGGAAAGAGGAATGTGAGGCTGGGAGCTGCAGCCCCATCAGCAGAAACCGTCCCACCCTAGCCAGCCCCGCCCAGCCGTCTGCTCAGGGCTGACCTGGGACAGTGGGGTAGGGGGACCCAGGACCCTAGGGGGTGGAGGATGGCTGGAGGGCACTGAGGGGTCTCCTCGGGCCAGGTGTGTGTTCCTCTTCTTTTCGGCCCGATTCTAACACTTTCTTTCTCTCCCTCCCACCTGCAGTGGCTCACGAGCACCTTAAGGAGCGGGGGCTCTTTGGCCTTCCCGCTGCAGCCACCAATGCCTCAGACTATTACCACCAGATGACTCTCATGGCGGGCCACCCTGCGCCGTATGGGGACCTGCTGATGCAGACGGGGGGTGCGGCCAGTGCACCCCATCTCCACGACTACCTCAATCCAGTGGATGGTGAGTGCTGGGCCGGGGTTGGGGTGGGAAGCAGGACAAGGCTGACGGTTCCCTCTGGGGATGAGGCGGGTGCTGGTGGCTCCTTTTTCCTGGAGGAGCCAGATGGAAGGGTCTGGGGTTTACCCTAACCCCTGCCGTGATTGTTTTCCATGGGGGACCAAGTGTAAACACCATGCAGAAATACATAGTGGGTCATCAAGGGCCAAGAAGTGTTGTAGGAATTGCAGACAGTCCAAAGAACAAAAAGGACTCATGTGTGCCTTCATGGAACTTATAGCATAGTGGGGAGAGACAGATAGCTCAGAAATGGGGGAAGGGGAATTCCTTAGCGGTCTTATGGGACTCTGCAAAGATCCCACATGCTGTGTGGCTAAAGAAAAAGGAAGTGGGGTAAGGAGCTTCAAGTGGATGGGAGTGCCATCTTGAATGAGGAGATCCTCACTGAGAGAATATTGGAGCAAAGAATTGAAAGAGGTGAGCCATGCAGAAATAAGCCGAAGAGTGATACAGGCAGGAGAGACAGCACATGCAAAGGGCCTGAAGCAGCGCTGTGCCTGCTGGGATCAAGAAAAGCCCAGGAGGCCAGTGGACCTGTTACCCTGTGAGTGCAGGGCCCGTAGGGTATGGCCAGAGTTCTGGGGCTGGCTGCGCCGGCCGCCCAGGGCTTTCACAGCAGAGTGATACGGGGCCCGTGGAGAAAGTTGCACAGAATAGTAATGAGACCTGACTTATTCTTAAAAGGAATCTCATTCTGGCTGCTGGTTAAGAACAGATTTAGGGGCAAGGTGGAAGCAGAGATTCCAGCTGGCAGATATTGGGAGAAGTGGTCATTTCAGTAGCTTTTGAAGGAAGGGCCAAAAGATTTGTTCCTGGATGGGATGCAGAGTAAGGGAGGAAGAAGGGTGTTGAGAACAACATCAGGGTCTCCAGCCTGAGCAGTTGGAGGATAGACTAGTCAGTGACTGAGCCAGGAGGCCACAGACATGTTTGTGTGGACGAAGGATTGGGTTACCTGGGAAAATGAAGTGGCCTGGTCCTCCTTAGATGCTAAGACCCCCTCCTACCCTCTGCACTCTCACAGCTGTTTTCCCAGGGGCACTTGCACCCCGACCTTGAGCCCTTGGGGTCAAATGGAGCCCCCTGTGTGGGAGAGGGTGGAGGAGAGGTAGAACGCTAAGGACATCTCACCCCCTCCCCAGCCAGTGCTGCTCCACCTGCTGGTCTTGGAGCTCCCCCCAGAGACACCCAGGGATACAGGCGGGCAGTGGGGCTGGAAACCACAGCAAGGCTCCTGCAGATTTGTCCTCCTCCAGCCCTTCTTCACTTCCTGGTTTCAGGAGCAGACAGGCCTGCAGGAAGACCTGCTGGGCTGCAGGCAGCCCCATGGGACCAGACAGGGCTGGTCCAGGGGGTGCTCTGCATCCCTCAGCCCCCCACCCCCATCCTCTAGTCCTTTGCTCTGGGCTTCCTGTCCACCCCTGGCCAATGCAACTCCACCTTATTGGCTGGAGCAAAGCCAAGCCCCTTACTTCCTAAGGCTTGGCTGAAATCTCATCTCCTCCGGGAAGTCCTTCTTGATGTCCCTTCCCTCCCTTCCCTTTCTTGTTATTGACCAGGGTTTCTGGCCTCTTTAGTCAATAGAAATTGATCAGAGGCCAGACAAGAAATTCAAAGAAAGCTTTACTGGGACCCCTGCTGCAGTAGGGAGTAGCGAGAACAAGTAACATTTTCCTTGCTCACTTACACCCTAAGGGAGTTCCTCATGTGGGGGTGAGGGTAAAGGCGGGCCCAGGGGTCAGTCTGGAGGGGTGGCTTAGGTGATTTGCCCACCCTTTAAGTGTTGCATTGTGCAAGGGGCATGTACAGTACCTTGCTTTTGCTCCTAACACCTGGTTTTTGCTCCTGACCCTTAAGAAATGGCAATTGGGTGTTTGCTGTTTTTGTATCTTGTTGTCCACAAATCACTCCTACTACACGTGTGTGCAATTTTGTTTTGTTTTAATCCCTTTAGTGTCTTTGTATTTTGTTGCTAGAGGAGACATTTGTCCAGGTGCAAGAACTGCAGCTAAGGGTCCTAGGTCCCAGCCTGTCTCATCCTCTCTATTACATCTCACACTTACAGGAGCCACCTCGTGTGGTCCCTGAGCCCCCAGTTCCCTGCCACTCCCCCAACGGGAGTGCTGCCAGGGAGGAGCATGGCAGTCCTCCCAACACCAGCTCTGTGGGCATTGTTCCGTGTTACCCTCGGCCTGCCCTGAAGGGAACTTACAGTATGACAGAGCAACGCAACCAGCATCTGATCCCGTGCCTTCCCCAGGATGGTGTTTCGTCCGGGATGTGAGTTTGTCCTGGATGAAACAACAGGTGAAGTGACACCTGTCAGCCCGCTGAGCACACATTCCTACGTGATTTTCTCTCTTCTCCCCTTGACAGCCCTACCGGTAGCCCTACTGGTGTCCCCACAGGGAGCGGGCCGGCTCCTAGGAGGTCATGGGTGCTTGTTACTCATCACAATTAGACCCCAGATGACAGCAACAATACAGGGCATAAATGTTGCTGCTGTTGTAAGGTTCCCCAAGCGATGTCTGCCTTCCAAGGGCTCAGCGTAGGTGGTGCACAGACTCGGAGAAGCCATGGCCAAGGGGCGTGGTCAGGCAGGTGTCCCCCGAGGGCAGGAGAGGCCGAGTCAGCATATGTGAGCGCCTGCTGCATGCACCTGTGTTCCATGACTTCATACACACTCCCTATGTGACTCCATTCAGCCCCTTTCTGGGGCTGGAATTCCCATCCCTGCTGTAAGATGAGCTCATTGGGCTCCCCAGCACCTAGGGCCTTGCCCAGGCTGCACATTGGGGATCCAGGCCCCCTTTCACTTGTCACCCCACCAGACCACCCCATGCAGCCCACCCTAGACTTGCCAAGTCTGTCGTGTCAGTTCCCCAGCCACCCAGTCCTGTACCAGCTCCCAGCACAGCCTCTCAACTCAGGCTCCCTCCACCTGATCCCCACCTCTCTGGATCATGTATCCCCTCCCCGCTTCCATCACCCTGAGGGTCAAGCCCAGACTTTACAATGTGGCCTGAACAGCCTTCCCTCCAGCCTGTCTCCTCCCACCTACACACTTCGCTGCACTCCCCATGCACTTGTGCCTCTGTGCCTGCCCCTGCAGGCTGGCCTGGCTCCATCCCACAGGGGTCCCAGGGCTCAGGCTAGCTGGCTCCTGAGACACCACCCACATCAGCTCCTTTTGGGTTCTGCACCTCCTTCTGCCCACCTGCAGGACCACCCCCCCAATCCAGGTGCACCAGCTGTACCTGGCTGGCACTTCTGTCTTCATACACCCTGCAAGTCTGGAGCATGGCTGCCAAGGAACAGGGATCTTGTGTTTGTGGGGTGAGGGAGGGAGGGAGTATCGGCCACAAAAGAACCTGGGGTAGAAAGATGCCACTTAGTTGGGAAGAAGCCGTGCTGAGACCAGCAGCTGTCAGCCTGCAGGAGCCTGGACAGGAACACAGCCACTTTGTTCTGGGGTGCTCAGTGCTTGACGATGAGTGGGGCTGAGCATCTGAGGCAAGGGGTCAGGTGAGCTCAGCGGTGGGCGTGGGAGCTGCCCTGAAGAACTAGGCACACCCACTGCTGTCCTGCCTCTGCCTCTCTCTTGAGGGTGTGATGGGCTTCAGGGCGCAGAGGGGAGCATCACCACCTCCAGCCTCGGCCTGAGCAGACACTGACTCATGGCAGGTGATTTTCCTGAGTCCTGATGGATTTCAGCAGCAGACTGTTTCTTTGCCCTGTTCCCATCAGTTAGGATCCAAGGAAATCAGCGTGCAGTGTACTATGATTTCCTGTATTTGTTGTTACCTACATCGTTTTTTTCAAACCAGTTTCAACCAGAACTTTGCTTCCGCTTTTCCAAGTTCTAGGCGTTTCTGTGCAGCTTCCATGTCTACGAGGATGTGTTGCTCACGTGGCCCCTGAGAGATTCAGGTGATCACGGTCCAGGCCTGTGCCTGGTGGAGCCCAGACCTGCCTCTAGGGAGTCCCTGGCCCCCACTCCTGAGAACTGTGGGAGCCAGGAAAGCCCATCAGCTCCAGTGTTTCTGGCTGGTCCCAGCTGCGTAGCTCTGGGGAGAGATGCTCCCGGGACGCTCTGTCCACCCAGTGGAGGTGTGTGGTTCTTCCAGTCAAGTTTCTTTGTGCTCAGACTCTCACAGAGGAAGGTGTACCAGCCAGGGGCCAAGGCAGTGGGGCTCAGGGGACCACCTGTGAAGGGGCCCTGTGGCTCTGAGGGCCCGTGTTCACATGAGGAAACTGCCCGCACACAGGACAGTGAGGTGTGAGCTCCCTGTGGGTGCAGGGGCCCTGAGAGCTCTTGGGGAGTTGGGGAGACTGTGTGTATGTGTGTTTTTCTCTCTCTTTCACACACCCACATTCATATCACACTCATGCCATATCCGCCACCACACACACCATACCCCCACCACACACACACATACCACAAACACACACATAAGCACACACCATACCCCCACCACACTCCACACACCATACCCCTCCATACACACACCCTGCACCCACACATGCCACATCCCTACTACATGCATACACACACCACAAACACACACATAAGCACACACCATACCCCCACCACACTCCACACACCATACCTCTCCATACACACACCCTGCACCCACACATGCCACATCCCTACTACATGCACACACACACCACAAACACACACATAAGCACACACCATACCCCCACCACACTCCACACACCCTGCACCCACACACACCACATCCCCACTACACACACACACACACACACACACACACACACCACATATACATGCCATACCCCCACCACACACACACACCATACCCCTCCATACACACACCCCTGCACCCACACATGCCACATCCCCACTACACACACACACACACACACACGCACCACATATACATACCATACCCCCACCACACACACACACTGCACCTGCACATGCCACATCCCCACTACGCGCACACACACACACACACACACACACACACACACACACACCACATATACATGCCATACCTCCATCACACACACACTCACTCACTCTCCTCATTCATTCTGAGGATACTTACCGAGCAGCTACTATGTGCCAGGCATGGTGCTAGGTGCTGGGGATGCAGCATGCCAAGCCCTGCGCTTGTGGCGCTTACCGTCCAGTGGGGCTGTTCTGAGGAAGGTCCTTGTCGGGACAAAGAATACCTGTCCCGAGGCCACCCCACTTCCCCAGTCTCCTTCCTCCGCTCCTTCCCTTTGTGCTCCATGAGGAGGCAGAACTATCGGGGAGAGAATTTCCAGAGGCATCACGTGGCGAGCTAAGGCGTGGAGACCAGGTCCACCCACCTGACCGTGAGGAGGCCTGCGGTAAGGGTGTCAGGAAGGCCACCCAGGCCAGGTCAGCAGAGTGTCCCCCGTCCACCCAGTGGAGAGGGTGTCAGGAAGGCCACCCGGGCCACGTCAGCAGAGTCCCCGGGCCACGTCAGCAGAGTCCCCCGTCCACCCAGTGGAGAGGGTGTCAGGAAGGCCACCCGGGCCACGTCAGCAGAGAGTCCCCCGTCCACCCAGTGGAGAGGGTGTCAGGAAGGCCACCCGGGCCACATCAGCAGAGAGTCCCCCGTCCACCCAGTGGAGAGGGTGTCAGGAAGGCCACCCGGGCCACGTCAGCAGAGTCCCCCGTCCACCCAGTGGCGAACCAGCCACAATCTTACTTTAGCCAAGTACCATTGCACAGCTATTTATTTAATATTATATTTTTAACAGACTTACCTTAACATGGATGTTTATTTTTTTATGAAATGAGAAACCCATTGGTATCTGTGGAAGAGGTCCCCATCTGTGTATCTGTCAAGCCTAAAGTGCGCTCCTTTGGGTTCTGTATGTGTCCTAGGCTGGGGGAGATGCCACAGTCTTAACAGTGAGGCTGGAGGTGGTGGGTACTTATTAAATGGAAAAGCCAAGCCCTCTCTCTGCCCTCCAGAGCACGGGGCCAGGCTGTGGGCAGGACAAGGGGCATTGCCTGAGGAAGCCCCCCACCTCTGCTGGAGCCTCCAGGTGGTCGATGAAAGACCATTGCCCCATTCTTTAAGGAGGCTGATTTATAGCCGGAAGCTGTGGAGTGATGTGCCTTTGGAAGGTAATAGATAACCAGTCAGGGAATCCAAGGATATCATTCTGCCTAGTGGTTCTCTAGAGAGCGGGGAAGTCGCTGGTTGTCACTGGGGCCTTAAGATGGAATTTTCTCATGTGATGCTGTTGAGTATCGGTGATTTAACGGCAGACTGGTAGCAGCCGCAATCCCAGCCCCTCCCATCCTCACCACATTGAGAAGATTGAAATGTTTCCGATTGAAATGTTGTCTGTTTACAGACCATATTTCCTCGGAGCTGTATATTTTATCGTCATATTGACACTAATTTGAATCGGATGTCACCTCCGTTCTGACGCCCGTTCTTTATGCTGCCTGCAGGTCCGGGGAGGTTTCAGAAACCAATTACATTGATCACACCACAGAGAGGCAGAGGAGGTGACGGAGGGACTGATAGAGCCTCATTTGGGTGGGGAGTCTGCGCCCAGCCCGCCAACAGGAGGGAGACCAGGGGCAGGGTGCTGAGTGCAGGCTCAGGCTGGATGGTGTGTCCGGGTCATTCGGTAGAGCTGCAAAAACAGTCTCATGACACAAGTGTTAGGAAGTCCCTGTCCAGGTGAGGAGCCTCAGGCCCAGAGCCCTACATTTCTTTTATCTCTATCACAGATCCAAGAAATACCCTCAGTCTCACACCTCTGGGCTCCAAAACCTTGGTGCTTTTTACTCCCCGACAAGAGGGTTTGTGGATTGCTAAGTGTGGGGCAGGTTAAGGTCCTCAAGCTAGATTTCCTTAGAGCACCTCCTCAGTGAATCCAGAAGTGATCTGAGTGAGGGGCTGGGCCGTGCAACAGTGCTCCCTGAGCAGGGGTGAGAGTTCAGGAGCCCTGACACGAGGCTGCATGTGAGCTCAGTCGCTCAGTCGCATCCAGCTGTCTTTGCAACCCCATGGACTGTAGCCCGCCAGGCTCCTCTGTCCATGGGATTTCCCATTTCTGACACCCAGCTCAGAGCCTGTAGACAGGGACAGAAACTGGGTCTTCCTAGGTCCAGGGTCTGATTTTACATCTGCTGATCCCAGCTGCCCCAGGAAAAGCCACACTCCCGCTCCCACCCCTGCAAGCACTCCAGGGTTGCCTGGGCTCACCCTGCTTAAGTGGTATCTGTCAAATCCTGCCTGCAGCTGCAGGTACCACTGTGTCCTCTCACTGGGATTCTGAGATCCAGGAGACGAGGCCAGGCATCCTTGCTTGCAGCCCCCACAGTGTCCAGGCCTGTGCTGGGCAAGCTGCCGTGCAAGGGTCTGATGGGTGCTTGAACTAACACACAGATGAACAAAAGGAAGGACTAGTGGATTAAATGTGGTCCAGATGCCAGTGATACCAGGACTGAGAAGCATCTGGCGTGCGCCCAGGTGAGAGCAGGCAGGTGGCTGGTCACCCAGTGGCTGTTGGCTATCAGAACAGGGGCATCCACAGATGAATGGACATGACGACTCCACCAATCCCAGTCATAAATCACAGGAGAAGCCATGGGAAATGAGTGCCAGGCTTTTCTTTCTATTTAGTAATTTATCAAGGGAAGAGGCACATTAATAAACATATTTCCCTTGAGGGGTGGGAATAACAGAGATGAATATCACTGTCAGATTTGGCCTGTTTCCTCTTGTTAGGGGCGCTTATGAGGGTGGGAATCCAAATATTAGTAGCAAAATCTTTTTTTTTTAACATATTACAAAGATGTGTGTATTTCTTAATTTGTGTGATATTAGACAAGGATGTGATCTGGTTTGGCCATAGTGAGGAATGTGGATTGGATGGCAGTTAGTTAAGGGCCCCGGGATGCCCTAGGCAATTGGTGGGCTGGACTGGTGGAAGTCGAGAGAAAGGGAGCATGTGGAGGGCTTCAGCAGAGACTCAGCTGTGAGGGAGAGGAGGAGGGGCCAGGCCGACTCCCACTCCCCAACTCTGCTGCTGTGTGGGTGGTGGATGCCCACAAGGCCCAGCCTGCAAGAGTGGGGCTGTGTGGGCTGAACTAGGGCTGCTGCCCTGCAGAGGCGGGAGGCCAGGTGGGCAACTGCTGTCAGAAAGTTCACTGTCAGAGCTGCTTCAAGTGGGGAATGGAAAGCAGTGAGATCTTGCTGGCCCCGCCCCTCCCCACCTCTCTGAAGGTGGACACTGAGGACCCAGAAAAGCCATGCATCAGGGCTCCTCTGGACCTGGATCCGAATCCTGCCCTTGAGCCAGTCTCTGACCTCCCCAAGCCTCAGTTTCTCATTTGCACAGCTGGGTTTGCATCTCAGGGGACTGTTCAGTTCAGTCGCTCAGTCATGTCTGACTCTTCGCGGCCCCATGGACTGCAGTGTGCCAGGCTTCCCTGTCCATTACCAACTTCCGGGGGACACTCTTGGGGGACAGTGGTGGCTGTTAATTGCAACAGTGGGTCTGAATGTCCTAATTGGTGGCCATCACTGGATTATACATCACACCAAAATCCAGAAGCAGGCATTTATCCAAACACCACACCAAAGGGATACACACGGTCTCTAGTTGCTGACGGGCCAGGATGTGTCTGTTCTTGGTCCAGAATGATTGTTCAGATGGGTGGGTGCAGCACTGCCCAGCCTCCATCAGGCTGACCTTGTGTTCCTGGGATCCTTCCCACCACAAGAGAAAGATGGTGACATGGTCTGAGTGTGTCACCTGCTGGTCTGGGTGCCAGCCATGTTCCTGGGCCCCTCTGCGAGGCAGTGTCACCCACAGCATCTATGGAGCACCTTCTGTGTACCCACCATAGCCCTGCTTCCTAAAAGCCCCAGTTCTCAGAACCCAACAGAATACACAGACAAAAGCAAAGATGTGCTACAAGTGCTTCATCCTTCTGGTTGAAAACAGAGTCTACAATTACATGCATGCTGCAACTGTGGAGTATTTCGGAGTTCCCAGGCCATCTCGGCATCTGTCATCCCATCGCAGCCTGGTGACCCCAGTGCTGAACGGGTTCCCATTTTATACTAAGGACATGGAGGAACATTCCAGTCTTGTACAGCTTAACGGTTTGCCCCAAGCCATGCAGCTGACTTGTATAGTCGTATATATACAGGGTACCAGCCCTCACCCCACCCCAGGCCATTGGTCTTGGACCCAGCATCCCTCATCCATAAGGGAGACAGGAGAGAAAATACCAGAATCCCCTTGCAGCCAGAGGATTCCAGGGCCTCCTCTATCCTCCCCACAGCCTCAGAGAGGTGTTTCTCCTCAGGGCCCAGCAGTAAAGGGGTTTCCCAGATTTGCCAGCCGGGATAAGGGCTGGGGGAGAGCCAGGCGTGGTCGTGCCCCAGGGCAGGAGACGGTGAAGCAGCGGCTCAGCTGAGGCTCTTCACTTGGTGGCTGTGGGCTTTCTAGGGGGCCAGCTGGTCCTGGGGGTGGGCGTTCAGAGGGTCTCGGGGTTCACTCCTGCCCCCAGTGCCCCTTCAGTGCTGGTGGTGTGGCACCCTGATAGGCTGACCCTGCAGCCAGGACAGCCTGCGTCTTCCTGGAGCAGGGACCTATAGGGTCTGAGCAGGCGGAAGGCAGGAAGGCATCGCAAGCCCAGGCGTGGGAGTGGGTTGGGCCAGGCCATGTGCGTCAGAGGCTGGGTTCCAGTAGCCGCTGCTCTTGTTCACAGGCAACCCTTCCAGCCCAAATGAGCCTGAATGCCACAGGAGGGAAGAGGGTAGGCAGGAGTACAGCATGCCGCTGTGCCAGGTGTGACTCATACATCACCTGATTAGCTATACAGCACAGCCATGGAGTCTGCTTTTTACAGTGAAGGAATGGGCCCAGGGAGGGTCTGGAGAAGCTGGAAACCTTGGCGGGTGGGTCGTTGTTCAGAGATGGTGTCAAAATTTTTCGAGGCCTCTGTGTGTCCAGAGGGGAGAACAGGACCCTGAACGGCAGAGGAGAGGCTGTAAGCAGGAGCCTGTGGGGACAGGGAGCCCTGCTGGGGGCAGGTCCTCCTCCCTCCCCGCAGTTGTGTGTGTATGTACGGGGAGAGGAGAGAGTACTCATGGGCAGTCAGTTAGGGTGTAAGTGTGTGTGCGTGCCTGTGTATCATACAGCTGATCATGCTGGATGAAGGAAGCTGGAGGAGAAAGATACTTCCATTTATGTAATAGACAAATATGCAAAACAGGCAGCTCTAAGCCGTCTGTGAGAAGCCAGGGAGGTGGGCTGCCGCTGGGGAGGGTCGGGAAGGGGCAGAATGGCTGCTGGGCCCTGCTTCTTGGCCTGATGCTGGCTTCTCAGGTGGGTTCCCTCTATGAGAGGCCACCAGGCAGATCACCCATGGTTTGTACCTTGGCTGTTGTGCCTTTAAGCATTGCTGCATGCAGTCCTGGCCTCTGTGTCTAACAGGAGAGGCACGAACACAGCTCCTCGGCACACGAGGTGTGGACAGATCCATCCTACAAACTGAGATTGAGAGAGGCCCATGCCCCAGAGCCCCCAGCTGGACAGGAGCAGAGCTGCAGTCCCATCAGACCGGTCCACTTCCCCCGAGTCCCATCCCCCGTCCCATCCCCTCTGCGAGCACAATCATGCTGATGCCGCTTGGCTTGGATGTTCCACAGTGTCGCGTTTCTCCAGCCCCCGGGTGACACCACGCCTGAGCCGCAAGCGAGCGCTGTCCATCTCCCCACTCTCAGACGCCAGCCTCGACCTCCAGCGCATGATCCGGACCTCGCCCAACTCACTGGTGGCCTACATCAACAACTCCCGCAGCAGCTCGGCCGCCAGCGGCTCCTACGGACACCTGTCGGCCGGTGCCCTCAGGTGAGCCGGGGCCAAGAGCTGGGGCGGGAATAGAAGCTGGTCGAGGGCCCAGAGGGGAGGGTCTGCACAGGCCATCCCAGGAAAAAGACAAAACTTATATTATTTTTTACTTTGTTAAAGTATAGTTGNACTCCTTCACCTTGTCTGCCCTTCTCTGCAGCCCAGCCTTCACCTTCCCCCACCCCATCAACCCCGTGGCCTACCAGCAGATCCTGAGCCAGCAGAGGGGCCTGGGTTCAGCCTTCGGACACACGCCACCCCTGATCCAGCCCTCACCCACCTTCCTGGCCCAGCAGCCAGTGGCCTTCACCTCCATCAATGCCACACCCACCCAGCTCAGCAGCAGCAGCAACTGTCTGAGTGATGCCAATCAGGTAGGTGGGTGCAGGGAGCAGGGGGCCCACCAGCTACTGCTATGAACCCAGGGGAGGCTGATTGTGGCCATCTCATGCCAAGAACTTGTGGAAGGACTCTGGGCATAGGTCTGGCTGGCAGGATACCTCTGGGCAGAGACCACATGGTCAAATTGGCCTTGGGCTGGATGCCCAGTCAGGAGGGTATCCACGTGACTTCACACTGCCCTGGAGTTTCACACTGCCCTCACTCCCTGTGGGCAAGTGCCCAGCCTCCGTTTTTTGGCCACCTGTCTAATAAGACTAATGAGCCTGGAGAAACTCTAGGATTCAGAGTCAGGCATCATACAGGGACTTCATACATAGCACGTAACATGGATGAAACAGATGGAGTCATGGCTAATACCATGTAGCTTAGTTTTAGAGCATGACAGCCATCTTATTTGACTTTCCCGATGGTCCTTGGACAGGCCTGGGCCCACTCACACAGTACCTGGCACACACTTGGTGCCATGAGCATTTGATGAATGAATGAGGTCCTTTTTTGCAGATGAAGAAATGTAACTGGAGTCACTGAGACAGTATTAGACAGTGAGGAGGGCACAGGACTCGGAATCAGACAGTGTTTTGAGCTCTGATTTGCCCGAAAGCTCTTTCAGCCTGAGCTGACACCCTTGCAGAATAGGGCCTGCCACCTATATTAAGTCATTGTACCTGAGTCCACCTGGATCCTGGTTAGCACCCATGATGACAGTTCTTGAAGTGACGCAAGGCCACTCAGTTTAGGAGCAGCTCTTTTCAAGAAAGTTCTCTCCAGGGCTCCAGCCAGCCACCCAGCACCTCCCCCAGATGGTGGCTGTCAGCTTTTGTCACATCCCCTGACACTTGAACTGTGGTGCTGGAGAAGACTCTTGAAAGTCCCTTGGGGAGCCAGGAGATCAAACCAGTAAATCCTAAAGGAAATCAACCCTGAATATTCATTGGAAGAACTGATGGCTGAAGCTGAAGCTCCAATACTTTGGCCACCTGATGCGAAGAGCTGACTCACTGGAAGACCCTGATGGCAGGAAAGATTGAAGGCAGGGGGATAAGGGAACGACAGAGGATGGGATGATTGGATGGCATCACCAACTCAATGGACATGAGTTTGACCAAACTCCAGGAGATGGTATAAGACAGGGAGGCCTGGAGTGCTGCAGTCCATGGGGTCACAAAGAGTCAGACACAACTGAGCAATTGAACCACTGATACTGTAGCTCTAACCTGCTTGTCCCAAGGAACCATGCTCTTCTGTCCTACTCCCTGAGTGGCCAGGCCCTATCGTCCTCAAACCCAGAGTTGCCCCTGACTCGGACGGCTGAGAAGTTGAGGCCACTGAGTCAGGGGTGGGGGTCCCCAGCATTTCACAAAGAGAGGGTCTCCTGCTCCATCTATGTGGGGTTCAGTTCAGTTCAGTTCAGTCGCTCAGTCGTGTCCGACTCTTTGCCACCCCATGAATCGCAGCACGCCAGGCCTCCCTGTCCATCACCAACTCCGGGAGTTCACTCAGACTCACGTCCATCGAGTCAAGTGATGCCATCCAGCCATCTCATCACCTGTCATCCCCTTCTCCTCCTGCCCCCAATCCCTCCCAGCATCACAGTCTTTTCCAATGAGTCAGCTCTTCGCATGAGGTGGCCAAAGTACTGGAGTTTCAGCTTTAGCATCATTCCTTCCAAAGAAATCCCAGGGCTGATCTCCTTCAGAATGGACTGGGTGGATCTCCTTGCAGTCCAAGGGACTCTCAAGAGTCTTCTCCAACACCACAGTTTAAAAGCATCAATTCTTCGGCGCTCAGCCTGTGAGGTGGGGCTACATAATGAGGAGGAGGGTGCTGATGGGCCAAGCTCTGGGCTGTCCTGGCTGTGCCTGGGCCTGAGGACTGAGCTGGGGTGGGGGTGGGAGTGTTTCTGAAACTGCAGTCACAAGTGTTGACACAGATGGTCTATGTGCAGAAAGTCCCAGAGGTAAAGCCTCAGGAAGACTTGGGAGGTCCTGCCTGCATGTGATGGGTCCCTCTATCCTCCCTTCTTTCAGAACAAGCAGAGCAGCGAGTCGGCCGTGACCAGCACTGTCAACCCCATTATCATTCACAAGCGCAGCAAGGTCAAAACTGAGGCCGACGGCCTGCGCCCAGCCTCCCCACTGACCCTAACACAGGTAACCTGCCAGCTGTCCTCAGGCCAGGGCCTGGACTCGTCCCCTAGGGTCCGTGACTCACTGTTGGGAATGGGTGATGGACAGCTTGCATGAATGAATGAGTAAATGAATGACCCAGAGAGGGCACATTGTGAGTTCAAGGAGGGCTGGAGCTGTGTCCCTGCTCCCTACACCCCATGTGCTCATCAAGCACCCGCTGAACAAAAGAAGGAAGGGAGGCAAGGATGCTGGGTCTGCAGCACAAGCCCCAGGTAAACTGAGTCGCTTACAGCCCCTGAATGGCTCAGGCCCGTCCTCGCTCCCTCTCCGTGGAAATCTGTCCCCCACCTTATCCCCTGGACAGTAGGACTCACGTCCGCCCAGAGGCTCCCCCACCCCCACCCCGCCAGCTTCTGGGTCCCTTTGTCTCCTGCGCTGCATGGTCAGCTTTAGAAAGGTGATGCTTTAGGAACAGCACCTGGTTTGGTTCTGCGCCACTGGGTTTGCACCGGGCCTGGTGTGCAGTAGCTGGGAGATAAGGTTTTCTAAGGACTCAGTGCCAAGTTGAGGGAGTGAGTGTTCCAGTGTGCAGGAGGGGAGAGGGGACAGGTTCTGGTGGGAAGGAGAGGAACAGAGCCACCTGAGGGCCATAATGGGCCTCTGAGGTCCCTGGAGATCCTGCCACTTGTTCCAACATCAGGCTGGCAGGCACACAGCCCCAGCTCCTGGGAGGGTCAGTGTGCATACTGAGCTCCGGGGCCGCCTCTCATGGTACCTCCACCCATTTCTGCAGAATCAGCAGCTTTGACACTGAGCGTCCTGGGCGCCTCTGGTCCCCATCTCCCCTACATCTGCCGGACCATCCTTTATCAAACCTGTAAGCCATCGGGCATGCTCCGGGCACTTAATTTTTATGAAATATTGGGTTCTGTTATTGTCACGCAAACACAGGGGTTGGTGACAAATTTTTCTCCCTTCACTGACACCAAAGCATCTCTGCGTGATGCATGGTCTCCACGTGGCCGGCCATCATTGGGGGCCGTTGAAATTGATGAGGACAGCACGCATCCAAGGGAGATAAATGCACTGGAGCTGCAGGGACAGGACTGCAGGGCATTGGGGTGGGGGGCCAGTGCAGGCAAGGGCGCTCACCCCCGGGGAGCCTGCTGCCCTTCCTCACTCAACCCAGTGTCAGGGGGTGGGGTGGGGGCTGGCACACAGAGCCCCTCCTCCTGCCCAGCTCAGCTCCCACCTCACGTCAGGAAAAGACAGGCGTTTATTACCAGGAGGCTGTCACCATGTCACTCAGGGTCCTGATTCAGTGACCTGACTTCTTTGCTCCCTGACTCACTTGCAAGGTGGATGGGCACTTTCTCTTGGCAGAACAGAATAAGTCCCTCCTGGGCTTCAGCCCTCAGACTCCTGGGCTAGGATGCCGCCCCGCTGAATCTGAAGACCTGCCCCCCTTCTCTATCCTCCTCCGCTCAGGTCCACCTGGCAGCTTTTTCAACCTTTTCTGAAATAAACAGATCAGGCAGCTTGAGGAGTAATAAGGTTATCTCCAGTTTTTCGGGAAGTGCAGAGGCATTCAGAGGCCCCACCCATTGCTAGACATTCGGGACAAAATGTTCCCACCCCTCCTTTTAAGGTGGGCTGAGTGCTACTGCCTGGGGACTTACTGAACAACATGTCATCATTTTCCAGAATACAAACATTGATTGTAAGGTGCTCTGGGAAATGACACCTAGAACCCACCTCTTGGAGGAGCCCTTGCAGCATTTTGGAAAGCCGGTCCTGGGTGCAAGTCTGCAACAGCCATGTGAGGGTCACAGGGCTGGTTTCTGCCCCAAGACATGCACTCAGCTTCTGGAGGGAGGCTGAGGTGGGGGCTGCAGCCTCCGATTCATTGAGTCTCTAGAGCCTGTTGGGGCTGGGGTGCCTGGCTGTAGGGAGAGGGTGTCTGTCCCCCATCTCAGCCTGAGCTATGAATGTTTTCCCTGGAGGCTCTTTTGAAAGACAGAACATTCCTGCCATTTTGGAAATAGTTTGCAAGTGAAACAGGTCTCCTAACATCTGCCCCTTTGCCTGGCTTTGCCCTGAGCCTGCCCTGTAGGCCAAGGGGTCCTGGGGAGGCCTCGGCCCGCTCTGGGGGTCCTCGCCAGGCCTGCCTCCCAACCTGGCCATCTGTGCCTCTCCCCAGGCCCTCTCCTGGAACTACTCAGATTGTCCCGGGCTCCCTGCTTTGAGGCTGCCCCCCCGCCCCCCGCCACAAGCTCTGTTAGCATCAGCTGGGATGGGGGCAGCCCTGTGAGGTTTACTCTCAGTCTTGCTGCTTCTGGAGGAAAAGGCTTTTGTCCTCTTTGAAAGGAGCTTTGATGCCTGTAATCAGTGGAAGGCTCACCTTAGGGGCCTTTCCTTCCCCCTGAAATGGGCACGTGTGGGCTCCAGCGTGGCTGGAAACATGAACCCAGACCTAGGTAACCACAGATGTGTTCTGGAGGGAACGGTCAGCCTCCACTTGAATGTTAGGCTGCCTGGCTGTGATAGCAGCATACAAACACCCACATTTTAGGCCTGTTGCAGGGAAGCCGATGCTGGGGGAATACTCTGGGTGCCATGTATGACCCTGGGAGGTGGGGACAGTATAAGGATAAGGCCAGGCCAATGTGTGTCGAGTTTTCCTTTTGCCTCCAAACAAGAGCCAACCCTGTTCATATACACGCTGTGAATACAAATGCCCCATCCCAGCCTGTGGGGCCCACCACAGCTCTCCCCAGAGGAGACCACATCCGATAAGCAAAAGTCACTGCCCTCCTGTCTCCTGTTCTCGTAGCCATGTCCACCAGACCCAGGATGTGATGGGACTCCTGGGTGATGACAAGCCAGCATATGTGTGTGCTTGCGGGTGCACGCGTGTGATGTGTATGTGAGCACAGGTGTGCCTCCACCTAGACCAGCCCATGGGTCCTTGGCACAGCCTTCACGGGGCTGACAGTGACCTTTCCCCGGGACCAGGTGGCTGCACAAGGCTCACGTGGGTATGCTCTGCCCCACTCCCCCAGGAGCAGCTGGCTGACCTAAAGGAGGACCTGGAGAGAGACGATTGTAAGCAGGAGGCTGAGGTGGCCATCTATGAGACCAACTGCCACTGGGAGGGCTGCACCAAGGAGTTCGACACCCAGGAGCAGCTGGTGCACGTAAGCCCCTGAGCCCCTGACGCCGGCCACGTGGAGCTTCCAGGTCCTCTGCTAGAGAGAAGGGACTCCCAGAGGTGCCTGCACCACCTCCTGGGCAAGTGGGAGGCATGATTACTTACCAAAGCCTTACTTATTTCTAAAGTTGGGCTTATAAATACATATGTCATACAAGAGAGGAAGAAAAAAATAAGGAGAAAGTTAGAAGGAAAAGGAGCAATAAAATAAAGCCCAGAATAAAGTTAGTATTAAAAACCAAGTATTCTGAGCTAGAGGTCACATACACATCTCTATTTTTTCTTTAAGCTTCCTGGCAGTCAGTGCAAAGAGGGAAAGAGGATTAGTTAAGTCAGCCAGTGCCCACAAGATATAACAAACCTAACACTGAAATCTGAAAGAAGTTTCTCCCATGGAGGAAGGAATTGGTCATTTCCTCTTGGAGACCATGCACAGATACTCAGTGTACATGGGTGCAGTTGAATGTATACAACCATACGAGGAGTGAGCTGCTTAAATATGCCTAGTTATTGACGGATCAGGAGACCAGAGAAGATCATGAGAACTGGGTGTGCTCTTCAGGGTCTGCCTCTAAACTCCCTATAGCAGCAGCCACTGCAGGCTAACTTGTGCAGTACAAAAGGCAGGAACAGGGGCTGAAGGCAGGAGGTGCCTGGCTTCCTACCTGACCCCACCATAGCGAGCCAAGCAGTACTGAACAAGTGACTGAACCTCTGGGAGCCTCAGTTTTTCCTTCCTGTAAATAAAGGTGGAGCCCACCCTACAGAGGGCTGAAGGCTGACTATGATACCAGCATAAACACTTAGCAGGGAGCAACCCTCCAAACACAGTAATTCTCTCCTAGTTCTTCCTCCCTATTCCCCACACCAGCCGAGTGTTCTCTTCCTCTGCATCTAGGAAAGAACTTTAAGTCAAGAGTAAGTCTCCCCCAGTCCCAGCACACACACTTTTTAGTGAGTGAGTGTCTGTAAAGATGAACCTTCACCAAGCTGGCAGCTCAGCGGCTGGGTAGAGACACACCAGCACACAAACACACACACACACACAGTGGTCACACCTACAGGCTATCCCACGTGAGTCACCTCCTCCCCAGGTCTGTAAAATCAACATTTAAGACACTACCCACTCCCCTGCTTACTTTTGTCATGAGCTTGCACTCAAAGACTATAGGGTTCTTTTGCCTTGGGGTTTTTCTCCCCCATTCTCACCCAGGGGACTGGAGTTTCTTAGCAAACCCATTGCTGCTGATGTTGAACCTTTAAAGCAGGGTCTTATCTAATCCCTCAGGGACTTGAAGATAACTTTTCAACCTGTGCCACCTCTTTGGGTTAAACAAGTCTTGAGGTGGAGTCCGGGCCATGGGAGCTATGAGCTTTAAGCCGCTAAGATGAAGAGAGGAGAAGGAGAAGATCTGAGGTGGGGAGAGGGCCCAAGCAGAGGGGTGGAGTGAAAGTGAAAGTTGCACAGTCGCGTCCGACTCTTTGCGACCGAGTGGACTATACAGTCCATGGAATTCTCCAGGTCAGAGTACTAGAGTGAGTAGCCATTCCCTTCTCAGAGCTACCTTCCCAACCCAGGGATCGAACCCAGGTCTCCCGCATTGCAGGCAGATTCTTTACCATCTGAGCCACCAGGGAAGCTCAAAGGAGTAGAGGGGAGGATGTAAAAGATGCTCTAGCAAGGACTGCTGCTGTTGCTGCTGCTGCTGCTAAGTCACTTCAGTCATGTCCAACTCTGTGCAATCCCATAGACGGCAGCCCAACAGGCTCCCCAATCCCTGGGATTCTCCAGGCAAGAACACTGGAGTGGGCCGCCATTTTCTTCTCCAATGTATGAAAGTGAAAAGTGAAAGTGAAGTTGCTCAGTCGTGTCTGACTCTTCGAAACCCCATGGATTGCAGCCTACCAGGCTCCTCCGTCCATGGGGCTCTCCAGGGAAGAGTACTGGAGTGGGGTGCCATCGCCTTCTCCAAAGAACAGGGAGAGGATTCCTCATGGAAAGGCAGACAGTCCAGATGTGGGAAGCAGGACTCCAGCTGCAGGCTCCTACCTGGGCCCAGGGCTGTCACTGGGGCTGTAGGTAACCACCTGCATCTGGCCTTGGAAGGAACAGGGTCCCATGAGAGGGGGCAGCCTGCTCTGCCCAGCTCCATCTCTCTCTGTGCTCCCTGAGAAGATGGATGGCCCACGCACGCACATAAGCTAGAGCCCCTAGTCAATTATTAACAATTTGTTGCTAAGTAAACCAATAAGAAAAAAATGAAAGGCATTGTCAGGAAGCATTTTGATCATTTGAAAAGCTTTCAGAATGGAAAGTGAGGCTAATATGGTAAGATTTCCCTGGAAGTTCAAAGTGCTGTAGATTTTGCTTATCTCGGTGTCGGCATTTGTATGCATAACAGTCTGGCCTGTCACCTGGGGCAGAAGGGCCCAGCGGTTTTCTGTCTCACAAGGAGAGAGGCTGCTGGTATCCAGATGCTCAACTCTGGGCAGCCTTGTAGGTTGCAAAGATCTACAGCAGCGCTGTCCAAGAGAAAGACACTGCCAGCCCCAATGCCAGGCACACGTGTAATCTTACATTAGCTAGGAGCACATTTAAAAAGAGGGAAAGGAGACAGGTAAAATCAACTGGAATCATATAATTTAACCCAATATATCTAAAATACTGTCCTTTCTGTATGCAATCAATATAAAACAAAATTTTTGAGCTATTTCACATCCTTTTTTTTCATTCTCAGTCTGTGAAACAGGTATGTGGCTTACACTTCCAGCCCTCCCTGGTTGGGACCAGCCACCTTTCAGGGGTTCAACAGCCACAAGTGAAAAATGGCTGAGACCTAGGCCAAATGCGTGTCCAGAGGCGGTTGGGGGCGGGGCGGGGGGGGGTACAGTGGAAGCTGGGAGAGGCAATGGGGACCAAGAGAACAAAGAGGATGGGGATGGAAGGGGCACCGTGCCCCCCTCCCAGCTCCTCAGGGACCCAGGCTACAGGTAGGGCACAGATGGGGCCTCAAGAGACTCCCTGGTGAATGTCAGAGAGAACCCCCAGTGGAGAGGACCAGTATACTTTGTCATTCTACTGTGTGAGTGACAAATGCCAGTTACTATCCCCAGTTAAATAGGCAGCCTGAAAGATTAAGGCCATATAGGTTCTGAGGCCCTACCCAAGTAGCCACGTGTTCCAAGCTCAGAAGTAGTAACAGCCCTGCTCCCACGAGGACGGCAGCCTTCAGTTAAATCATCACTGCAAATAACTGGAAACCAAATGTCTACTGAGAGCAGCTTGTTCTGTTGCCTGCATCAGAAAACCTCCATGGCCCATTGCTCCCCGTCATCAGAGAAACTGCCAAGGAGGGGACACAGGTGATGGGCCCAGAGTGGTGCTGGATGGGGTAGGTCTGAGACTTAACTTGTCCAGGGAAGGCTGACTGGCCGTGCACTTCCCTGCCTTGCCCAAAATGGTCCCAGCTGCCCTGAGGGGCAGGGCCACCCCCCTCACCCACCAACCCCCACCCTGCCACTGCAGAATCAGCTGGATGTCTTGGGCTGCCCCACCTTGCTTTCTGGGCACTTTATCCCTGGGGCAGCGCTGCACAGTGCCCAGTTCATGCCGTCACAGTCAGACTCTAGCTGTGTCCTAGGCAAGCCACTTTAACAATTTGGGCTTTTGTGAAAAGAAGACAAAGCTAACATCTCATGGGTCACTATCAAAAAGAGAGAAGAGGATGTGTTTATGTTTCTGTTGTAATAAAAAGGTTAGCGAATTCCCTGACAGTCCAGTGGTTAGGACTTGGCAGTTTTCCTGCCAGTATCCTGGGTTCAATCCCTGGCCAGGGAACTGAGACCCCACAAGCTATAAGGCCTTAAAGAAAAAAAAAATTGTTATTTAAAACTTTCTGGAGCCATAGGGGCAATCTTGAGAGAGGCTGCTCATGTACCCACTGTGAGCAGGTCTGCCTCAATGCAGCTAATAAATGCCTACCGTTTGCAGCCTGGAAGCTTCATCATAACCACAAGTTTTCCATAGACTAGAGCCCAGCCCAGACTGGGATGAGCGGGGGTGGCTCTGACTGTCATGGATGGTCATTATAATGACTAATTAGAAAAAGCAGCTGAGATAATTCACAAGGAGGCGTGGCAGGCATGTGGATGCTGGTCCGTGTGGTGGGTGGTCTGCACAGACCAGGTGTAGTCTGGAGGGGTGCGTGGCTGGGCTCATCCCTCTCTGTGGGCTTGTTCCTGGCAGCACATCAACAACGAGCACATCCACGGGGAGAAGAAGGAGTTTGTATGCCGCTGGCAGGCCTGCACGCGCGAGCAGAAGCCCTTCAAGGCACAGTACATGCTTGTGGTGCACATGCGCAGACACACAGGCGAGAAGCCCCACAAGTGCACGGTGAGTGGCCATGGGCTGGCCCATTGGCCAGGTTATGTGGGTCATGTTGGACATGGCTGACCACGGAAAGACCCGGTGGCACAGCTTTGGGACAATGGGACAAGACTTGTCAACAGGACATCCTGTCTGGGGTCCTAGGGGCCCCTTGTTCTGTCTGCTGCCCTGTTCGTTTGCTTAGTCTCCCTGAGGAGTGTGTGCATCTGGGTACCTGCAGTGGAGGTGTGCTGGTGTCTCTGTGGTTGTGTCTATGTGACCAGGAGCCCCAACGCTATGCCCCACTCAGCTGGGTGGCCCTGAGCAGAGAGCTGGCTCAGTAGCTCCCTGCAGACTGTCCTCTGCACAGAAAACAGTTTCACTGGAGAGTCACAGATGGAGTGATGATGGTTTAAAAGTCACTTTGGCGGACTTTAAAAAAAAAAAATGTGAACACAATTATAAGACCTTTTGGACAGTCTCCCTTATGGAGTCAACAGGGTTTGTGACTATCTGGTGAGACCTTTATTTAACACAGGAATTCCTCCCTTTCAAAGGAGCAGGCCATTTGTGTATCTTCTTTGGGGAAGACTCTATTTTAATATTTTGTCCGTATTTAAATTATTTGTCTTTTTGTTGTTGAATTGTAGTAGTTTTACTAGACTCTAATCGGAAATATCGGAGAAGGCAATGGCACCCAACTCCAGTACTCTTGCCTGGAAAATCCCATGGACGGAGGAGCCTGGTAGGCTGCAGTCCATGGGGTCGCTAAGAGTTGGACACGACTGAGCGACTTCACTTTCACTTTTCACTCATGCATTGGAGAAGGAAATGGCAACCCACTCCAGTATTCTTGCCCGGAGAATCCCAGGGACAGTGGAGCCTGATGGGCTGCCGTCTGTGGGGTTGCACAGAGTTGGACATGACTGAAGCGACTTAGCAGCAGCAGCAATCAGATATATGATTTACAAGTACCACTCATGGTCTTTTTAAATTGAAGAATGGTTGATTTACAGTGTTATGTTAATTTCTGCTGTATAGCAAAGTGACTCAGTTATACACACACACACATATATATATATTCTTTTTTATATTCTTTTCCATTATGATTTATCTTGGGGGAGATCAGATATAGTTCCCTGTGCTATACAGTTGCTTGATTACCATAGTTTTGTTGTAAGTTTTGAAACTGAGAAGTGTCAGTCTTCCAAATTTGTCCTCCTCTTGCAAGATTATTTTTGCTTTTCTGAGTCCTTTGCAGAAGTTATTTTCTTAAGATCCTGAGTGGTAGCAAACCATAGCCCTCTGATAAGAGCTGTGAGCTGCAGAAACAGAAGGCATTGGAGCCAAGTGTGCTGAGTCAAACTGGTCAGGAATAAAGGGGAGGATGTGAAGAATGAAATAGTTCCTGCAGGGGGTTATGTGTCATTCTGGGGGCAATTTTCACAGCTACACTGGATGCAGTTGCAATATCTTTGGAATAGGTAACCCTTGCAATGATCCTTCCCTCCCTCCCTTCCTGCCCCTCTCTCTGGCTCCCTCTTCCTTTCCTAAAATGTTCCTTGAGTGCCAAAAATGTTTATCTTCGCCAGGCACTGACTCCTAGGAACACAGAAATGTAATAGGACCTAAAAAGTATCTGCTCTCAGGGAGCTTGTATCCTTGTGGGAAGGCCAGATAACAAAACGATTAAGATAATTATAAACTGCATTAGGGAGTATAAAGAAAAAAGGGTGTTATTATAATTAAGAAAATCAAAGAATTGCTCTAGGAGGAGATGACCCCAAAGACTGAGAGGGAGTGGGCTGGGCCAAGGCCAGGATGGGTGCAGACAGGAAAAAGCTTCCAGCCAGAGAGGATGGTGTGTGCAAGGTCCCTCATGCGGGAGAACTTGGTGGGGTCAAGGACTAAAAAGGAGAGAGACATGGCCTGGGTCAGGGTCAAGGTGGCCTGCTCCCTCCACAATGTGGGGGACATTGCATTTTATTCTTGGCACATTTTAATGAATAAAATGTTCTAATCAGGGAGGGGCATCAGGAAACTGTTGAAAATAATATTTACCGAGTTTTTAATGATATGGGAAGAGTCTAATAATGTGCTGTCGATTTTAACAAGCAGAATAAGCAACTGAATGCTCGAGATGTTCCAGTTCAGGTTTTTAAAATGTGAGGGGATGACCTGCAGAGGGCCATGGAAGGTTTCACTTTCCTCCTTGCACTTTGCAGTCTTTTCCAAGTTTTCAAGATGTATCATTTACATGATCAGGAGGGAAGGGAGATGTTTAGATCTGCGCTCCTGGCTGCACCTGTAGGGCGGAGTGAACCATGGGGCTGGGGAGTCAGCAGTGGACCAGTCCGCAGGTTGGGCTCCCTGCACTCTATCTGGGACTCCCTGTATCTGCCCTCACTGACCGAACCCTTCTCTTCCCAGTTCGAGGGCTGCTCAAAGGCCTATTCCCGCCTGGAGAACCTGAAGACTCACCTGCGCTCCCACACCGGGGAGAAGCCGTATGTGTGTGAGCACGAGGGCTGCAACAAAGCCTTCTCCAATGCCTCAGACCGCGCCAAGCACCAGAACCGCACCCACTCCAATGAGGTACCCACCTGGGGGCCCTGGCATGGCTCACCCTCACCCCATGGCTTCTTGACACCTATAGGCCATTTGGCAGCCAGGTGTCACTCCCTGCCACCCCCTGCTGTTGGAGCTCAGCACACAGCCGCAACCCCTGTCCCCACAGTCCGACAGCAGCTGATGACACACTCCAGCTACTAGCGCTGCCTGGCCTGCCATGCCTGTCAGCCTGCCCTCAGTGGAGCACAGAGGAGGCTCTGTCTCCCCAGGTAGCCAGAGCCCCGGGCAGAGCTGAGGGAGCCTGTGGTGTGGGCTGTACCTGCCTCCCAGTCTCTCCTAGGGTCAGTCACCATCACTCAGGTAGACTCAGGAAAGGATGTCTCTAAAAGTTTAGGGACATTTTGGACCCCAAAGAGACTTGCTTTGATAAGAAGTCAGAGGAATTCCCAAAGGTATCAACTCAGAGTGTCTAAAGGCAAGAGACAGCCTTGGAAAGGAGTGTGTGTTTGCAAGTATGTATGTGCCTATGTGGATGTGGTTGTATGTATTATGTGGGGAGGAGGTATGGGTATGTATTTGTAAGTATGTGTACACATGTGGGTATTTATATACATGTTCAAGTGTGTGTGTTTAGGTGGATGTGTGTGCATACACGTGTGTACATATCTGTGTGTATACATGTAGACAGAAGTCTATTTATATGTGGATGTCATGCGCGCATGCGCTTGTGTGTAAACCCTAGGTTTTCATCCTCCTCCTGGGTGACTTGGAGCCAGTGTCCTTGCCTCTCTGAACCTGTCTTTCCTCATGAGAGAGAGCAGGGTGTTCAGTGTTATCTCACAGACATATAAGGAGGTAATACACTCACTGATACTAAAAATCCCAACATGCTGATCGCTATGCTGATCACACCTCCACAGGCTCTGATCCATGTCTCCAGTTTAGGGGGGTGAGGGTGAGGGTCTCGTTAATCACTTGCTTACCTGCAAGAAAAGGTGGCAGGCGAGGCCGGTGGGGCGGGGCTCCATCCAGGGGTCCAGTCCCTCTCAACAAGGGTGCGGCAGCGCTCCCCTGCAGAGTCTGCCTTCCTGCCCGATGCCTGACGCCTCTTCTCTTCCCAGAAACCCTACATCTGCAAGATTCCAGGCTGCACCAAGAGGTACACGGACCCCAGCTCGCTCCGGAAGCACGTGAAGACAGTCCATGGCCCAGACGCTCACGTCACCAAGAAGCAGCGCAACGATGTGCACCTCCGCGCCCCCCTGCTCCGGGAGAATGGGGACAGCGAGGCCAGCGCCGAGCCCGGCCGGGGCTCCGAGGACAATGCCGAGGCCAGCAGCACTAGCCAGGCCGTGGAGGACGGCCTGCACGTCAAGGCCATCAAGACGGAGCGCTCCGGGGTAAGCCAACTGGGCAGCAGGGGCCCCGTCCACGCCCCGCCCCCAGGAGGTCACGCCCAGCGGCAGGAGAGCAGTGCCATCTGCCGGGGCCACCATCTCCAGGAGCCGAGGGATGGCCCTCCTCTCTACAGCTCAGTATCCCTCCCTTCACCACCTCTGGCCCCCACCAAACCTGTCGAGCCCAGTGGGTCCCATTCTGCTAGGCTGACCGTGGAGAACAGGATGTCTGCCCCTACTCGGTCAGTCTGCAGAGTGCCGGTGGTTTCCCGTGGCTGACTTTCCCACCGGCCCCCAGGCGCTGCAGCTGCCCCCCACCCTCTGTCCTGTCTCTGTGTCCTTGCCCTTCTGACCTGCACCCCTTTTGTTCTAACCATCTGTTCTTTGTCTCCACCTCTTTCTCCTGACTGTACCTCCCCTAAGGATAGACGGTACTGAGGTGAGCAGAGGAGCTTGGTGGGGCTGGGGGAGGGCTGGCATGAGTAAGGGCGGCTGGGGTGCTTGTCCAGGATCCTCAAGGGCCTGGGAAGGCAGGTCTGGTTAGGTCAACAGCAGGTGCTGCAAGTGGGGCCATCGGAACAGGTTATAGCTGGCAGCAGGGGGCAAGTGTCCAGTCACAGGAGGAAGCCATGGGGTCCAAGCCTGCATGAGGATCAGGGCAGAATGGAGGTGCAAATCCAGGCTGCAGAGGAGGAAAGGACAGACCTCCAGAAGGTCTTGAGTCCTGAGGTGAGGAAGGTGGGCAGTGCCATGGGCAAGTGAAAGCACTGCAGCTTCCCTGGGAAGGCCTGGAATGTGGGACCTTCAGGCCAGGAGTGAGCCAGAGATGCTTCATCCCAGGTGAGCCTTATTTGGGCTCAGATCCCAAGCCACAGTGAAGGTTGCCCACGTTCTGTGAAGTTCCGCACCGTACATGTGTGCCGTGAACTCTCATCCCACTTTACCTTGACTCAGAGGGAGTGCTGGTTTGGGGAGGGCGAGGGCAAGGGCTGCATCCAGCGGCTACAACCTCGGCAGTCAAACCCTTTCTAACAACCCATCTCCAGCCTTTTGGGCAGGCAGCAGGTCAGCAGGCCTTCACTCTTCCTTGCTTCCTCGAACAGCCCATCACTGCTGGCAGGATGCTTAAGTCTCCTCTTTCTGTGTTAATTTCACATGGCTGCAGCAGCCTCTATGGGGCTCAGCTGCCAAGCATTCACACACTGAAAGCTCTTCAAGCAGAGCTCCGGCCCAGACACTGGCTGGAAGAGCTTAGGAGCACAGCAGGGAGGCTGTGTGTGGGGAGAGGGGCTGTTGGTGGGTGCCTGACGATTACCTGGTGCCTTCTACTTGCTGGGTTGTCTCCATCTATCTACTGACTCTCTCCAGGGGGCAGCTCAGGTCCAGCTTATAGTTGGGGAAGCCAAGGTTCAGAGAAGTAATGCTTTGAAAGCTCCTCCATGCAGCGGCTTCCTTCTCGCCCCCCGCCCCCACCTCCCCAGGTGTGCAAGAGTGCTGTGTTGGGTGGCAGGGCCCATGGCTTCTCGCACCCTCTGAGCCTGTACCTTCTTATCATGCCCCCTGCAGCTGTGTCAGTCCAGCCCCGGAGCCCAGTCTTCCTGCAGCAGCGAGCCCTCTCCCCTGGGCAGTGCCCCCAACAATGACAGCGGCGTGGAGATGCCGGGGACAGGGCCTGGGAGCCTGGCAGACCTGACAGCTCTGGAGGACCCGCCGCCAGGGGCTGACACCTCCGCCCTGGCCGCCCCCTCTGCTGGTGGCCTACAGCTGCGCAAACACATGACCGCTATGCACCGGTTCGAGCAGCTCAAGAAGGAGAAACTCAAGTCACTGAAGGATTCCTGCTCATGGGCCGGGCCAGCTCCGCACACCCGGACCTCCAAGCTGCCTCCCCTCCCGGGAAGTGGTAAGTGGAGGCCCCAGATGCACTGGTGGGGTGGGACGGAACCCAGGGAAGCACAGTGTGATTCACACCCACCAAACACCATGTGCTCTGGAGAAGATAGATCGTATGAACCCATTGCACAGTTTTGGAAATTGAAGTTCAGAGAGGTGAAAGTGCTTTGCCTAGATTAGTGGCAGAGCTGAGACTTAGCCCAGGCATGAGTGACTCCAAAGCCCATGCTCTTCCAACTGTACCGTGCTGTATCCCCATAACTCCTCAAAACAGGCAAACTCAGCTCCCATCATCCTGTTCCTCATGATCCATTCACTTGTCTATCAGGCAACTGCCATAGATACTATAGCAAAGACCCTCGGCAGGACAGTGAGATATTCCAGTCCCTATGGTGAAAGGCCATGCCACCAGATGCAGGATGAGCCAAGTAGCACCAAGGACAGAGCTCAGGGTAGTGAGAGGAAGCAGGGCAGCTGGGGAAGAGCTGGGAGGACTTCCTGGAGGAGGCAGCCCTGTCCTCAGCCTCGGGAAGTGTTAACCAGGCTTTGAGACGGAAGATGTCCTCGCTGAGCATTTCCTGAGTGTCGACCCTGCCGAGCGGTGTGCTAGGCACCAGACACCCTGGGGTGCGGAGCCTCTAGGCTGCCCTCTAGGGACTGATGGCCCATGTGGTAGGACTGGGTTATAGAGGGGTGACACTGAGAAGCTCTTCCTTGAAGGGAGGATTGTTGCCCCAGCTATTGGAGGAAGTGCCAGCAGATGGCCTTCAATTCCCAGCCTCCTCCAGAGATTGCCTGGGGTGTGACAGCTGCCTCACCCAAGGTCACACCTCCCCAGAGTGGCCCACATCCAGGAACAGGTCAGGGATGTAGAGGCCGCCCAAGGCCCAGAGCTCTCTGTGAGATGAGCCACAGCTGTCGGGGGTCCAGTGTTGTAGCTGTCTTCTCCCGGCCCAGTCTGAAGCCTCTCTGCCCTCCCACGGCCCTGGGTCCCAGGACTCTCTCTATAAACAGCCTTCTGGGTAAACACAGCCCCAGGGGAGCCCAGCTGGCAACACACATCCATGGATGAAGAGCGTGCAGGGAGGCTGTGTCCAGGGCCCTCCTGGGCTCTTTCAGTAACCCAGTGTTCCTCAGCCACACAAGCCACCCCCATCTAGAGACTGAGAATGGGGCAGAATGAGAGCACAGGGCTTGCCCGGCAGCAGTAGACTGGGATCAAGCCTCCTAACTTCTGCTTGTGCCCTGGCAGTAAGTGCCACCATTTGCTCCCAATTGTCTCTTTCTTCCTTTTGTTGAGAAATCATTGATTGGGTGCCAGACCCTATTCCAGGGCTCTAGGTCCGGCAGGCTCAGCGCCCTCCAGGCAGTGAAAGCATCGCCTTTTGTCCCCCATTCGCAACGCTGATCCGTCTCCTCTCCCACAGGCTCCGCGCTGGAAAACTTCAGCGGCGGCGGGGGCGGCGGGCCCGCGGGGCTGCTGCCCAGCCCGCGGCTGTCTGAGCTGCTCCCGGGCGAGGTGACGGCGCTGAGCCACCTGCAGGAGCGCCGGGACAGCTCCACCAGCACAGTCAGCTCGGCCTACACCGTGAGCCGCCGCTCCTCCGGCATCTCCCCCTACTTCTCTAGTCGCCGCTCCAGCGAGGCATCGCCGCTGGGCGCCGGCCACGCACACCCTACCAGCTCTGCTGATTCCTACGACCCCATTTCCACCGACGCATCGCGGCGCTCGAGTGAGGCCAGTCAGTGCGGCGGCGGCCCGGGGCTTCTCCAGCTCACGCCCGCCCAGCAGTACAGCCTGCGGGCCAAGTACGCGGCAGCCACAGGTGGACCTCCCCCGACCCCGCTGCCGGGCTTGGAGCGCGCGAGCCTGCGGACCCGGCTGGCGCTGCTGGATGCTCCCGAGCGCGCGCTGCCCGCTGCCTGCCTGCGCCCCATCGGGCCTCGGCGGGGCAGCGACGGGCCACACTACGGGCCCACGGGGCCGTTGCCCGCTTTCCCCCACGAGGCACCAGGCGGCGGGGCACGGCGGGCCAGCGATCCCGGGAGGCGGCCTGATGCCCTGGCGGCCCCACGGGTGCAGCGCTTCCACAGCGCCCTTGACGTGACCCCAGGCACGCTACCGCCACCCTGCGGCCAGGGCCGAGGCCTCCGCCTGCAAAGCCATGCGAGCGCTGAAGGCAGCCTGGCCCGCAGCGGCTACTCGCCCCGGCCGCCCAGCATCAGCGAGAACGTGGTGATGGAAGCCTTGGCCGCGGGGGCAGACGGCACAGGCCCAGAGGTCAGCCTCGGACTGCCAGAGGACGACCTCGTGCTCCCCGATGACGTGGTGCAGTACATCAAGGCACGTACCAGTGGCACCCTGGAGGAGAGTACCCCACCAGTGTACCCCCCGGAAAGCACCTGCTTCTCTGAGAACCCTAAACTGCCCAGCCCCGGGCTGCACGGCCAACGTACCATAGCAGCTGCAGACTCAAACGTGGGCCCCTCCGCCCCGGTGCTGGGACGCTGCCCAGTGGGCTACGGGGCCCCCTCCAGCCTGAACAAGAACAGCATGCCTGTGCAGTGGAACGAAGTGAGCTCAGGCACTGTGGACGCCCTGGCCAGCCAGGTGAAGCCTCTGCCCTTCCCACAGGGCAACCTAGCTGTGGCACCGCAGAAGCCAGCCTTCGGCCAGTACCCAGGATACAATCCGCAGGGCCTGCAGCCGAGCCCCGGGGGCCTAGACAACTCACAGCCACACCTACAGCCCTACAGTGCAGCCCCGTCCACACCCAGGGGAAATTATACACAGCCCCTGCGGCAGCCAGGGGCTGGCAGCCAGTGTCCCAGCATGACTGCTGCAGTGAACCCCCACCCCAGCTACAGCCAAGCCCACCCCCAGCTGAGCACCATGGGTGGGACCCTGAACCAATTCCCCTCCTCTTGCAGCAACATGGCAACCAAGCCAGGCCACCTGGGGCTCCTCCAGCAAATGGAAGTTGCTCCTGACCCCACCATGATGGGCAACAGCCACAGAGAGCTCAGCATGCCCAATTCCAGCCTGGCCGGGATGCCACCACCTCACCCAGCCCAGAACTACCCACAGCAGAGTCATCACCTTGTGACCACCATGAGCCAGGAGGGCTACCACCAAGGCCCCAGCCTGGTGCCTTCCCACCAACCTAGTTTCATGGAGCCCCAGCAGGGCACGATGGGGGCAGCCGGATCTAGCTTTGGCCTAATGCAACCCCGGCCACCCCCAGAGCCTGGCCCTGCCAGCCGCCACCGCGGGGTACGTGCTGGGCAGCAGCTGGCCTATGCCAGGGCAACTGGCCATGCCATGGCTGCTATGTCAGCCAACCAGGAGATGGCAGAGTCTATACCCAAGGGAACAATGGGCAGCATGCTGTCCCTACCCCCCCAGCCACCCCCGCAGGACACAGGCGGGACCCAGGACCACAGCATGCTCTACTACTACGGCCAGATCCACATGTACGAGCAGAACGGAGGCCCTGAGAACCAGGCCGGCTGCCAAGCCCCGCGACCGCAGCCAACACAGCCCCAGGCCTTGCCCTCGCCGGGGGTCAACCAGGTGTCCAGCACTGTGGACTCCCAGCTACTTGAGGCACCCCAGATTGATTTTGATGCCATCATGGATGACAGCGATCACTCCAGCTTGCTTTCTGGCGCCCTGAGCCCCAGCCTCCTCCACGGCCTCTCCCAGAGCTCCTCCCGCCTCACCACCCCACGCGGCTCCCTGACTCTGCCCTCCATCCCCGCCGGTATCAGCAACATGGCCGTGGGGGACATGAGCTCCATGCTCACCAGCCTGGCCGAGGAGAGCAAGTTCTTGAACATGATGACCTAAGGCCCCGGCCCCTGGCACTGAGCAGACTTGGAGGAACCATCGCTTCCTAGGGCACGGTGCTTTTGTGTTTTACCTTTTTCCCCAAAAAGTATTAAATAGGTCTCCGGGAGTTTGGCCAGTGGCTGGTTCAGCCACAGATGCTTTAAGGGCAGGTTTATGTGCATCCCGTCTGGTCTTCCTGTAGATGACCTTTTGGAACTCTCAAAAGTCTCCACAGAAAAGGCGAGGCAGGGATACAGAACTCGTTTACACAGTGCTTCACAGCCTCTGGTGTTCATGGAACTGCTCTGTTCTGGCTTTGTCACCTCTGTCATTTGGCTAATGAGGGATAACATTGGCCCAGGGCATTCCAAGCACACATGGAAAGAGGTGAGAGGAACCACATTTGGGTTTGAATCATCCAAAAGCCATACCAGATATTCTAACCCAGGAAGATAAGTTTCTTGCTCCAGTGCCTGCAAGGTAAAGGAATTCCTGGCCCATGGGAATTCTTCTGTGAAGCTTAATTGTTGAAGCCTCTGACATCCCTTGCTGTGGAGGGGGAAATTTATTTGTTTTTACCTGGATGATTTGGAAGCACATCCTTATTATGCATTTGGTAGAGCTGGTGTCTCTACCCTGCAAAGCCAAGTTTGTGGCTGGCTGACTGTCCAAGTGTATATGGATGAGTAAAGTATGAAAACATTGCCCAAAAAAGGAAAGAAAACAGTGTAATTCTCAGGGCAAGCCTAGAAGCTGCCCAGGCCTCTCCAGACCATGTTTACAGTGTTCATGCATGTAGAATGTAGCCCTTCCTGAAAAGAACACATTTCTAAATACCTCAGGGCTGCTGGAGCTGCTGAGGGTTAGGGATGGACCAAGGTGAGCTGAAGTGTGTGATGAGGGGGGTCCTGGGTAAAGAAAGCACACTGGGGGCCCAGCCTCAGGCCGCCCTGGAGGTCTCCCAGTAGGAAGAGGAAGTCACATGTTTACCCAACCCTGTTTCTCCAATGCACTGTCCACCCACCTTATGGTGGAAAACTGTGGGGCCTGATGGCAGCCTTTGCCCACATCCCTCCAGGCCATGCTGTCCACTCAACAGCAGCCCCCTGACTGACCCCAGGCTACAACGTGCAGTCCTGGTATCTTCTGGTCTCCCTTCCCTCCGCTCACCTGTTCATTTCACAGACAGTAATGATATGCATGGTATTTTGGGCAGGGGTGGGGTTGTGAAAGGGTTGATTCTTGGGACTCCGAGGGACCATCTCTGAATTTTCCTGTTCAGTGTTGACCAAGCCCCACCTGGAAATGGAATTTGGAACTGGCGTCAGAAGACATTGTTCCCGAACATATGGGAGGGTGAATAGAGGCATCCTCTCCACCACACACGTTCACAAACACCCCACACCTTTCTCATGTTGAATCAGTGGCCACCTTGCTGAATCCACCTGCATCACTATGAACTTGACACTGACTATGAGCCTGGCTTCAACCAGAACGTGGCCAAAACCTCACCTGGGCCTCTACACTCCAGAACAGGAAGTGCTTTGTCAGGGTTCAAAGACAAGGTCAAGTTCAAATGACAGCCCTGAGACACCTCCAAGGGTCTGTGCTGTGTGGTGCATGTTCTTTCCCTGGGCTAGGATTTCACTGGCCATTCCCTGTTTGTATATAATCTGTACAGAATATGGCATCCCTGAAAATACTGTAGGTGCATCATCCGGTCAGATTTATATCTCCAAAACATTTTTAGCTTTTTCTACATGCTATGAATTGAGATGACATACTCAACTTGTAAATAAGTCGTTTTTTGTACATTAAAAAAAGTAATTTTTTCATAATTTATTTGGTCTATCTGCTTCTTCCTTGACATTAGTTAATGAAAACCTGGGCAGTAAATTCAGTGCATTTGAACAGAAGTGAGGCTGTATTTTTTTCTCAGCAGCATCAAAATTGACTGTCCCGCCTTCGCCAGGAAATGTTTAACGCTGGGGCATTTACTGGTTGTTTGTCTGTTGTCTCAGGGTGGGGGCGGGGGGTTGAGCAGAATTTGACGTTGTAGAGGGAATATCTTGCTGTTCTTCCAGCCAGGTGGTTGGAACATCTAAGTTGGTTTGCTGACTGTGAGATGCAGCAATGGTTTCAAGCCCTCCTCATGTCAGAAGCCCCTCTTGGCCAGGCAGTTGGATGAGCACACTTGAGTTGTGGGAGGCAGGGAAAGGAAGACAGGCAGCCCCCTGTCCTCTGGTGCCAAGGCAGAATCAGGCAGGTTGATGAAGCCCTGGATACCCAGCAGCTGGCCACGGGCAAAGGAGCCCATGGGGAGCAGCTACATGCAGGGACTCTGAGCCCTCGGGGGTGGGCCTGGCAGGTGCACAGGGTTACCCGGGTCTGGCGATCCAGCAAGCTGCCATTGAAGCGATTGAGCTACAGCCGTGTGTCTCATGGGGACCAGTGAGGGGAACCAGTGGGGCGTGGGATGAATTCTGGAACTGGGAGGGGAGAACTGAGGATGGGGTTGAAAGAAGTAAACAGCATCTTCTATAGAACCAGTTAGGCTGGCCTCTGGGATCCCAGCCTGGGCCCCTTAACGCCTTCTGCTCTAGGAGAGAAACCTTGGCACCCAGCTCGGAGAGTTCCCAAAGCCGCCTGACACTCAGCTGAAAACTGGTTCTGAGGGATGTCACGGATGCTCAGAAAAATAGCAAGTATAGGAAACCCCTGAGGGGAAGGGAAGTCAGCAGGTTTCCTTTCTGGGGGTGTCCCAGAGTCTTCGCTATGTGTTAGGGAACCATTGCATCTCTGTCCGTATCCTCATTGTGGAAAGATTAAAGCCGAGTCCCCGCCCCAGGAATTTAGCGGATTGTACCCTCGGGAGGAGGAACGGAGCACACCCAGCTGAGCCCTTTCCTCTGCTCTCAAAGCCCATCATCTTCAGGCCTCTCATCTCTTCTACATCACATGCTGAGTCCCCGGAGGCAGCTGTGCCCTGCTTTGGGGGCAGGGAGAGGCCAGGAGTTCAGTGCTGCCTGAGACTGGATGGGCTATAGCATTAAGTCCACTGAGGCCATTCAACTCAGCCACATGCTCTTTGTCACTTAACTTCAGCCACAATCATGCTGCATGACCATACCCATGAAGCCTTAGCACCAAGGAACAGCATCTATTTCACTCATATATCTGGCTTCACTGATGGTTGGCTGATCCCCACTGGGCTGGGCTGGGCGGCTATGCAGCTTAGCTGGGAGCAGCTCATCCAGCCGGCTGGGCGGGGGCAGCTTGAAACTGCTCCGTGTGACCCTCATCTTCCTCCCTGGTCAGGACACTGGCCTGGGCATTGCCTTCTCATAGCGATGGCAGGAGCATAGGAGAGCAAGCAGAAAAATGTGAGTCCTTCTCAAGCCTCTGCTCAAAACAGGGCACCATCACATTCACCTCATTCTGGCAAAAGCAAGTCATGTGGCAAACCGGTATCAGGGATGGGAAGTGTCCTTCCATAGGAATAAGAGGGATAGAGTTACTATTTCTCAGGAATAGTACAGTCATCCCCAGTCCGCCCTCACACACTCAGATCCCTCCCACATGTAGAATAGACTCAGCCAAGACCCCCAGAGGTCTCTAGTCAATTGTCAGGCTCAAAGTCTAGGACCATGTGGTCTCCATCTGTTCTAACCTAAAAACAGAGCTTCTCTGTCCCCCAGGCACAAGCACACGCTCAGCACACAGTGGCCCAGGTTTAAAATCACTGCGGGTTCCGCTCCCGTCTCAGCCGCTGGTCCAAGGCCTCGGAAGCCGTGCTGGGCAAACCTCACCGGTGATCTTACCCTGGGGTGGAATGCTCCCCGGTCTACTATTCTTTGGCATCCATGTTGGGGTGTTCTTTGTTTTTCCATCAACATTTCCACTTCTAAAGAGGACACTGAAAAGTGTGCCCTCTTGAGGAGCAGAGTAACTCTTCAACCTCTTCCTGCCTGAAGAGGGTTGAGAGCTTGAGGTACTTTATGTGTTAAGCATGCTCAATATACTCCATGGTTACAATACATTTGCCCACTCAACTCCCTCAAACATGGTGGGTTTTGATATTTGATTCCAGTCTACTCTGCACCAAAGCCACATCCATAATTCCTTTATCAATGGGCATCTCTACACTGATTACTGACATCCCACATCAGGCTATGTCTAGGCACCTCATTGTCACTGAAGGGCTATTCAAGAGTCGCCTTATTCCTTTCAAGGACCATAATATCAAGGACACACCCCAGAGTTTATCTTTGCTCTGAGGTCATGTCTCACAGGCGCTGCCCTAGTCTCTTTGCGGTGGACCAGAGCTTCTTTTGAACATCTTTGAGAACCCAAAGAGATAAGTGATCGTTTTATTTTCTAAATTCTGCTTTACGCTGGCTGTTTCCTTTCTGAACTCATCTTTTACTTGTGGTTCCTTATCATTTACAGCTCTAAGAAGATGCTATTTATAATATTCTGCCTGGAAACCAGCCTGCCAAATTCCACAAATTCACAAGAACATTTCCTCCCTCCCAGAAGACCATGGGCAATCTTTTTACTGACTGTTTCTTCACCACACCATCCAAGTCACTGTTTTCCTTGCCATGTTTCCAACCTCCTCTAAGTGTCCTCACTGCTCTGTGCCAAACCAATGCTCCATATTTGAGAACTTGTGCGAACAGCCTCCCATTCTGGGTATCAGTTTCTGAAGAAGCATGATAACCCTGTCTGATAAGCACAGAAGTCCTGAAACACAAAACACCCAGCAATTATTTAGCTTGGTATTCTGCGAGTCAGCTGAGAGGGGTGCCTCAGACGGCAGCTCAGCTTTGCCCCTGGGCCCAGAGCATTGCTTGGATATAGCAATGGCACAAGTTCCAAAGGGCACATAAACACAGAGGAGGTCACTTATGACCTAGGCTAGGAGCAGAAGGCAGGTCACATGACTGAGCCCCAAATCAATGGAATCCAGGAATGCACGCCTCCTGCAGAATCGTCGCAGATCAGTATCTGAACAATGATCCAACCTGCCACACCAGACCAACCTTGATCATATTAATAATAAGACTGAATTGGACCTCCATCTCTCTCCTGAGTCTGTATCTCAGTTGGCTCTAAATCCAAAAGGGGAGCAAAGTGGAGTCATTCATTGTTGCCCTGTAACCAGTGAGGTGCCAAAGCCAGCTTCTGATCCAATGATGTACTTTTCTTCCCAACCAATAACTTTTGTTTATGGTTAAGGAAAATGTATGGAAGCTTTTCCCAAGGGGCACTATTGGTAAAGAACCTGCCTGCCGAGGATTCGAAGATGTGTATTCAATCCCTGGGTCAGGTAGATCCCCTGGAGGAAGGCATGGCAACCCACTCCATTATTCTTGGCTAGAGAATCCCATGGACAGAGGAACCTGGCGTGCTGCTGTCCATGGGGCTGCAAGGAGTCGAACACAACTTAGCAACCAAACAGCGACAAACTGTTCAGTCAGGTCCTCACTTTTTCCACTCTCCAAAATGCCAGGTTCAAAACTGGAAGTTGTAGAATGATTGGTACTAAAATGATATGAAGATGGTTTTTTATACAGGCTTGATATTTTTAACCCAGTTTTGCAAGTAATTTTTAAAAATCTGATACCTCATTTCACAGACAGATGAAATTTGCAGTGGGTTGCCTCAGATTTTTTTTATTTTACTTCCCTCTGCTTGTTAAAATATAAATCTGAAAAGCAGGCTCAGAGCAATTCACACAAATACTTTTGGGGCAATTTACGACTATCCCACTGGTCAGTGAAACTATCCATGTCCCGAACATTTACAGTGATCACTTGACATCGGCCCTGTTGGGAGAATTTACACCATGGAAACCAGCAAACACTGTTAATCAGAGCTTCCTGCCCTCAACCCGAGAGCTGGTCGTTAAACATTTACCAGTGTACCTGGCAGCATACTGAAATCCTGTGAGTTGCCAATAGCCCGATGCACCTAGAGATCTTTTCTAAGGTTCTAAGTCCATAAAACCTATTTCGTGGAGAACTTGTGAGCCCAGGGTGCCATGACTACCTTGGTCATATAATTTAGTGGTCATCTAGCAAGCTGGCTCCCCCAGCACTAATAACACAGGCATAGCCCATATGTGGAGAAGGCAATGGCACCCCACTGCAGTACTCTTGCCTGGAAAACCCCTGGACAGAGGAGCCTGGAAGGCTGCAGTCCATGGGTTGCTGAAGGTCAGACACGACTAAGTGACTTCATTTTCACTTTTCACTTTCATGCATTGGAGAAGGAAACGGCAACCCACTCCAGTACTCTTGCCTGGAGAATCCCAGGGATGGGGGAGCCTGGTGGGCTGCCGTCTATGGGGTCGCACAGAGTCGGACACGACTGAAGCGACTTAGCAGCAGCAGCAGCAGCACAGATGTACTCTCCAGTCCTTCCCTTCTTTCTGGCCCTGGTGGTCTGTGAGTACTTTGAAGGATGAGCTGTGTCTGATTCAGCCCATGAGAAGCCATAAGTGGTTTTGATTATTTCTGCTGAGTTTAGTTCCAAACCCGGTGGTTCTAGAAAGCTTCACAGAGGAAGATGTGAACCAAACTTTGACAAATGGATAGAAATTGGACCTTGTGAGTAGCCCATTCAGGATTTATTTGAAATGAGGCTTCAAAGAGATGAAGCTATAGAAACAGTGAAGTTGTCATTAAGAGGTAATGGGGTTTGCTTTTCAAATAGATTGGGGTGGGGAAGAAGGAAGAAAAAGAAGAGGAACTCTGGCAGCTGGAGGCTGACCAGAGACCAAAGGCCTTGGGCCATGCTCTCACAGTAAAAGAAATGAGGCTATCTTGTGACTATGAACTCAGGGTCTGGGATGGGCCCTTTCAACTTCAAAAATGCACTCCACTGGCCTGCTTTGGTTCCAGAAAATTTATTACTGAAGCATATTTCCTCTGAGTGCAGGCACTGAAGTCTGCTGAAAAAGAACAGTCCAGTGATGGACAGATGCATGGAGAAGCCTGCAGCAACATATAAGGCCTCATCAACGGCTTCCTGAGCCACCTGGAAATCTCCTGCAACTGAGTAGGTGTGAAAGACTCGCTACATGGTTGTGAACTGACTTTCTTCCTTGGAGGAGCCCCAGGTTCATGCATTAGTTCAGGTCCAGAAACATCCTCTGAATTCAGAGGTCATCCGAGGTTCCTGAAAGGTGATCAGTCTTCACTTTCTTCTTGACCTCCTCCTTCTTCTCCTCTCCTCTTCTTCTTCTCCTTCTCTTTCCCCTTCATCCCCTCCTCCTCCTCTTTATTCTTCTCCTTCTTCCTCTTCATCTTCCCCCTTCTCTTCTCTTCCCTCTTCCTTCCTTTTTCCTCCCTCCCTTCCTCCCTCTGCTCCTTTCTCTTCCACCCCTCAGCTGGTGAAAATGAGCAAAAACAAGTGTGCAAGCCCGACATTTGATTGGATCACTACAGGTAGAGTGATGTGTGTGATGACATCACACTTAGGAAGGTGTGATGGGCTTGTATTATGATGCAGGGAGCTGCTAAGTCACTTCAGTCACGTCCGACTCTGTGCAACCCCATAGATATCAGCCCACCAGGCTCCCCCATCTCTGGGATTCTCCAGGCAAGAACACTGGAGTGGGTTGCCATTTCCTTCTCCAATGCATGAAAGTGAAAAGTGAAAGGGAAGTCGCTCAGTCGTGTCCAACTCTTAGTGACCCCATGGACTGCAGCCTACCAGGCTCTTCCATCCATGGGATTATCCAGGTAAGAGTACTGGAGTGGGATGCCATTGCCTTCTCCAATGGTGCAGGGAGGGGGCCCATAAAATCAGCATAGTTTGAATGAGAAATAAGACCTGATCCAGGTTTTGAAGATGAATAGAAAGTTGTCTGAGGGGATTGGAAACGTCTCATCAGAAACCATGGAGGCCAGAAGTAAGTGAAATACTTTTTAAATGTTGAAAGAAAAGAACTGTCAATGCAGAACTCTGTATCCATGAAAATATCTTTCGGGGATGAAAGTAATACTCTCAGATGAAGGAAAAGGAAGAGAAATTCACTGTCAGCAGGTGTGCTCTAAAGGTAGAAAGGAAATGATATAAAAAGAAAACGGAGCATCAGGAAGGAGGGAAGAGGAATAGAAACGATATCTGGATAAATACAGTGGGACATTCTTTCCTCCTGAGTTCTTTAAAATAAACAGTAAGTCCCCTACATACAAACCTTTCAAGTTGCAGACTTTCAAAGATTTCTTGCAAACCTGCTTTTGCGTGTCCAATTACTGACGATAATTTCATATATCTGGCATATATTGTCATATGTGTGTATCCTACAAGTGGTTGTGCTTTTGTGTACTTTAGTATTTATAGTATTTAAAGTATTTAGTATACTTTAGTACTGTCTAGGGGACAGCAGTACAAAATCTTTATTTCAAGCTCAAGATGTCCAGAAGCGCCAAGCAATAACCACTGGGAAAAAAAAAAAGTGGAAATAATTGAGAGTGGAGCGAGGTGAAAAGGTGGTAGACGTCGCTCATTCTTATGACACGAATTGTTCAACAGTCGGCACAGGTCTAAAGACCAAGGACAAGATCATGGGACATGTAAGTCTGCTGTGCCGATGATGTTGGCAATAATATCAAAGAAACCTAGAAAAGTGATGGAGAAGATGGAGAAACTTCTCAGCGTGTGGATGCAGGATCAACATCAGAGTTGAGTGCCACTCAGCTTAATACTGATTCAAAAGAAAGCTAAAAGCCTTTATGAAGACTTGAAGAAGAAACACGGCAATGACTCAGAGGGTGCAAGTCTTAATACCAGCCATGGTTGGTTTCATTGGTTCAAGACTAGAACCAAACTTCACAACATAAATGTCAGTGTCTGGAAATTTCCTGAAAAACTTAACTTACTGATGAAGTTGTGTATTTATCTGGGCAGATTTTGAATGTGGGTGAGATGGGACTGTACTGGAAGAGGATGCCAGACCAAAGTTACATCAGTAAGTAGGAAAGTTGGAATCAGGCTATAAAGCACCAAAAGATAGACTAACTCTGTTGTATGGTGGCAATGCTTCCGGCAATATGAAGCTTAAGCCTCTCTTAGTTTATCATTCAGAGAACCCAAGAGTCCTTGAAAACATAGCCGAGGGCTCACTTCCTGTTGTGTGGAAGAGTGACCCCAAAGCCTGGGTTACACAGGTCATTTTCCAGGACTAGTTTTTCCACCACTTTATCCGGGAGGTAGAGAAAACATAGCTTGGAGAAGGCTGTCCTATTTAACATTCTTTTATTGCTCGACAGTTCTCTGGGCCACCCCTTATGTATGGATGACCTTCATCGTAAAGTCAAAGTAATGTATCTGCCATGGAATACTACATTGCTTATCCAACGTATGGACCAGGAAGTTATAGCAACTTTCAGAAAATACTATTTATGTCACACTTTTGGTCAAGCTGTAAAGGTGAGTGATGAATCAAGAACAACTTTACAACAATTTTGGAAAGACTATAACATCTACAAGGCCATAAAAAATAGTGACTTTGCTTGGTGTGAGTTTACAATTGTCACCATGAATGGGGTTTAGAAGAACCTATATCTGCAGTTTTTTCATGATTTTCATGGATTTGAGGACGTGGATGAGGAATCCAAAGATATCATCAGCAACTTACTGATCCTCAGTGAGTAGCTGGAGCTAGATCTGGAAGAGGACCACTTTACTGGACTCTTTGCTGTGCAACACAAGAAGCTTAGTAATGAAGACCTGATGGGACCGGAGGCCCAGAGAAAGGATAAAGAGAGACAAGAGGAAGAAGCAACTGAAGAACTAAAGAGATTCTTGATGCAGGAAATGGCAAGGGGGTGTTTTTATGTGAGGAGACAATGTCAGTTTTTGAGACAGATGGCCCGAGTGTAGCTTGTAGCAATCCAGTGCTACCATGTCATATGATGAGAAAAAAAGAACTACTACACAGACATCACTGGATCATTTTTTTTAAAGGGTAAATAAAATTAAATCCAGCAATATACCAGAGGCTATGCCATCAACATCAAGCACAAATGAAACTGTACCTTGCCCTCCATCTCCTATTGCTGACATTTCTTCCTTTTTACCATCTCCCACTTCCTCTTCCTCCCCCAGTCAGTAACTCTTCTTGCCTGTTCACTTGATGCTAGCCCCTGTATGCCAGCTGTTTGTACTGTACTATACTGTACTGTAATACTGTACTTTTCAAGGTACTGTACTATAAGATTAAAATGTTTTATTTTCTGTGTTTGTTGGTTTCTTATGCATTATTTGTGTAAAAAGTATTATAAACCTATTATAATACAGTACTATACAGTGAAAAAGTTGGCTTAAAGCTCAACATTCAGAAAATGAAGATCATGGCATCTGGTCCCATCACTTCATGGGAAATAGATGGAGAAACAGTGGAAACAGTGTCAGACTTTATTTTTGGGGGGCTCCAAAATCACTGCAGATGGTGATTGCAGCCATGAAATTAAAAGACGCTTACTCCTTGGAAGAAAAGTTATGACCAACCTAGATAGCATATTCAAAAGCAGAGACATTACTTTGCCGACTAAGGTCCATCTAGTCAAGGCTATGGTTTTTCCAGTGGT
>SJYQ01093256.1:491724-579638 GCA_006410935.1 Redunca redunca
TCTAGTCAAGGCTATGGTTTTTCCAGTAGTCATGTATGGATGTGAGATTTGGACTGTGAAGAAGGCTGAACGCCAAAGAATTGATGCTTTTGAACTGTGGTGTTGGAGAAGACTCTTGAGAGTCCCTTGGACTGCAAGGAGATCCAACCAGACCATTCTGAAGGAGATCAGCCCTGGGATTTCTTTGGAAGGAATGGTGCTAAAGCTGAAACTCCAGTACTGTGGCCACCTCCTGCGAAGAGTTGACTCATTGGAAAAGACTCTGATTCTGGGAGGAATTAGGGGCAGGAGGAGAAGGGGACGATAGAGGATGAGATGGCTGGATGCCATCACCGACTTGATGGACGTGAGTCTGAGTGAACTCCGGGAGTTGGTAATGGACAGGGAGGCCTGGCGTGCTGCAATTCATGGGGTCGCAAAGAGTCGGACACGACTGAGTGACTGAACTGAACTGAATATTCCATTAAATATATGTACCATATTTTCTTTTCCATTCATCTGTCAATGGACATTTGGTTGCTTCCATGTCCTGGCTATTGTAAATAGTGCTGCTATGAACATTGGGGTGCATGTATCTTTTTGAATTACAGTTTTATCCAGATATAAGCCCAGGAGTGGAATTGCTGAATCATATGGTATAACTCTATTTTTAGTTTTTTAAGGAATTTCCGTACTGCTTTCCATGGTGGCTGTATCAATTTATATTCCCACCAAGAGTGTAAGGGGTACCCTTCACTACAGTAATCAAGACAGTATAGTACTGGCACAGTTTTTACATTTTTAAAGGGTTGGGTTTATTTAAGGATATGAGACAGACACTATATGGCCAACAAATCATAAAATATTTACCGTGCGGCCCTTCACAGAAAATATTCAGCCAATCCCTGGAACAGAGGGTACAGAAATAAGCCCACACAAATAGGATCAATTGATTTTTGACAAAGAAGTAAAGACAATTCAATGGAGAAATTGTAATCTTTTCAACCAGTGGTATTGAAACTACTGAATATCCATAGACCAAAAATTAAATAAATAAAAAACCTTCATCTAAACCTCATTAAAAAATCACCTCAAAATACAGTATATAAAGACAAAATTCAAAAATCATAAAGCTTTTAGGAAGAAAGATCTTTGACACCTGAGTTTAGGCAAAGAATTCTTTTTTTATATAATTTNCACCTCAAGAAACAAGAAAAAATTCAAATAAATAACCTAACTCTACACCTAAAGCAACTAGAAAAGGAGGAAATGAAGAATTCTTTTTTTATATAATTTTTATTTTTACTTTATTTTACTTTATAATACTGTATTGGTTTTGCCATACATTGACATGAATCTGCCACGGAAGAATTCTTATACATGACCCATTAAAGAGAAAACTAGTAACTGGGCATTATCAACATGAAAAATGTGTTTCAGCAAGAGATGCCGTTAAGAGAACGAAAGACAAGCCACAGATTCGGGGAAAATGTTTGTTTCTTCTTTTCTCTGCCACATCCTAAGAGCACCAGAAACACTACAGTGGCAAGGGCATGTGTGCTAAGACTTGCATGGTGAAAACTTGGTCTGGCTTGTCAGGATGCACAAGGCCACACCAAGAACCCAGGCATCTGGCGATCAGAGGCGACTGGGGAGGGATGATGTTAGAGGTGGACGATGGTGGGGCACCCAAGGACTACTTAGGAGGGGAAATCCAGAGGACTTGGTGGAGGCTTCCATGTGAGTAGTGACAGATGGAGGCTTTAGAAGCTGTCCAGTTACTGACCCACCTGCCCTGAGAGATGAAGGATTGTGCGAGGGCCAGTGTGATGGGTGGAGACAGTGTGGGCAGGGCAGAGTGGGGGCACTAGGAATTCAGATTTGCACATGTTGAGTAAGTGTGCTTTGCACACATCCCGGAGAGAGCCCTAAGAGGTGTTAGGATGGCTGAGTCTGGAACTCAGAGGAAAGTAGGGGCTGTGATGCTGGCTTGTGAGTCAATCACAGGTAGGAGGCTGAGGTTACCTGGGGTAATGTGGAGCCTCAGGGGATAGGGAGGTGGGAAGGGAGTCTTATGAAACCCCAGCAATCAAGGTCAGAACCAAGAGGCTGAGGCTGCCAGAGAGTCTAGAAGGGACAGTAAGAGATGGTGAAGAACCGGAGCTGACAGGTTGGGGAGGGTTCCCCAGGACACAGGCTGGGAAGGAACATCTCCAGGAAGGGGCATGGTAACGGTGGCCAGTGCTCCTGATTGCCACTAGACTGGGCAGCCTTGTGGTCATCCCTGGCTGTTGCATTTCTCTCATATCCTGAATCCTTTTGGCTCTAACTTCAGAGAATATCCAGAATCTGTTCACTTTTCACCATGATGCCTCAGGACCCCACGAGGTACTGGACTCCCCTAGTACTCAGGCAGTTGTGAGACACTTGGCAGTGCAACTCCACTGTGGGGGAATGTTTCACCATGAAGTGACTGGATCAGGGCTCTCCCTGCGCCTGCTGGAAGAGCTGGTTGACCAGCACTCCACTACTGTAGCCTCACGTTATTCCAAGTTTCCTTGCTGGTCCACCTGTTCCCACCCTTGTCTCCTATGGCCTAGTCTCATCCTCCAGTTGGATCATTCTTTGAGATCATGTCACTTCTCCCATAGCGCTGACTCTGAGTCCCTCATCCACCCCACCCAAGTGCTACAGCCCACAGGGCTCTCCAGGACCTCACTGTCTCTCCTACCCTAATCACTCTCCTTCTCCCACTCTGGCCTCCTTGCTGCCCATGTACACTCCCAACACACTCTGCCTTGGGGGCTTTCCACTTGCTGTTCCAGCTGCCAGGAACGTCCTTCCTCTGATACATGCAGAACTCACACTTTCAGGTCTTTGCTGCCCTGACCACCCTATTTAAAATTATACACTCCCTCCACCCCTACATTCCTGTTGCTTTTCCCCTGCAACACAAATGAGCATCAAGCTCAAGGTATAACTTACACTTGCTGAGTGACTTCACTGGCTCCAGGAGCAGGAGCTGTGTGGATGTGTGAGCCGGGCAAGAAGATGGAGATGAGAAGGTGGGGAGAGAAGGAAGTGATGGAAGACAACTCTTTCAAGAAGGGTGCCAGCTAGGGGCTTCCTTGGCAGTTCAGTGCTTAAGACTCTGCACTTCCAAGGCAGGGGTCCTGGGTTTGAGCCCTGGTCAGAGAACTAAGATTCCACGTGCTGCACAGGGCAGCCTAAAAAAATTAATTAATTAAAATAAAATTAAAACCAAAAAGAAAGGTGCCAGCTAAAGGGAAAGGGAAAGAGAGAGCAAGAACTGGAGAGGGTCTGTATGTGACTTTTTATGGAAGACTTAAGTGTGTTGGAGAGCTGCTGAGAGGGACCCAGCTGAAGGGAGAGGCCACTAGACAAGAGGGAGTGGAACCAACAAGAGCACACGGTGGAGATTAAACCCTGGTGGCTGCCGGGTGGGAGAACTGGCCGCAGATAGCAGGATCAAGAAGGAAGGAAACAGGAGAGAGCAGATGGAGGTGGGCATGGAGGCTTGGCCCTGGGAAGAGAAAGGAGCTCCTATTCTTCCTCTTGGGCTTCCCTGGTGGCTCACAGTAAAAAATCTACCTGCAATGCAGGAGACCAGGGTTCGATCCTGGGTCGGGAAGATCCCCTGGAGAAGGAAATGACAATCCTCTCTGGTATTCTTGCCTGGAGAATCCCCATGGACAGAGGAGCCTGGTGGGCAACAGTCTATGGGATTGCAAAGAGTCAGACACAATTAAAGTGACTTATCACAGCCCTGCATTCTTCCCCTTGATGCAGGAGTTGAGGTGGTCTGCTGGGAGACCAGTGGTCACAGGCTTAAGAACCAAGGAGAAGGTTTGGGATCGTTAGCCACTGGAGAGTGAGTTGAGGAGAATCACCAATTGATGGAACCACCTGCTCTGGGTAGGGGGTCTTGTTCTAGCAGGGCTGTGCTGCTCAGGGGTCTCAAGAGAGCAAGCTGTGGTCACCCACACTGGCATAGCTGGGAAGCTCTAATGATGAGGTGGGTGGGGGGCAGGGCTGTGTGGCAGCAGCAAGCACTGTGGAAATGTGCCCCTGGCCACACATCACGGGCCATTGTGGCCCAAGAGCCAAAAGTGTCACTTCCCTCCTACTTGGGCATTTGGATTCCAGTGCCAAATTGGGGTTTGGGGACAGAGCCTTGTTCAGGGAACTGTCTCTCTCCCTGGAAGAAATTGCCCTGGGGCCGGGAGGAATGATGTCTAACTATGACACTTTACAAGGTGGCGGGAAGAGGGGGGACCCATTAGGCCCGCTGCCATGGTCCCTGCAGTGCAGCCAGCTGCCCGAGTGGAAGGTAATCCCCGCTGTCCTTTATGGCCTCGGCTCGGTGGGAGTGACACCGGGCCCTGCTTTACGAGCTGCCAGCGTGGCTTCTACGAGCAGACCCGCTGTCAATAAAGGCTGTGTTTTATATTACGGGCAGGACGATTTATGGGCCGCCCAGCACTCGGCAGACAGCCATTTGGCCAGGGAAGAAAATGACCTAACACTTCAGATATTTGAAAACCAGAAAACAGGGTGTGTGTGTGTGTGTGTGTGTGTGTGTGTGTGTGTGGCACGTGGAGCTACTTCTGTGTCTGCTGACTTACCAGGTATTGGAAAACAGGAACAGCTTCATGAAAATTGTTGGCTATAAAAATGAAATGAAATGACACATTTCCCTCTGGATGGGACCTTTGCATCACACACTGACCATGAGGTTTTGGGGGAGAGAGGCAGGTAACCAGATGCTGGTTGCGTGTATGCTCGGTCATGTTCAACTCTTACGACCCCATGGACCGTAGGCTCTTCTGTCCATGGGATCATTCAGGCAAGAATACTGGAGTGGATTGCCATTTCCTACTCCAGGGGATCTTCCCAACCCAGGGATCGAACCCACATCTCTTGTGTCTTCTGCACTGGCAAGCAGATTCTTTACCAACTGTGCCACCTGGAAAGCCCCAGCCAGTAGGTGGTTGGTTCCTGCCAAATCCACTGACTTTCAGCATGGCATATGAGAAAGTCTCCATGGGAGCATTTGCCCTATTTTATTGAAATATCTGAATAGATATCTAAAAAGATCCGTCTTCCCAAAAGACTGCAACTCCTCGAAAGCAAGCCCGAGTCTCATTAGACTTTGCATTTTGGTTTCTTCAGTTGTTTCTGGCCTGGAGCAGGGATTCAGTCAAGGACTGTTGAATTCATGTGTAAGTGGGAATTGTCGGCCTGGGCACTGAAGTGATCTACTGAGAGCCAGCATCCCCATTAGACTGTGAGCCTCTTGCCAGCAGGTACCCTGTCTGGATCAGCTCAGGCCCTGACACATAAGTGAAAGTCAAAGGCACTCAGTTGTGTCTGACTCTCTAAAACCACATGGTCTATACAGTCCATGGAATTCTCCAGGCCAGAATACTGGAGTGGGTAGCCTTTCCCTTCTTCAGGGGATCTTCGCAACCCAGGGATCGAACCCAGGTCTCCAGCATTGCAGGTGAATTCTTTACCAGTTGAGCCACAAGGGAAGCCCAAGAATACTAGAGTGGGTAGCCTTTCCCTTCTCCAGGGGATCTTCCCAACCCAGGGATCCAACCGGGGTCTCCTGCATTGCAGGTGGATTCTTTACCAACTGAGCTATCAGGGAAGCCCGCATAAGAATGAGGGAATATGAGGAAAGCCCTCATGACACATAAGAAGCACCCAGAAATGTTACTGCACTGGGATGGGCTGAACAAACCTGTGGGTCACATGACTGTCCATCCACTTAAACGGATTTGCAACTGGTGGAGCCCCATTTCAGATTTTGCTGGAAACAAAAGTAGGGGGATGGCTTCGGGACTGTTCCTTCTTTGTCTTTTGGCTCCCCCTTTCTCCTCCACTGACCTCTGAGTGCTGGAGGGCCCCAGGGTCAGTCTGCATCCCTTCCCTCTGTTTTCTCTCCCCAGCTGTGCTCACACAATGTCAAGACTTTAAACATGGTCTATGTGCTAATGACTCTGAAATGCAGACCTCACTCAGAAACTCTAGGCTGTAATATTTACCTGCTTGTTTGACATTCCCTTAGAGATCTCATAGGCATCATCATTTTAATTAATCCGCAAACTTTCTCCTCCTCCAAGGTCCTTATCTCAGTAAATGGCACCACCACTCTTGAGTTGACTAAGGCAAGACCCCCAAGAACCATCTGAGATGGTAAAGTCTGTGTGTCAAAGTTTGTGTCGTTTGCCTGGACCATGGGGCAGCCAGATACTTGATTAAATGTTATTTGGGTTTATGTGTATGAGGTATCTGCAAGGGTGTTTCTGGATGAGATTGACATTTGAATTGGTAGATTGGGTAAAGTGTATTGCCCTTCCCAGTGGGATGGGCCTCATCTTATCAACTAAGGGTTTAAATAGAACAAAAGGCAAGAGGGAGAAGTGGCTCTCTCTGCCTGTCTTCAAGCTGAGACATTGGTCATCTCCTGCCTTTGGACTTGGACGATAACTACACCATCAAATCTACTGTGTCTTCAGCTTGCTCACTGCAGATCTTATGACTTCTTAGATAGATATAGGTGCAGAGATAGAGATGGAGACAGAAATATATAATTTCTCTTTTTTCTCCCACTTAAAAAAAAAAGTTTTTTTTGATGTGGACCATTTGTAAAATCTTTTTTGAATTTGTTACAACACCGCTTCGGCTGTATGTCTTGGTTCTTGGCCCCGAGGCATGTGGGATCCCAGCTCTCTGACCAGGGATCCAAGCCATACCCGCTGCATTGGAAGGCAAGGTCCTAACACTGGAACAGCAGGAAGTCCCTCTCCCATGTTTATTAATGGAATTCTACTGTAAGAAAGAGCTGTCTCATCTCTCCAATTTGTGTATTTATTTCATTTTTATTTATATCAGTATAGAAAGGTGAATGTTTAATTTACTCTTCGGGTTAAAATCAAGCTAATGCCATCATTTATTTTCTCGCTAAAATAACTCTAGTTTTGACCGCGTAAGCTGCCCTACGCCTGGGGCTGGGCCCGGCTCTTGCATGTGCTGTTCCATTTAACTCTTCACTGCAGACTTCAGAGCAAGCTGCTGTGATGTTCTCCGACAGCTGAGCAAACAGGCTCAGGAAGTGTGCCTGTTCACCGGAAGTCACCTGGACAGGTTGTGGAGAACACAAGTTCTCACATGACAAGTGTCCCCTCGGGGCCTGAGCCCCTGCTCCTCCCACACCTTAGTCTCCTCAGTCACCCAGGGGTCCCCAGTCACCTTGACAGGGTGGTCACTTCCATTTCCAGTCAGAGAAACTGAGACACAGATTGGCCTTCTGGCTGCCAAGGTCCCGGACGCCAGCATGACTGGCAAGGTGTGATGCCCAGGGTGCTGGATTCTGAGGGCCTCCACATGGCCTGCCACGTCATCTATACCGCATCCTCCTCCACACAACAAACCTGCTTTCAGTAATAATCTTGTAACCGAAAAATATTGATGACCAGAAAAGAACACTTACTGTGAAATTTCTCTCTTGCTAATGTTACACATACACACACACGCACACGCACAGTGAAGAAATACTTGAAAGGAAAAGAAATCAAATATCATAATACTTCAAAGGAAAAACACCAACAATACCTCTCCTGTCTACCTAACAATCTGAACTTTGATCCCCTAGTTACAGGCTGAGGTAATAATCTTTTACATAAATAATTATCTTGTAACTAACAAGTGAGATTTAATAAAGCAAAAACATCTGCAAAGGGTACAATTTAGGCAGTTACTGACTCATACAGTGATGTCATGTTTTATTTTTTTTTTTTCCAAAATAACCAACCAATATTGAAAAATGTAAACTGAGATTTTAAAGAGACTATTCAAATTGTGCCAAATGGTTTATGTGTGAACTAAATCTGTGCTTACCAAACAAAAGCATTACACTATTTAACTGCTTTCAATTTCAAATACTAATTATCACAAGTTCTGGAATTTTCTCTTTAATCATTACACTTGAGCAGTTTATTTCATTGGGAATTGGAAACATTTACTATGCCTGAAAGAAGCTGGAATGATTCTTAACCATGTTCTTACCCTTGTGGCATGTGTAGCTCAGTCTGTGTGTGTCAGGGACTAACTGTGTGAAGTTCAGTTCAGTTCAGTCGCTCACTCCTCTCTGACTCTTTGTGACACCGTGGACTGCAGCATGCCAGGCTTCCCTGTCCATCACCAACTCCCAGAGCTTGCTCAAACTCATGTCATTGAGTAGGTGATGCCATCCAGCCACCTCATCCTCTGTCATCCCCTTCTCCTGACTTCAGTCTTTCCTAGCATCAGGGTCTTTTCCAAGAAGTCACTTTTTTACATCAGGTGGTCAAAGGATTAGAGTTTTAGCTTCAGCATCAGTCCTTCCAATGAACATTCAGGACTGATTTCCTTGAGGATTGATTGATTGAATCTCCTTGCAGTCCAAGGGACCCTCAAGAGTCTTCTCCAACACTACAGTTCAAAATCATCAATTCTTTGGCACTCCGCTTTCTTTATAGTCCTACTCTCACATCCATATATGACCACTGGAAAAACCGTAGCCTTGACTAGATGGACCTTTGTTGGCAAAGTAATGTCTCTGCTTTCTAATAGGCTTTCTAGATTGGTCATAGCTTTTCCTCTGAGAAGCAAGTGTCTTTTAATTTCAAGGCTGCAGTCACCATCTGCAGTGATTCTGGAGCCCAAGAAAATAAATTCTCTCACTGTTTCCATTGTTTCCCCATCTATTTGCCATGAAGTGATGGAACCAGATGCCATGATCTTTGTTTTTTGAATTTTGGGTTTTAAGCCAGCTTTTTCACTCTCCTCTTTCACTTTCATCAAGATGCTCTTTAGTTCTTCTTTGCTTTCTGCCATAACGGTGGTGTCATCTGCATATCTGAGGTTATTGATATTTCTCCCTGCAATCTTGATTTCAGCTTGCACTTCATCCAGCCCAGCATTTCACATGATGTACTCTATATATAAGTTAAATAAGCAGGGTAACAATATACAGCCTTGACATACTCCTTTCCCAATTTGGAACCAGTCTGTTGTTCCATGTCCAGTTCTAACTGTTGCTTCTTGACCTGCATACTGTATAAAGGGGAGTTCTCATATCTTCCATACAAAAAACTAAATATAGAGCTACCATATGATCCAGCAGTCCCATTTCTGGGCATATATCTGGAGAAAGCTCTAATTCAAAAAGATACATGTACCCCAATATTCGTAGCAGAACTACTTACAACAGCCAGGACATGGAAGTAGCCTAAGTGTCCACTGACGGAAGATGGATGAAGAAGATGTGCTTCATACATACAGTGGAACCCTACTCAGCTATAAGAGAGAATGAAATAATGCCATTTGCAGCAACACGTATGGGTGTAGAGATTATCAGACTAAGTGTAGGAAGTCAGAAAGAGAAAGACAAATATCGTATGAAACCACTTATAGGTGGAATCTAAAAAGAAAAAAAAAAGATACAAATGAACTTATTTACAAAACAGAAAAAGACTCACAGACATAGAAAGCAAACTCATGGTTACCAAAGGGTAAAGGGAATAGGATAAATTAGGAGGCTGGGCTTTGCATACACACTATCCTATACATAAAATAGATTTTAAAAATGAGAGCTTACCGTATAGCACAGGGAACTGTATTCAATATCTTGTAATAAACTATGGGGGGGAAGAATTTGAAAAAGACTTTTACATATATTAAAACTGAATCACTGTGCTGTACACCTGAAACTAACATAGCATTGTGAAACAGCTATACTCCAGTTAAAAAATTATCTTCCATGTAGAAACTGATGGCTATTAAAGGATAACTTATTCTTGCCTGGAAAACTCCATGGACAGAGGAGCCTGGTGGGCAACAGTCCATGGGGTAGCAAAGAGTTAGTCATGACTGAGTGACTAACACACACACAATAAAAAATATGCTCATTGTGCTCACAAGTACATCATGAAAACTAGCCAGAGCAATTATTTAGAACTTACTTAAAGAAAGATTTTCCCCAGAGGAAAATCTTATTACCAACATTGTTTAGATTACTGGTACAGGGTGACACTGAAAAGCAGAGCAACGCAATCTGTTTTATCATTGTTTTTATACTTTTCATCAACCATGCACCTTCATACTGTCTGCACCCAAAGTGGACCCCTCCCACCATCCACCCGTGGTTGTGAGGAGGTCCCACTTAACTTCTAGGTATCTTCTGCTAATAGGATAAAGTAAAGGCAAGGCCCCTGGCCTTCTAGAAGCACCGCAAGTCATTTTCAGGACCCGAGAACCCTCAGCGCAGTCATGTGCTTTCCCTATTTTTAAGGCCTGGCTCACTTCCTCCTTTCTTCAGACACTCGCCTGACTTGCCCTTCTCTACAAAGCGGGCATGTAAAATCCCAGCCAACCGGCACCTGCAGGTTAGCCTGGGCTCCACCAGGGTCCTTGACCACCCAGCACCGGGTCACCCCTGGTGTCCCACTCTGTCCCTCCATCCCCTGCACGCATCATGAGGTTGACAGGGCTGCTGAATGAGAAGGGACAGCAGGAGACCAGTGCTCAGCCTTTCATGAGGGGACCACGGCTAAGCAATGGAGAACCACAAAATGGGTTGAGGTCTAGAAGGTGTGGGGGTTGCCTTCAGTCTTCTTGGGCTTGTAAACCTTGTTACTCAGCACTCCTCCCCGACCGTGTCCAAGCAGGCCATGCTGGTAGGAGGTGGGGGGCGGCAGGGCGGGGGTGGGGGCGCTTTGTACTCTGCCCAGTGACACGCAAAATCCCACACCAGGCACTGGATACATGCCTCCTCACTTCAAACTCACAACAACCTTCCTGGCCTCACCCCCTGCCCACTCACCAGCCTGCTCCCTACTCTGCAAGGCCTCGGCTGTGAGATCTTGTCCATCTCAAGGACTCCTGCTGACTGGCAAGTTCTCCTGCTTCTAAATCCCAGGGGAAAAGTTCTTCCTGAGAGCAGCCCTCCACCTCAACCCAGGGGTCTCTCCTTGGTCCACCCTGTGGACCAGTGACTGCCCTGGTGGGGAGCTAATATAACGGCCCTGTCTAATGCAGGGAGGTCCTCTTATTATCGTGCCACTCAATCTACAAATGAGGATGTTGTAGAGAGGTTCCAAACTTGCACGAGGGCCCTGGAAGTTGGGCCTGTGGCCCCACCCTGTGGTCCTCACCCCAGGGAAGCCTCTGGAAGGCAGCAGTGTGTGTCTGCCTGGACTCCTGTGCCCCCCAGCCCCAGGTGATGGACGGCCTTCTGCTGAGACTTATGAGCTATTTGAAGCCGTCATCCAGCTTTGTGTAAATATCAACTCTGTTTGGCAAAATAGCTGGAGAGGGATTTTTATTTCTGCTGGGCATGATTATGAGTATTGATTTGAGAATCTGAAAAGTCAATAAAACAGATTAAACCTCTCGAAAAATGAACGCAGACCATCAACTTGTGTTGCCGAGGGCGTGAAAGGAAGGTGGGTGGGGAGGAGAACTCAGAACTGCATCAAGTCCAGCAGCTCGCAGGCCCCACCTATTGCTTAGCCCTGTCCTACCCCAGGTATTCAGGACACAGTGAACACACAGCCCTCCACCTGCAGGACACTTGGCTTGGCTTTGCCGGAAACTGACATCATGGGAGTAATTTGGATATTCTTTTTCTCTTTAACTTTGATTTTTCTTTTGAAGGGTAATTGACATATAACATATTAGTTTCAGGTATACAACATAATGAGTCAATACTTGTAAACATGGCAAAATATCACAACAAACCTAGCTGATATCTGTCATCTTAGCATAGCTACAAAAAATTTGTTTTTCTTGGGATGAGAAGTTTTAAGATCTATTTTGTTAATGACTCTCAAATATACAGTGCAGTATTAGTACAATCACCATGCTATATATTACATCCCTAGGACATATCTAATTTATGACTGGAAGTTTTTATCATTACTCATTTCTCTGTCCCCCTGACCATTGCCTCTGGCAATCACCAATCTACTCTGTAACTGTGAGCCAGGGGTGGTTTTTTTGTTTGTTTGTTTGCTTATTTTAGATTCTACATATAAGTGATATTTATGGTATTTGTATTTCTCTGACTTATTTCACTTAGCATCCTACCTTCTAGGTCCATCTGTTAGGTAGTTAAAATAGGAAAAAGGAGTCCAAAATGGTGGTGGCTAAAAGACAAAGATGGGTTGAGGCCTCTCCTTTGGGGTCTGCCTGCCCTAATGCCTTGAGGGTGTTCTATACTTTGTCAAATAAAACTCTCCCATCAGGAGAGTGTGTAATTTCCTCGATTCTGTCTCGCTGCAGCAAAGATTTTAAACTGTGACCAGTGTTACAGCTCAGTTACAGCTCAGAGGTTTAATTGGCAAACAAAGGATAGCACACCCTTGAGGCATGAGGGTGGGGGCACCTCAATGGAGAGACCTCAACCTGTCTTGGCTCCCTCTTTTTATATGTTTTGTCTCCTCCCCAAGTCTGCCTATGCAAATTAGGGCTAGCCAGGAAGGAGGTGTGTTTGTTTCACCTGAGGTTCTCACTCAGGTCCATGGATTTTTCCTTTGTCCCCTTTTCACGGCTTCCCCCTTTCTTTGTCTTTTAGCCACTGCCATTTTGGACTCCTTTTTCCTATTCTAACTACCTAACACATCAGTGTTGTGGCAAATGCCAAGATTTATTATTTTTATGGCCAAGTAATATTCCACTGTATATATATGTATATTCACCATATCTTCTTTATCCATTCATCCATCACTGGAGACTTAGGTTGTTCCTACTACTACTAAGTTGCTTCAATTGTATCTGACTCTTTTCGACCCCATGGACAGAGGAGCCTAGTGGGCTATGTAAGCTAGACTGTAGCCCACCAGGCTCCTCTGTCCATGGGATTCTCTAGGCAAGAATACTGGAATGAGTTGCCGTGCCTTCCTCCAGAGGATCTTCCCAAACCAAGGACTGAACCCGTGTTTCTGGTGTCTCCTGCACTGGCAGGTAGATTCTTTACCACTAGCAACACCTGGCCCTTGTTTATTTTTACTTTTGTTTCTTTTGCTTTGGAGTCAGATTCAAAACATCATCACTAAGATCTGTGTGAAGGAAATTAGCACCCAAGTCTTCTTCTAGTTTTATGGTTTCAGGTCTTTTGTTCAAGTCTTTAATCCATGGCTCTTGATTAAAAGAGTCCCAAGAGATTTAGCAAACTAGGGCTAACCCTGAATGAATCCTGGTGTGGAACTAAAAACAAACAAACCAAAACAAACCAAACAGCTATAAAGAACAATCTTGAGGTAATCGGTGAAATCTTAATATGGACCTGACATCAGAAGATTTTAGAGAATTGTTAAATATTTAGGTGTGATAATGGTTTTGCAGAAGAATGTCTTTATTCTTAGGAGATACACACTGAACTATTTAAATAAGAAATGTCATGATGTCTTACTTTGAGGTTACTTTGTCTATAATTTTCTTTTCCTTTCATGCCTTTGTTGGGTTTTATAACAGGATTATTCAGGCTTCCTAAACTGAGCTAGAAAGTTTTTTCCTGTTCCTCTATTTTCTGAAAGTTTATGTAAAATAAATATTATTTCTTTTCAACTTTTTGATAGAATTCACCAGTGAAAACATTTTGCTTGGGGTTTTCTTTGATAAATATAGGGCTGTTCAAATATTCTATTTATTAATAAGTCAGTTTTAGTAAGTTTTCTATATAAAACTGTTTTTCAAGGAATTTGTCCATTTTATCTAAGTTGTCAAATTTCTTAGCATAAAGTTGTTTATAATATTCCCCTTTTTATTCTTTAATGTCTGTAGAAGAGCCAGTATTATTTCCTTTTGCATTTATCATAGTGGTAATACTGTTTGCTCTTTTATTTTTTCTTGATCATTCTTGCTAGTGGCAAATTAATTTTATTTATCTGGTAAAAGAATCAACTTTCCCCCCTAGCTTCTTTAGGTGAAAACTTAGGTCACTGATTTTAAATCTTCATTCTTTCCAGATATACATTTTTATCAGAAATTTAGCTATAAGTGCTAACAGTATGCCACAAATCTTGATATTATGTGTTCATTATCACTCACTCAAAAATGTTTTTATATTCCCCTCATGATTTTTTTTTTTAACTTGTAAGCTATTTGTCATTTATATTGTCACAGAAAAACCCCAAAGAACTTTTTGGCCAACCCAATAAATGTGTTAGTGTCCAATACTTAGGATTGCCTAGGATTTGTTTTATGTTTTTTTTCTGTTGGTTGCTTTGCTTCCTAATTAAATTCTATTGTTTAAAAACATATTCTATAAGGTTTCAGTCTTCTGAAGTTAACTGAGATTTACATTATGGTCTAGCAGATAGGTCTACCTTTGTGAATATTTCACACACACTTAGGGAACATGTGTATTTTGCAGGCAACCTGGCTTGAATCCAGGTATGCTATTTACTAGCCTTGTGAATTAAGCAATAAATACAACTTCTCTGAGCCTCCAAATATAAAATGAGAATAAATGGTGATATTACTGATCTAAAAAAGGTTGTAGTGAGAATGAAATAAGAGATTCTTAGTGCACAAGTCCTGCTCAGTGTTAGCTGTTCTCTCTTTTCTCCTCCTCCTCCTTCTCTTTATTATTATTACTGTTATGGCCATAATCATTACTGTTGCTATTGCTGCTGTTACATAGTTGCAATCATCCTTAATTGAACTTCTGAAGTTGCTATTAAGCCATGCCCTCAGGGGAGTTTCTGGTGGATTATTTTACAGTTACCGAGTTATTCTCATCATGTTGATTATTATCACGCTCATAGCTAGATTGTGTGCCTTACCTGGAGGCTATTGTGGAAGGATGCACCAGCTCTGCCACATTCTTGAAGCCACAGGGGCATCCCTGGCCCAGACAAATGAGGTCTTCAGAGCTGACCAACCTTTCTGGGGACACCTGATGTTTGATAACGCAAATTTCTCATTCTTGAGTTCTTTGATTTGTTACTTTAGGGTGGCCTAGAAAGTGTCTTTGGATGATTGTCATCTGTAGGACACAAGGGTTGGAGGTCCCGATGGGACTCTTTGCTGCAATGCTTACACCTGGACAATCGTCTCCGCAAGCAACAACAAAACTACAGGGGACTGGGACTTCCCTGGTGGTCCAGTGGCTAAGGCTCCACATCCCAGTGTAGGGGGCCTGGGCTCGACCCCTGGCCAGGGAACTAGATCCCACACGCTGAGACTAAGACCCAGCGTGGCCAGTAAATAAATAAAAATAATAATAACAAATAAATAAAAACTATAAGGGACTAAAAACAACTGCACATGTGCACAGCTGGGACAAATTATGGACAACAAGATGCAAAAAGACGCCCCCCACTCCAAAATAAAATCCCAAGTGCTGCTTCTGAAGAGCCAGGAGACAAAACAGGATGTTAGGAGCAAAAGCAGAGCAAGCCCCCTTCACATGACACCGCCTAAGAGGTAGACAGACCACCTAAGCCACCTCTATGCCCAACCCCTGGACACACCCCCTACCCCATATAAGGAAGCAGCTCACCCCACCTCAAGGAGCAAGTAAGGGAACCTGTTATTTGTTCTCACTCCCTCCTTCTGCAGCAGGAACCCCAATAAAGATTTGTCTGAATTTCTTGGCTGGCCTCTTATCAATTTCTATTGATTGGGGAAGGCCTAGAACCCTGGTCAGGATCACTCAGTTCTTGGATATTAGCTGCATTTTGTCCATTGTCATCTCTGGTGCTAGGTGATCTGTCTGGTTGCAACATCTCAGGCTGTGAACTTTCTCTTTCAAAATTGCCTCTCTATGGCTCCATTGCCTTCTGGCATTGGAAGTAGCAGAATAGAACTCTGAGGCTAGTTGGATTCTTGTTCCTTAAGAAAGAACTCGTATTTTTCTGCCTAATGGCCTAAGACTTTTTTTCTTCATAATGCAGTTCCAGAAGTTTTGCATGATATGAGTATAAACATCTTCCCTGATCCTGTTTGATCCACAAAACAGCTCTCTAGCTGGGAAATCTCTTTTTGATAATATATTGATCACTCCTTCCACATTCACAGACTGCTTATTGAGTACCTAGGTTCCAGGCACTGGAAATTCAGCAGTGAAGAGGAGAAAGCTCCTGCCCTCAGCGAGCTTCCAGATATTAAGGAAAACAGTCAATAACCAAATGAAAATGATAAACAAGAGCTCCAGGCAGCAGCAGGCAAGATTTTGGAGGATAGTAAAACTGCCTGAGGGGTGGAGAATGCAGTTGGCAGGGAGGCCGTCTAGGGTGGCAGGAGAGGGTGAATGGGCTGGAATTTTAGCCTCTTCCTTCCTTCAGTTCACTTTAGTTGCTCAGGCGTGTCCAACTCCTTGTGATCCCATGGACTGCAGCACGCCAGCCCTCCCTGTCCATCACCAATTCCCAGAGCTTGCTCAAACTCATGTCCATCAAGTATGTGGTGCCACCCAATGATCTCATCCTCTGTTGTCCCCTTCTCCTCCGGCCTTCATTCTTTCCCAGCATCAGGGTCTTTCCCAAGGAGTCAGTTCTTCGTACCACCTGGAGAAAGAATTGGAGTTTCAGCTTCAGCATCAGTCCTTCCAATGAATATTCAGAACTGATTTCCTTTAGGATGGACTGGTTGGATCACCTTGCAGTCCAAGGGACTCTCAAGAGTCTTCTCCAGCACCACAGTTCAAAAGCATCAATTTTTTGGCACTCAGCTTTCTTTATAGTCCAACTCTCACATCCATACATGACTACTGGAAAAACCATACCTTTGACTAAATGGACTTTTGCTGGCAAAGTAATGTGTCTGCTTTTTAATATGCTGTATAGGTTTGTCATAGCTTTTCTTCCGAGGAGCGAGCGTCTTTTAATTTCATGACTGCAGTCACCATCTGCAGTGATTCTGGAGCCCAAGAAAATAGCTTTTCACTGTTTGCATTGTTTCCCCATCTATTTGTCATGAAGTGATAGGACCGGATGCCATGATCTTCGTTTTCTGAATGTTGGGTTTTAAGCCAGCTTTTTCACTCTCCTCTTTCATCAAGAGGCTCTTTAGTAACTCTTCAATCTGCCATAAGGGTGGTATCATCTGCATATTTGAGGTTATTGATATTTCTCCCAGTAATCTTGATTCCAGCTTATGCTTCATCCACCTCAGCATTTCTCATGATGTACTCTGCATATAAGTTAAAAAAGCAGGGTGACAATATACAGCCTTAATGTACTCCGTTCCCAATTTGGAANCAGCCTTAATGTACTCCTTTCCCAATTTGGAACCAGTCTGTTGTTCCATGTCCAGTTCTAACTGTTGCTTCTTGACCTGCATACAGATTTCTCAGGGGGCGGGTAAGGTGGTCTGGCATTCCCCTATGTTTCAGAATTTTCCACAGTTTGTTGTGATCCACACAGTCAAAGGCTTTGGAGTAATCAATAACGCAGAAGTGGATGTTTTTCTGTAATTCTCTTGCTTTTCTGATGATTCAACAGATGTTGGCAATTTGATCTCTGGTTCCTCTGCCTTGTCTAAATCCAGCTTGAACATCTGGAAGTTCATGGTTCACGTACTGTTGAAACCTGTCTTGGAGAATTTTGAGCATTACTTTGCTAACGTATGAGATGAGTGTAGTTATGTGGTAGTTTGAACATTCTTTGGCATTGCCCTTCTTTGGGATTGGAATGAAAACTGATCTTTTACAGTCCTATGGCCACTGCTGAGTTTTCTAAATTTGCTGGCATATTGAGTGCAGCACTTTCACAGCATCATCTTTCAGGATTTGAAGTAGCTCGACTGGAATTCCATCACCTCCACTAACTTTGTTGGTAATAATGCTTCCTAAGGCCCACTTGACTTTGCATTCCAGGATATCTGGCTCTAGGTGAGTGATCATACCATTGTGGTTATCTGGGTCATGAAGATCTTTTTTGTATAGTTCTTCTGTGTATTCTTGCCACCTTTTCTTAATATCTTCTCCTTTTGTTAGGTCCATATCATTTCTTTCCTTTATTGTGACCATCTTCGCATGAAATGTTCCCTTGGTATCTCTAATTTTCTTGAAAAGATCTCCAGTCTTTCACATTCTATTGTTTTCCTCTATTTCTTTGCCTTGATTACTGAGGAAGGCTTTCTTATCTCTCCTTGCTATTCTTTGAAACTCTGCATTCAAATGGGTATATCTTGCCTTTTCTCCTTTGCCTTTAGTATCTCTTCTTTTCTCAGCTATGTCTAAGGCCTCCTCAGACAACCATTTTGCCATTTTTGCATTTCTTTTTCTTAGGGATGGTTTGATCACGCCCTCCTGTACAATGTCATGAACCTCTGTCCACAGTTCTTCAGGCTCTCTATCAGATCTAATCCCTTGAATCTATTTGTCACTTCCACTGTATAATAGTAAGGGATTTGATTTAGGTCATACCTGAATGGTCTAGTGGTTTTCCTTAATTTCTTTAATTTCAGTCTGAATTTGGCAATAAGGAGTTCATGATCTGAGCCACAGTCAGCTCCCAGTCTGTTTTTGCTGACTGAATAGAGCTTCTCCATCTTTGGCTTCAACGTATATAAGCAATCTGATTTCGGTATTGACCATCTGGCAATATCCATGTGTAGAGTCTTCTCTTGTGTTGTTGGAAGAGGGTGTTTGCTATGACCAGTGTGTTCTCTTGGCAAAACTCTGTTAGCCTTTGCCCACCTTCGTTTTGTACTCCAAGGCCAAATTTGCCTGTTACTCTAGGTATCTCTTGACTTCCTACTTTTGCATTTCAGGCCCCAGTGATGAAAAAGATATCTTTTTGGGGTGTTAGTTCTAGACAGTATTGTAGGTCTTCATAAAACCATCAGCTTCAGCTTCTTCAGCTTTATTGATCAGGACATAGACTTGGATTACTGTGATATTGAATGTTTTGCCTTTGAAATGAACAGAGATCATTCTGTCATTTTTGAGACTGCATCCAAGTACTGCATTTCAGACTCTTTTGTTGACCATGAGGGCTACTCCATTTCCTCTAAGGGATTCTTGCCCACAGTAGTAGATATAATGGTCAACTGAATTAAATTTGCCCATTCCAGTCCATTTTAGTTCACTAACTCCTAAAATGTCTGTAATTTCCTCAGTTTTGTCTCATTACAACAAAAATTTGAAACGACAGACCAGCGTTACAGCCCTCAGATGGACCAGTGTTATAGCCCTCAGATGGACCAGTGTTACAGCTCCATGTTACAGCTCAGTTTTATTTAGAAAATGAAGGAAAATACATCCTTGAGGCGTGAGGGCATGATGACCCAAAAGACAATGAAAAGAGAGCCCCCAGGCAAATTTTGGCTCCTCTTTTTGTATGTTTTTCTCCTCTCCCTGGGCCTGCCCTATGTAAATTGGGTTAGCCAGGAGTGCTGTTTGTTTTACCTGAGGTCCACAGACCTTCCTTTGTTCTATTTTCGTGGGTTTTTCCCTTCCTTGTCTTTTAGCCACCACCATTCTGGACTCCTTTTTCCTATTCTAACTACCTAAGATGTCAGTGTTTACTCTTGCCATCTCCTGTCTGACCACTTCTAATTTACCTTGGTTCATGGACTTAACATTTCAGGTTCCTATGCAATATTGCTCTTTACAGCATCGGTCTTTACTTCCATCACCAGTCACATCCACAACTGGGCATTGTTTTCACTTTGGCACTGTCTCTTCATTCTTTCTGGAGTTATTTCTGGAGTTATTTCACACTCTTCTCCAGTAGCATATTGGGGACCTACCGACCTGGGGAGTTCTTTCAGTGTCCTATCTTTTAGCCTTTTCATACCTTTCACGGGGTTCTCAAGGCAAGAATACTGAAGTGGTTCCTTCTCCAGTGGACCACGTTTTGTCAGAACTCTCCATCATGACCCATCCATCTTGGGTGGCCCTATAGGGCATGGCTCATAGTTTCATTGAGTTAAACAAGGCTGTGGTCCTTATGATCAGTTTGATTAATTTTCTATGATTGTGGTTTTCACTCTGTCTGCCCTCTGACAGATAAGGATAAGAGGCTTATGGAAGCATCCTGATGGGAGAGACTGACTGCAGGGGAAACTGGGTCTTGTTCTGATGAGAAGGACCATGCTCAGTAAAACTTTTAATCCAATTTTCTGTTGATTTGTGGGACTGTGTTCCCTTCCTGTTGTTTGACCTGAGACCAAACTACGGTGGAGGTAGTACCTCCCACCAAAGTTGGAGTTTTTGAGTAAGGGGCCAGTGTCTGTCCCAAGACAAATCCTCTAAATAGTCTATGGAGACTGAAGCAAACCCTCCTGGAAGGATGCCCTTGTAACAGGAGGGAAAGGGGCAGGGCACAACTTTTGAAAGAATGACATAGGCCCAAAGACACAACACAAACTTATTAGAATCAAATGGGACCAAGATGGCAGACAAGACTACACCTTGATCCTCAGTCAGCAAGCGAAATGACATACCCAGAGATGCCTTGACAGTTCCAAAAAAGTGAAGTCTCTCAGTCGTGTCTGACTCTTTGTGACCCCATGGACTGTAGCTTATCAGGCTCCTCCGTCCATGGGATTTTCCAGGCAAGAGTGCTGGAGTGGATTGCCATTTCCTTCTCTAGGGGATCTTCCCGACCCAGGAATCAAACCCGGGTCTCCCACATTGCAGGCAGATGCTTTACCGTCTGAGCCACCACTGTTAAAAGACCAAGGAATGGGTTGTGGCCCAAATCCTGGAAATCTCCACACCTTCCCCAAAGTAGTTGGGATACTCCTCCCAATCCTCATTAACATATGAAATTGCCCAGCCCATAAAAACTAACCATGCCACATTTCACAGCCACATTCACCCTCTGCAATGGCCCACACTCTGTCTGTGGAATGTGCTTCTCTCTGTATCTGAATAAGTCCATTTCTTACCTATCACTTTGTCTCTCACCAAATTCTTTCTGCAATGAGACATCAAGAACCTGAGCTTCATTAGGTCCTAAAACCAGGGGCTATGGGTTTTGGCTGGGTTCGAGTCCCAGCCATGTGGGTTTAAGTTCCAAACTGGATTTTGGCTGAGTTCAAGTCCTAGCACATGGATTCAAGTCCCAGTCTGTGGCAAATGGTTTCACCCTGACTCTCAGCCTATTCAGTTGGGAGCCCTGGATACAGGGGCATAGTAAGAGGACAGGAGGGAGCTGAAGCTTCCATACCCAAATCTGCACTCTCAGGACATAAGTCTGGCATGTCTCACAGAGAGATAAAGAGCAACACATATGGCACTTCTACCCACTTCCCTTGTTTTCTGTAGAACCAGTCTAGTTGCAAAACAGTATTATAATTGAGGCCCTTCAACTGGCCAGCATTCCCCGTCTTCCAAAGAATATTGTAGCCATTAAGTATCACAGAAGTTGATCAGGCATGTCTTTTTTTTTAATTCTGGGGATCAAATTTGCCTCAGTTTTTTAAAAATACATTTTAAAGGAGTGGTTCTGCAACTGCTAGCTCCCGTGTTGTTCTGAAGATCCCAGATGAGCCCCCAAGATGTTAGCTTACAGAGAATGATGTCGGATTTGTGATCTCCAAAGATTTAGCTTTGGGACCAGGGACCAGGCTTGATCACTCAAGAACTTTTGTATAGCTTTATTAAAGTGAAAAAGGGACAGAGAAAACTTCTGACACAGACATCAGAAGGGGGATGGAGAGTGCCCCCCTTGCCAGTCTTAGCAAGGGAGCTATATACTTCTCAATTGGTGATGAGGTTAACTGTGACCTTCTCTTGGGAATGAAGAATGCTTCATCATGTACTTTCATCTTCCATTTCTTGAGGTTTTAGTTCTGTAAAGGCCTTCCTTGGTGGCTCAGACAGTAAAAAGTTTGCCTGAAGTGTGGGAGATCCAGGTCCAATCCCTAGGTTCAACAGATCCCCTGGAGAAGGAAATGGCAACCCACTCCAGTATTCTTGCCTGGAAAATCCCATGGATGGAGGAACCCGGCAGGCTACAGTCTATGGGGTTGCAGAGAGTTGGACATGACTGAGCGACTTCACTTTCTTTTTCTTTAGTTCTATAAAAGAACTCAAAGATATCCTTATGTGTTCCTTGAGGCAGAGGCAGAGGCCTGTCCCAAGGCTTCGCTATTTTTTCTTGGCTGCTCCTCCCTTGTCTCTGTATCCCCTCCCTTCGCTGATTATCAGCTATCTGAACCTGCTTATTGGAACTCAGGGAAGGTCATGGAGGCTGGAGTCTTCCCTGCAAACAAGAAACAGGGGACACAGAAAGGCTTCTGTACCCAGGGGCCCCACAGTGTCCTGCTTGGTTTCACCTTCAATATATAGTTATAAATTTTTATCGTTTGCTTCTATATTATTTCCAGCAATCTGGGAGAACTTGCCAAAATGTCCTTCACTCATCTGCTCTGCCATCAGTTCAGTTTTTCCCAGTTCCTCATGCTCTTTTCTGCCTCTGGGGAGGATATTGAGTCCTTGAAATGATTTGACTTCCTCTCACTTTGTGGTCTTTTTCCATGGGTCTCATAGAGAAGTCTGCTTTCCTAGACTCACACTTGGGTGAGGGTTATGAAGTCCCGCCGTGTTCCCTTCAGTGATGCTCAGAAGGTAGAACAGAAGCCCTCTCCCTGCTGTGTCCTATGGGCTCTGGGGCTAGATAAATTCCACCTGGATGACAGACGAGTGCAGGTTAATGAACACAGCACCCAGTCCCAGCCCTGAGAACACAAGTACCAGGGCAGCCCTGTCTGGAGACCCCCCACTGGCTTGGGCAGTCATGCCCAACGGATGGATCCCACAGACACTCCTGGTGGCCAGAAAGTGCTGCCACCTCTGCCTTGACTTGTGGAGAGAATTTGGAGGGGCAGATAATTGCACAAAACCACATATTATTCTGCCTTGAAGTTTCTCTTCTGGGCTCCCCAAAGCCCCACAGCTGGAGAGGTTATTTATGTTAACCTCGTATTTAGAAATTAAGCTCCGATTTAGAAATTAAGGATTGTAATTTAGCATTAACCCAGATGTCAAGATATAATGAGACACACTGTGGGGGAAATTGGATTCCATATTGCCAAAGACCCATTTTATTTATAATAACCAGCCACTCACATCCTGCCAATATTGATGGATCATATGTTTAAAATTTTGATAGCTCATTCATTTCTATAATTACATTTATTTCAAATTAAATAAGTCTTGCACACCCTTCATATACAAAGAGACAAAATTAATTTGTGGATCAGAATTAACCTGCCATTCAACCCCCAGAACTGTCCTTTCTGAAAGCCCTTGAAGAGCAACATTCTGCCATTTCACAGACAATTTGCACATGAACCATTTTTAAACTGGAAGGGGCTTATTCTGGAGCTTAGAGGGAAGTGTCATTGCAAAGGGGATAGGGTGACTCACTCATCAACAGGCCTGGTTATGGAGATGGGGTCTTTTGCCAATAGAGCCGATCTGCCTAGAAAACAGCAAAAGCGATCAGGGGACAGCTGTTTGGTGTTGCAGGGAAGGTGTGATCATTGGCATTGGTACCCAGTACTCTAGTTACTGGTGAGTGACCTTGAGCAGGATTCACACAACTGCCCTTTACTGAGCAGTAAAGAAATGCCCACTGCTTGCTGCCTGCCCACACCCCTGGCCAGGGCCTATCTCCTGGCCACAACTGACTTGACAGGTGGGTAGAGTCGAAGGCAACGTGGCCAGTCCACTGGGCATGGAGACTTGTGGAATGATAGGCTGTGTGAACGATGCTGAGGGATTCAAACAGCCCTTCCTGTGTGGTCACCCTGAGTCTACACCATGCACACTGTGGAGACATTGGCCTGCAGAAAGGATGGAGTCACCTGCGGAGCAGGACACAAGTGGAACTGGGCAGAACAGAGACAGAGACACTGGAGAGAGATGGAGAGAGAGCCCTTTGCCCTTGACTCTGACTCTAGCCCCGCTGCCCACCAGCTGTCCTTGGTTTCCTGTTCTTGGCCATCAGAACTTGCTCTGCATTTGATCAGGACACCCTCTTTTCTGGTCCACTGGAAAAGACCCTGATGCTAGGAAAGATTGAAGGCAAAAAGAGAAGAAGGCAGCAGAGGATGAGATGGTTAGAGAGCATCACCGACTCAATGGACATGAACTTGAGTAGACTCCAGGAGATAGTGGAGGACAGGGAAGCCAGGGATGCTGCAGTCTATTGGGTCCCAAAGACTTGGACACAACTTAGCAACTGAACAACAACAACCTTCTTATGAGCTGGAAGATTGAGAGGCCTCCACTCTGAGCCAAGCCCCAGATTCAGGGCAAGGCCTCTGCCTCCGTGAACACATCCTCTAGGGCAGGAGTCGTCGTGAGTGCCACACAGTGTTCCCTGGTTACAGCCCAGGGTGCCCACCCCTCTCTGCACTTCAGTGCTGTGGTCTTCCATGTGGACCTAACACTTTCCTTGCAGGAGCTGTGCGAAGATAAGGGTAATGTGTACGAAACATCAGCCCAGTGCTTGTACACTATAAGTGCTTCCCAAGTGGCAAAAGAAAAAGATAAGGCTGTCAGCAAAAAGACATTCAGGGAAGGGAGATCCTGATGAAGGCCTCTGAATCTGGGAAGGAAGGAAGCAAAAGTGGACAGCAACTCCTGGATGTGGCCAGGACGAGAGATGCGAAATCTGGCAGGTCCCAGCGTGACGGTAGAATGTGGGAAAGAGAGTAGGGTATCACTGAGGTCTCAGATGTGGCTCTAGAGAAAGACCTGACCAGGGAGTGGCTGGGATGGTGTACGAATTTTCACAGGTTAGGATTAGGGTCCTGGAGTGCGGAGCTGAGGTAACTGTAAGAGTAAATCCGCGAGACCTGCCAGGGGTCCTGAAACAGCATAGAGAAGTGCCTGGAAGACAGAGTGAGGACTCCGTTCTACCCTAGGACTGTCATGGGTGGTCAAGATGGAGCCCAGTCTGTGGCAAGAGAGCACTCAGGCCTTGGACCTGAGCACAAGTCTGGACAGGACAGGACATACGTTATACAGGTACCAGCAAGATGGCCCTGAGACAAAAACACCCTCCCTCAGGACATCTGCTTAATCTCCTCTCCCTCCCCCAATTCATCCTGCTCACAGGTGTGTTGGGAGTTGTGCATTGGGGGGGAATTCTGAACTGATATAGTTTTAAATCCACAATAGCTAAGAAATCTCTAATTTTGACTCAGTTTACTCCTAGGAGACTAGGAGGCATTCAACAGAACGAGTCTCGGCATTAGAAATTAAGTGATGCTCAGACATAGAGAACAGAATTGTGGTTGCTAAGGGTGAGGGTAGTGGGGGAAGGATGGATTAGAAGTTTGGGATTAGCAGATGCAAACTACTATACAGAGAATAAACAACAAGATCCTACTGTAGCAGGAATTAATACGTTGCAAATCAGCTATACTTAATATAATTTTTAAAAATTTATAAAGAAAAACAATGAACTTAAAAAAATCTAAATGCCCCTGCCTCCGCAAAAAAGAAATTAAATGATGCTAGCTAAAAATGCCCCTGCCTCCGCAAAAAAGAAATTAAATGATGCTAGCTAAATAGGGAGATTTGCTCTTATATACTTGAATCTTATAAGTGTGAAATTTAGTCCCTGGAACTGGCATTTCACAGTCCCACTCTCTTCCCAGGAGAATGAGGAGACTCTCCACTGATTGGGAACCATGTCTAACAGGAGAATCTTCAAGGAGGCATGTGACTGTCTCCAAAGGCTGGCCTGTGGCAAAGGAAATAGGTGTTTCCTCTTCAGGGTTGAGGATGTTAGTAGTTTTGGGAGGGGAACTCATCATCAATTCAGGCTAAGTGATAAAGGTTTCCTGGCCCCAAATTCTCTGTCCTGGGTGGGTGGATGGCCCCGGCATGGAGGATCATATTAGAGGCTGCAAAGAAAAAAAGACGTCTAAATCCTCTCTATGGAGAAGGAAATGGCAATCCACTCCAGTACTCTTGCCTGGAGAATCCCATGGAAGGAGGAGCCTGGTAGGCTACAGTCCATGGGGTTGCAAAGAGTCGGACACGACTGAGCGACTTCTCTCTAAATCCCCTCTAACTTGGAGGTGAACACCTGCCTACCCAGAGCTGCTGTCCTTTGCACACCTCTAGAATGAAAGGGTGAAGAAAATCCAGGGTCAGGGACTTCCCTGTGGTCCAGTGGTTAAAGCTCCCCCTTCCAACGCAGGGGCTGTGAATCTGATCCCTGGTTGGGGAGCTAAGATTCCACATGCCAAGGGGTGAAAAAAGCAAAACATGAAACAGAAGCAATACTGTAACAAAAAATGGTCCACAGCAACAGCAACAAAACTCTTAAAAAAAAAAAATCCAAGGCCAGACCCTGGGGACTCCCAGACCCTGAGTGCCTACAGTGCTGCAGGGAAATCTCCACAACAAACCAGTGATATTGGGAGTTAGCATCTTGATTTTACAGTTGACAAAACCAATTCAATGGGAGTAATGACCTGCCCAAGGTTACGCCCTTACTAAGCAGCAGAATCAAAATGAAATCACATCCCTTGTGCCCTTCCCAAACATTCCAGATGTCACTGCTGCTGCCGCTGCCGCTGCTGCTGCTAAGTCGTGTCAGTCGTGTCTGACTCTGTGCGACCCCATAGACGGCAGCCCACCAGGCTCCGCCATCCCTGAGATTCTCGAGGCAAGAACACTGGAGTGGGTTGCCATTTCCTTCTCCAATGCATGAAAGTGAAAAGTGAAAGTGAAGTCGCTGTCATGTCTGACTCAGCGACCCCATGGACTGTAGCCTACCAGGCTCCTCCATCCATGGGATTTTCCAGGCAAGAGTACTGGAGTGGGGTGCCAAAACAACCTTATTCTAAGAGGAAACATTTCAGAAAACTGAACATTGAAAAACCTCTTTATAGTATTCTTGCCTTGAGAACCCCATGAACAGTATGAAAAGGCAAAATGATAGGATACTGAAAGAGGAACTCCCCAGGTCAGTAGGTGCCCAATATGCTACTGGAGATCAGTGGAGAAATAACTCCAGAAAAAATGAAGGGATGGAGCCAAAGCAAAAACAATACCCAGCTGTGGATGTGACTGGTGATAGAAGCAAGGTCCAATGATGTAAAAAGCAATATTGCATAGGAACCTGGAATGTCAGGTCCATGAATCAAGGCAAACTGGAAGTGGCCAAACAGAAGATGGCAAGAGTGAACGTCAACAGTCTAGGAATCATCGAACTAAAATGGACTGGAATGGGTGAATTTAACTCAGATGACCATTATATCTACTACTGTGGGCAGGAATCCCTTAGAAGAAATGGAGTAGTCATCATGGTCAACAAAAGAAATGAAGTACGTGGATGCAATCTCAAAAATGACAGAATGATCTCTGTTCGTCTTCAAGGCAAACCATTCAATATCACAGTAATCCAAGGCTATGCCCCAACCAGTAACACTGAAGAAGCTGAAGTTGAATGGTTCTATGAAGACCTACAAGACCTTTTAGAACTAACACCTAAAAAAGATGTCCTTTTCATTATAGGGGACTGGAATGCAAAAGTAGGAAGTCAAGAAACACCTGGATTAATAGGCAAATTTGGCCTTGGAATGCGGAATGAAGCAGGACAAANATGCAAAGAAATAGAGGAAAACAATAGAATGGGAAAGACTAGAGATCTCTTCAAGAAAATTAGAGACACTAAGGGAACATTTCATGCAAAGATGGGCTCGATAAAGGACAGAAATTATATGGACCTAACAGAAGCAGAAGATATTAAGAAGAGGTGGCAAGAATACACAGAAGAACTGTACAAAAAAGATCTTCATGACCAAGATAACCACGATGGTGTGTCACTCACCTACAGCCAGATGTCCTGGAATGTGAAGTCAAGTGGGCCTTAGAAAGCATCACTACAAACAAAGCTAGTGGACGTGATGGAATTCCAGATGAGCTATTTAAAATCCTGGAAGATGACGCTGTGAAAGTACTGCACTCAACATGCCAACAAATTTGGAAAACTCAGCAGTGGCCACAGGACTGGAAAAGGTCAGTGTTCATTCCAATCCCAAAGATAGGCAATGCCAAAGAATGCTCAAACTACTGCACAATTGCACTCATCTCACACGCTAGTAAAGTAATGCTCAAAATTCTCCAAGTTAGGCTTCAGCAGTACATGAACCGTGAACTTCCAGATGTTCAAGCTGGTTTTAGAAAAGGCAGAGGAACCAGAGATCAAATTGCCAACATCTGCTGGATCATCAAAAAAGCAAGAGTTCCAGAAAAACATCTATTTCTGCATTATTGACTATGCCAAAGCCTTTGACAGTGTGGATCACAATAAACGGTGGAAAATTCTGAAAGAGATGGGAATACCAGACCACCTGACCTGCCCCTTAAGAAACCTATATGCAGGTCAGGAAGTAACAGTTAGAAACGGACATGGAACAACAGACTGGTTCCAAATAGAAAAAGGGGTACATCAAGGCTGTATATTGTCACCCTGCTTATTTAACTTCTATGCAGAGTACATCATGAGAAATGCTGGGCTGGAAAAAGCACAAGATGGAGTCAAGATTGCCGGGAGAAATATCAATAACCTCAGATATGCGATGACACCACCCTTATGGCAGAAATTGAAGAGGAACTAAAAAGCCTGTTGATGCATGTGAACAAGGAGAGTGAAAAAGTTGGCTTAAAGCTCAACATTCAGAAAACGAAGATCATGGCATCTGGTCCCATCACTTCATGGGAAATAGATGGGGAAACAGTGGAAACAGTGTCAGACTTTATTTTGGGGGGTTTCCAAAATCACTGTCAATGGTGACAGCAGCAATGAAATTAAAAGATGCTTACTCCTTGGAAGGAAAGTTATGACCAACCTAGATAGCACATTGAAAACCAGAGACATTACTTTGCCAACAAACGTCCGTCTAGTCAAGGCTATGGTTTTTCCTGTGGTCATGTATGGATGTGAGAGTTGGACTGTGAAGAAAGCTGAGTGCCGAAGAATAGATGCTTTTGAACTGTGGTGTTGGAGAAGACCCTTGAGAGTCCCTTGGACTGCAAGGAGATCCAATCAGTCCATTCTAAAGGAGATAAGTCCTAGGTGTTCATTGGAAGGACTGATGCTAAAGCTGAAACTCCAATATTTTGGCCACCTCATGCGAAGAGTTGACTCATTGGAAAAGACTCTGATGCTGGGAGGGATTGGAGGCAGGAGGAGAAAGGGATGACAGAGGATGAGATGGCTGGATGGCATCACCGACTCGATGGACATGAGTTTGGGTGAACTCCAGGAGTTGGTGATGGACAGGGAGGCCTGGTGTGCTGCAATTCATGGGGCTGCAAAGAGTCAGACACGACTGAGTGACTGAACTGAACTGAACTATTACATTCTGTGGACCTCAGAGAGAATTCTGAAGCATAAATCAGCTCCAGTGAATCCTCACTTTGGAAGAAGCAAAGGGGCAATCCTTTTGGCATCTTTCTGCACCACCAGAGTCCAGTGCTCTTTGCCTCCCCTCCCCAGAAGTGCCTGACTCTTGGTACCAGATAAATATTTCAGAACATTTGGGCCTGCAGAAGGAAGCAGGAAATAGATCCCTTTGTGTATTTCTGGGACATTGTGGATGGGTTTTGGGGGACTTCTTGCCCGGCAAGTACTGCAGGTAAGAGAACCATCCAGGCGATTGATCTGGGCCTCTTGCTTCATCTCCCAGGGGGGCTCATTCATCATTTAGTCCATCAGAGCTGAACCATGCTAGCTTAGTTACTTGCTAAGATGGTTTGTGGTTGTTACTTAGAGATGCCACTTAAAATTCAGTACTCACCAAGGGCTCCATGTACTGTAGACTCTGGATAAATGTCACATGAATTTGGGAGGGAAAGAAGCAATAGAATCTGGAATGTATTTGCCCACAGGATTCTAGTGCAGAGAACCCTGAGCAGGACACTGGGGTCACAGGGGCCAAGAGTTCTCACCCCACCTTGCCCAACCGGCCACCCCTCTATCAATGGGGCCATCAGTGATCAGTCTGCAGACCCACCCGGGATGGTCACTGCAGGGGATGGGGAAGGAGGCACCAGGCTCTCTGCAGACCCATTGTGCATCAGGGTCACCAAGACCTGGCACTTCAGCCAGTTCTATGGGGAAGCAGGTATAGTCTCAAACAAGGAACAACAAAACCGCGTCTCAGTTTCTCATAGTGTTTCCTAATTAATCTGATAACAATTAGCCCTCTAATGCCAGGTGTCAACTTGACTGGGGCACAATGCCCAGGGATTCAGCCAAGCATTGTTCTTTATATTTCTGTAAGGGTGTTTTGGGATGAGATTTCCATTTAAATGAGTGGCCTTTGAGTAAAGCAGATTGTCCTTCATAACATGGGTGGGCCACATCCAACCAGTTGAAGGGCCTGAGAACAAATGTCTGAACTTGCATGAGCAGAAAGGAGTCCTGCCAGCTGACTGCCTTTGGACTGCCTCTGAAGCACTCATTCTTCCTGGCTGGTCAGCAGAGTGCCTTTGGAGTTGCAACTTTTTCATGAGTTCTCACCTAGCTGGCCTCTCCCAAGCCTGTGAGCCAATTCCTTAAGATAAATCTCTTTATGTAGTCACAACCTATTGATTCTGTTTCTCTGGAGAACGCTGAGTAATAGAGCATCTAATGCTGTATCTGTACCTGGTTCTTCTTTGTTTAATAAATATCAATAAGGTTTAAGAAATAAGCCAATATTTATTAAAAAAAAAAAAAAAAACTACTTCTCTCCCCAGATGGAACCTAATGAACACTTGTTACTCAGATTTCCCCCGAGGAGAGAAGGAAAGTTTGCTCCCATGATAGGCCTGGGCAGGCAGAAGCCCAGTGAGTGGCTCCTCCTGTGTCCAGGATGCTGATTCAGTGCTAAGTGGAACCCATCACAAGCAGCTCAGCACAGGCCTTGTGTGCTGGGCTCTAGCACCGTCCCCAAGATAGTACTTTGGAGAATGTCAGGGTACTTTCAGCTATGAGGCAGAGAAGCTCTGACTCCACCTGCTGAACCAACCACATGAAATTTGTCAGTTCCTCTAACCAAAAATTCCCATGGGGCCAACTTCAGATAGTTGAGGGTTGGTCCAGGCAAGGGGGAACCAGTGTATTTCCATGATGCTGCTTTTCATGTCACAGTGACAACTTCATCCTCTGTTTTCTAAGGCTCCTGTAACAAATGTCCACAAGCTGGGTTGATTAAAATAAAAGAGGTTTATCTTCTCAGAGGGCTTCCCAGGTGGCTCAGTGGTAAAGAATCTACCTGCCAAGCCGGAGACTCAGATTCCATCCCTGGGTTGGGAAGATTCCCTTGAGAAGGAAATGGCAATCCATTCCAGTGTTCTTGTCTGGGAAATCCCATGGACAGGGGAGGGTGACGGGCTATATAGTCCACGAGGTTGCAAAGAGTTGGACACTACTTAGCGACTAAATAACAACAACATCCTGTCAGAGGCTAGAGGCTGGAAGTCTGAAATCCAGGTGGTTCCAAGACAAGGCTCCCTCTTGTGACTCAGGGCAAAAATCCTTCCTTCCCCACTCCCAGCTTCCCAGGGCAAAATCCTTCCTTGCCCCTCCCAGCAAGCTCTGAATCCCTCAAATTGTAGCCTGTATCTCTCAACTCTACCTGTATCTTCCCTTTGTGTGTTTTTATCAGGACATCAGAGATGTGGGTCTAGGGCCTACCTATGCAGGTGATCTCATTGTAAGTTATTACTTTTCTGGAGACCCTCTTTCCCAGGGTTTCCCAACCACATTCTGAGGTTCCAGGTGAATTGGGCAGGGACACTTCACCCCACTCTGGCTGCTGCCCTTTCAGATACCAGAGAGCTGGAGAGACAAATGAGGAGACAGGCCTGGTGGACACAAAGGTGTCTTCCCAACTAGGGAACGAAAGCTGTAGGGCAAGTATTGGGGGGCTCTACTCAGACCTCCTGGATCTTCCTCATGGACTCTGCATGCCTCTGCCTTTCAGTACCTGCGCCTGACACGCTGCATAGAGGCTGTCCTTAGAATCCTGGTGAACCTCATGCAAAGAACAAGGGAGTTTTCATTCTCAGGGGGCAGTCCTCTGTAAGCCCAGCTGCCTTGCTTCCTGGGAAGGGTAACTCACACACCTGAGCTCCCCTGGAGGACAATCCACTCTTTGCAGCTACCTTCCCAGGACCTTACCTGAAGTCACATCCTGGCTTGGCTTTTCCCATGCCCCCAGTGGTCCCCCCAAGAGTATTTCTGTCACAAGGCATTGACTGGGGATCCTTGTTTCAGAGTCTGTATCTGGTAAGGTTGCCGAATTCAGCAAATAAAGATAGTGTTCACAGTAATAGTAAAATAAAGATTCAGTTCAGTTCAGTCACTCAGTCGTGTCCTACTCTTTGTGACCCCATGAATCGCAGCACGCCAGGCCTCCCTGTCCATCACCAACTCCCGGAGTTCACTCAGATTCACGTCATCAAGTCAATTAATGTGTCCATTAGTTTCTCAGTCCTGTCCAACTCTTTGCAACACCATGAACTGTAGCCTGCTAGGCTCTTCCCCAAGCAAGAATACTAAAATGAGTTACCATTTCCTCCTACAGGGAATCTTCCCACCCCAGAGATCAAACCCACATCTCCTGCATCTCCTGCACTGGCAGGCGGATTCCTTACTACTGCACCACCTGTGAAGCGTGCTCGTGTCTGCAAAGGACCCCAAACCAAACACTGCGAGTATTGATCTAGGGGTTACAAGTACCTTTTAGCAAGTAAACAAATTCACAAATACAGAATCTAGGAACACTGCTGTGTATAAAATAGACAACCAACAAGGACAACAAGCACAGGGAATGCATTCAATATCTTGTAATAACCTATAATGGAAGTTCAGTTCAGTGGCTCAGTCGTGTCCGACTTTTTGCGACCCCATGAATCGCAGCACGCCAGGCCTCCCTGTCCATCACCATCTCCCGGAGTTCACTCAGACTCACATCCATCGTGTCCGTGATGCCATCCAGCCATCTCATCCTCAGTCGTCCCCTTCTCCTCCTGCCCTCAATCCCTCCCAGCATCAGAGTCTTTTCCAATGAGTCAACTCTTCGCATGAGGTGGCCAAAGTACTGGAGTTTCAGCTTTAGCATCATTCCTCCCAAAGAAATCCCAGGGTTGATCTCCTTCAGAATGGACTGGTTGGATCTCCTTGCAGTCCAAGGGATTCTCAAGAGTCTTCTCCAACACCACAGTTCAAAAGCATCAATTCTTCGGCACTCAGACTTCTTCACAGTCCAACTCACATCCATACATGACCACAGGAAAAACCATAGCCTTGACTAAATGGACCTTAGTCAGCAAAATAATGTCTCTGCTTTTGAATATACTACCTAGGTTGGTCATAACTTTTCTTCCAAGGAGTGAGCGTCTTTTAATTTCATGGCTGCAGTCACCATCTGCAGTAATTTTTGGAACCCAAAAAAATAAAGTCTGACACTGTTTCTACTGTTTCCCCATCTATTTCCCATGAAGTGATGGGACGAGACGCCATGGTCTTCGTTTTCTGAATGCTGAGCTTTAAGCCAACTTTTTCGCTCTCCTCTTTCACTTTCAACAAGAGGATTTTTAGTTCCTCTTCACTTTCTGCCATAAGGGTGGTATCATCTGCATATCTGAGGTTACTGATATTTCTCCCTGCAATCTTGATTCGGCTTGTGCTTCTTCCAGTCCAGCATTTCTCATGATGTACTCTGCATATAAGTTAAATAAGCAGGGTGACAATATACAGCTTTGACGTACTCCTTTTCCTATTTGGAACCAGTCTGTTGTTCCATGTCTGTTTCTAACTGTTGCTTCCTGACCTGCATACAGATTTCTCAAGAGGAAGGTTAGGTGGTCTGGTATTCCCATCTCTTTCAGAATTTTCCACCATCTACTGTGATCCACAGTCAAAGGCTTTGGCATAGTCAATAAAGCAGAAATAGATGTTTTTCTGGAACTCTCTTGCTTTTTCCATGATCCAGCGGATGTTAGCAATTTGATCTCTGATTCCTCTGCCTTTTCTAAAACCAGCTTGAACATCAGGGAGTTCACGGTTCACATATTGCTGAAGCCTGGCTTGGAGAATTTTGAGCATTACTTTACTAGCATGTGAGATGAGTGCAATTGTGTGGTAGTTTGAGCATTCTTTGGCATTGCCTTTCTTTGGGATTGGAATGAACACTGACCTTTTGCAGTCCTGTGGCCACTGCTGAGTTTTCCAAATTTGCTGGCATATTGAGTGCAGCACTTTCACAGCATCATCTTTCAGGATTTGAAACAGTTCGACTGGAATTCCATCACTTCCACTAGCTTTGTTCGTAGTGATGCTTTCTAAGGCCCACTTGACTTCACTTTCCAAGATGTCTGGCTCTAGATTAGTGATCACATTATCATGATTGTCTGGGTCGTGAAGATCTTTTTTGTACAGTTCTTCTGTGTATTCTTGTCACCTCTTCTTAATATCTTCTGCTTCTGTTAGGTCCATACCATTTCTGTCCTTTATCGAGCCCATCTTTGCATGAAATGTTCTCTTAGTGTCTCTAATTTTCTTGAAGAGATCTCTAGTCTTTCCCATTCTGTTGTTTTCCTCTATTTTTTGCATTGATCCCTGAAGAAGGCTTTCTTATCTCTTCTTGCTATTCTTTGGAACTCTGCATTCAGATGCTTTTATCTTTCCTTTTCTCCTTTGCTTTTCGCCTCTCTTCTTTTCATAGCTATTTGTAAGGCCTCCCCAGACAGCCATTTTGCTTTTTTACATTTCTTTTCCATGGTGATGGTCTTGATCCCTATCTCCTGTACAATGTCATGAACCTCTGTCCATAGTTCATCAGGCACTCTATCTATCAAATCTAGGCCCTTAAATTTATTTCTCACTTCCACTGTATAATCAGAAGGGATTTGATTGAGGTCATACCTGAATGGTCTAGCGGTTTTCCCTACTTTCTTCAATTTGAGTCTGAATTTGGCAATAAAAAGTTCGTGATCTGAGCCACAGTCAGCTCCTGGTCTTGTTCTTGTTGACTGTATACAGCTTCTCCATCTTTGACCGCAAAGAATATAATCAATCTGATTTCAGTGTTGACCATCTGGTGATGTCCATGTGTAGAGTCTTCTCTTGTGTTGTTGGAAGAGGGTGATTGCTATGACCAGTGCATTTTCTTGGCAAAACTCTATTAGTCTTTGCCCTGCTTCATTCCACATTCCAAGGCCAAATTTGCCTATTAATCCAGGTGTTTCTTGACTTCCTACTTTTGCATTCCAGTCCCCTATAATGAAAAGGACATCTTTTTTACGTGTTAGTTCTAAAAGGTCTTGTAGGTCTTCATAGAACCATTCAACTTCAGCTTCTGCAGTGTTACTGGTTGGGGCATAGACTTGGATAACTGTGATATTGAATGGTTTGCCTTGGAGACAAACAGAGATCATTCTGTCATTTTTGAGATTGTATCCATGTACTTCATTTCGGACTCTTTTGTTGACCATGATGGCTACTCCATTTCTTCTACGGGATTCCTGCCCGCAGTAGTAGATATAATGGTCATCTGAGTTAAATTCACGCATTCCAGTCCATTTTAGTTTGCTGATTCCTAGAATGTCGACGTTCACCCTTGCCATCTCTTGTTTGGCCACTTCCAATTTGCCTTGATTCATGGACCTGACATTCCAGGTTCCTATGCAATATTGCTCTTTACAGCATCAGATCTTGCTTCTATCACCAGTCACATCCACAGCTGGGTAATTTTTTTTGCTTTGGCTCCATCCCTTCATTTTTTCTGGAGTTATTTCTCCACTGATCTCCAGCAGCATATTGGGCACCTACTGACCTGGGGAGTTCCTCTTTTGGTATCCTATCATTTTGCCTTTTCATGGGGTTCTCAAGGCAAGAATACTGAAGTGGCTTGCCATTCCCTTCTCCAGTGGACCATATTCTGTCAGACCTGTCCATCATGACCCGCCCGTCTTGGGTTGCCCCACAGGCATGGCTTGGTTTCATTGAGTTAGACAAGGCTGTGGTCCTAGTGTAATTAGACTGACTAGTTTTCTGTGAGTATGGTTTCAGTATGTCTGCCCTCTGATGCCCTCTTGCAACACCTACCATCTTACTTGGGTTTCTCTTACCTTGGGCGTGGAGTATCTCTTCACGCTGTTCCAGCAAGGCACGGCCGCTGCTCCTTACCTTGGACGAGGGGTATCTCCTTACTGCCATTGTTCCTGACCTTCAGCATGGGATAACTCCTCCTGAAAAAAATATATATGTGTGTGTGGGTGTGTGTGTGTATAACTGAATCACTTGGCTATACACCTGAAACTAACATGACATTGTAAATCAACTATACCCCCAATAAAAACAAAATTTAAAAAATATTCACGAAGAATAGAGAGAGAAGTCACTCAGTTGTGTCCGACGCTTTGCCACCCCATGGACTACAGCCTACCAGGGTCGTCTGTCCATGGGATTTTCCAGGCAAGAGTACTGGAGTGGGTTGCCATTGCCTTCTCCAGAGGATCTTCCCGACCCAGGGATCGAACTTGGGTCTCCTGCATTGCAGGCAGATGCTTTATTGTCTGAGCCAGCAGGGAAGCCACAAAGAATGAGGATGGGCTATACTTGTAAAGCTTCATTAGGGGCTGTTTGCAGAGCTACCTGTGCTGGTTTCAAACATACTCACATTACGTTTACCTTCCGAGAATCCCCTCCTATGAAAACAGAGGGCCAGCTAGGTAAATACAGAAGGCGGACAAACAGCCTCTCATGAGGGACACTGTTTGCACAGCTATCAAAGTGCAGCCTTTGCTTGCTGTCAAGGTTGCAGCTAGCCACGCACCCAGTGTACACACAGTAATCAAGTGCCAGGCACTGCATCTGCCTGCCTCTCTAGCACCCGTACGATATGAAATTCCTGGACTCGGCCCTGTAGCATTCATGTGGAAACAGACCTGCTTGCTTTTTAAAAGCAGGGGAAAAGTTGTGCTCTGAGCCACTTTGCAAGTTGCTCCTACTATGTACACAGCCATCTGCTACCAACTCTTCTCACATATCTGAGGCCCTAGAAGGACTGTTTAACCAAGAGTTGTTATTTTAAGAGTTTGGAAGGGATCATCCACCCAAGCCCTTATTTATCTCTTGACAAGTTTTTTTCTTTCAGATTGACTGTTTGCCTAAAACAATCAAAACATCAAAAAGTTTTCCTTGGCTAGAGGGATGAATTGGGAATTTGGGATTAGCAGATGCAAACTATTATATTGAGAATGGATAAAACAAGGTCCTGCTGTATAACCCAGGGAACTATATTCAATGTGCTAAGTCATTTCAGTTATGTCTGACTCTTTGCGACCCCATGGACTGTAGCCCTGCCAGGCTCCTCTGTCCATGGGATTCTCCAGGCAAATATCCTATGATAAACCATAATGGAAAAGAACATGACAAAGAATGTATATCTACGTATAACTGAATTGCTTTGCTGTACAGGAGAAACTAACACAACATTATAAATCAACCATACTTCAATAAAATAAATTGAAAAAAAATTTTTTTCCTTGGCTAGAGCTCATAGGCTTCTCTCAGAGGGACGGACTCAGCTGTCCGTCTATTTTCCCAGACACCAGAAAGGCAGGTTGGCAGGACTTCACTGGGGCAGGGAAGTTGGGATGGGGGTGGGCATGCTCAGGTATTGTCACAGCAGGCCTCCCATAGATATCGTTCATGATTTTTTATTTTCCCCAATTTTTTATTTTGATGGATTTCACCATCCTAAAATTAATTTTATCTTTCCCAAGAATTGTGTAGGGTTGGCCAAAAGTTTGTTTGGATTTTTTCCATAAGGTAGTATGGAAAATTCCAAAAGAACTTTTTGGCCAATGCAATATATGCATACAGGTCTGGAATCAGCTATTACTAAAAGGCCTACATAGCAATCGCTTGGCCACCAGCCCCTCCCCATGCAAGGAAGGCATCTGCTTTGGCCTCTCTTTTTTTTTCCTTTTCATTTATTTTTATTTTATTTTACTTTACAATACTGTATTGGTTTTGCCATACATTGACATGAATCTGCCACAGGTGTACATGAGTTCCCATTCCTGAACCCCCCTCCCACCTCCCACCCCATATCATCTCTCTTGATCATCCCCGTGCACCAGCCCCAAGCATCCTGTATCCTGTATCGAACATAGACTGGCGATTCGTTTCTTACATGATAGTATACATGTTTCGGTGCCATTCTCCTAAATCATCCCACCCTGCTTTGGCCTCTCTTAACCGTTTCTTCTGGAGCTGCCAAGCTTCTTGGTAACAAAATGCTCTGTCTTATTGATTGAACCGTCGTAGAGTACAGTGCCGGTCTCCTGCCAGGCTGGCTGGGCCTTCGGCTCTCTGCCACCTTCATGCACGGCCCTTCCCCGCCCCCTTAATGTAATCATATCTTCTAGACAACAGTGTTTATTTCCATTGTTATAATCATATAAATAGTGTTTGCAGCACAGTATGATTTTTGTTTCTTTTCCTCGAACAACTTTTCTTCTTAAATCACTGACAGTTTTTTTCACCAGCTTAATTTTCTATGGGCTTCTTGCTGGTTTCTCTTTTCAGTTGCTCCACAGGACTTCCCACCTGTCAGTCAACACATTTGGGGTTTTTTTTTCAAACCTCAAACCCAGTTCTAAGGGTGCCTTTCTACCTGAACTGGGCATCCCCCAGGTGTCCTCCAATCCTGGGCCTCCCCTGAACCCAATCCCCCATTTTGAGATCCCCAAGGCCTCCTCATTCTGTCTAGTCCTTTCCCCCCATCCTTGGATAGTTTCCTTGGAAAGGGTGTCTGGGAATTGAATTTTCTGAGGTTTTTCAAGGCTGACAATAATTCTATTCTACCCTCTTCACACTTCTTTATTTTGGCCGAATCGAGGGGCATGAGGGATCTCAGGTTTCCCAACCAGGGACTGAACCCTACAGTGGAAGTGCAGAGTCTTAACCACTGGACAACCTTGTGAAGTCCCTAACCTCACTTTTAAATCATGATTTGTCAGAGTAGCATATTCTAGGTTGAAAGTAAATATCCTTCAGTGTGTTGGCAGAAGATGAGATGGTTGGATGCCATCACCGACTCAATGGATATAAATCTGAGCAAACTCCGGGAGATGGTGAAGGACAGGGGAGCCTGGCGTGCTGCAGTCCAGGGGTTGTAAAGAGTCAGACACGACTGAGTGACCAAACAACAGCAGCAGCAGTGTGTTGGAGCACTGGTCCAGTTTCCTTAGCAACAGGCACTGCCCAGAACGGCTCAACGCCACCTCTATTCCTCTTCCTGGGGATCTGGCCGGATGTTTTCAATTTGCTCCAAGAATCTTCTCTCCTGTCCGCCAGGATCCTGGATTCCCACACTTTGTCATCCAGGCAGGAAATTTGGGTCCAGAGAGGAATCCTCTTCATACCTTGCCCTGCTTGGATGGGTGCAGGTTTCTTTCCCACCATGTGTTCTGGGCATCTCCCTGCTTCAGTCTCACCTGTTAGTGTCTTGCAGGCTGAGCTTCACCCTTGAGGGCAGAGTCTGGCCACCTTGGCAGCTGTTTTACGAGACATGAGGCCAGAGAATAGACTTAGACCAAAGAATACAGAGCCAAGCAAGTGATGTTGCAGGTGTCAGAACCTGTGCATCAGACAGGACCTGATTTGAGCCTCCAAAGAGTGGGACACCTGCTCTGCATTGCACAGGCTCTGTGCCAGGTCAGTGCACCAGGTTGGACCACAGTTCCCAGAGTGTCCTTTCTAGCATGCTTCCCATCCCCTTGGGCTCTGAAGGCACTTCTCCTGGGGTGCAAAAGTGGGCGTGGCAATTTTGTAGCATATGCATGTGCTCACTCGGTCCTGTCCGACTCTTTTTGACCTTATGGACTGTAGTCCACCAGGCTTCACTGTCCATGGGATTCTCCAGACAAGAATACTGGAGTGGGCTGCCATTTCCTCCCCCAGGGGACCTTCCCAACCCAGGGATCGAACCTGAGTCTCCCGCATCTCCTGCCGTGGCGGGAGGACTCTTTACCACTGCTCCACCTGCAAAGCCCATAGCATATACACCCCTTCCACCAACCGTCCAGCTTCACTATTAGGCGCTGTGTGAGGGAATCCTGCAGACGGGGCTAACATCCACAATCAGCCGACCTTAAATAAGCAAAGGAGGGATTTCCTGGGTGGGCCTGACTTAATCATATAGCAGCCCTTTAGGTCGATTTAGGTGGCTGAGTCCAAACCAGAGTAGGGGCCGCACTTGCTCTCCTTTCCCTTGCGCCTCCCTCCTGACAACTTCCTGGAACCACGAGCCTCTGCTGATGTCAGTGGGGTCCACCTGCTTCTTTGCAGCCCTTCATGACCGCCAGAATCACCTGGATTTCAACCTGCTTAGCCAGACCCCACGATGGAGTAAGCTGACTCCCTATAATTAATCCCATGATATATATATATGTATATGTGTATATATATACATATATATCCTATGGTTCATATATATATATATATATATATATATATATATCCTATGGTTCTGCTTCTGGGTGGAGCCCAGACTGACACTGACTCCAGCCAAGAATCTGCCCTCCCCTGGGGGCTCCACTGTATGGCTGTGTGGAGTCCCCTGACAGTGTTCTCCCAGAATTCCTTCTGGGGACTTAGAAATGTAAATTCAGACTTCCCTAGTGCTACAGTGAGTAAGAATCTGCCTGGCAATGCAGGGGACACAGGTTCTAACCTTGGCCCGTGAGGATTCCACATGCCATAGAGCAACTAAGTAAGCCCACAAACCACGACTGCTGAAGCCCTCACACTCAGGGCTCATGCTTCGCAACAGAAGCCGCCCGATGGGAAGTCCACACAATGCAGCTAGAGTAGCCCCTGCTTGCTGCAACTGGAGAAACTGTGCAAGCAGCAATGAGGACTCAGCACAGCCAAACACAAATAAATACATTTTTTAAAAGAAGAAAAAAAACTAAATGCAAATTCTCCACCCATTCCCAGAAACTCAAGTTTGAAAATGACTGTTCTTACATAATCAAGGTGTCTCGCCATCTGCTGATTCTTGTTCAGGTGCCCACACAGCCAGAGGCACCCTCAGGCCCTCTCCCCTATCTAAGAACCAGCCCAGAGCCTTGTCCTTAGAGGAACAAAATAATAAATGAAGTCCAGGCTCTGGAAGTCAAGCCTGACCGTGCCTACTCCGTCTGAAGGTGGCTCAGGGTTCTCAGAACAAGGCGAAGCTCCTGGCATCAGGATAAGACACTGACTGCATGGTCTGGCCCCTGCTGGCCCCTCCAGCTCTTCACCTACCACCCTCTCCAGTCCCTGCTCCCAAGGCCTTTGTACTTGTTGCCCCTCTGCTCAGAACTCGCAGTTCCCCTTTCTTCACTGGAGATGCTTGCTCATCCTTCACTCTCACCCCTGATGTCACCTCCCCAGGCCCTTCCCCTCCAGGGATTCCATTCATGAATTTCCATTCATCACAGCTTGGAATGACACATTTATTTTGTATTTCCATGTTAATCATCTATATTAACAGCTCTCTTCCCGTCAGCTTACCCAGGACAGGCCCCTGCACTCCAGGAGGCTCTGCTGGATAAAAGTTTGTTAAGTGGGTAGATGCCCTGGAGTGAATCACTAAACATCTCTGAGGTTCAGGGTTTTTAGGAGGGAAATGGGACTGATGACATTTACCTTGCAGGGTTAACCTGAGGATGAAATGAGACAGAATGCCCCTGGCCCCATATGTGGCCCGCAGGGGGTGCTCAAGAGTCCCAGCAGGTGTAGTTGGCAGTTGATGCTCCCACCACCCAACCACAGGCTAGAAGAGCCCTTCCCTCTGTGCCTGCTCCTGAGCCACTGGAATCCTCCACTCCCCATCTGTCTCTACTGCTCCCTAAGCTCCTCACACACAGGATCTGTCCCTCCATCATTTTCATCCCATTGCCGGGTGTGGGGCCAGCATAGAAGGAACCCCAGGGGTCCCCCAAAGCACGTCCTGGGGCAAGGGCCCCTGAGTGGGGGATTTATTGAGGACCTGCCCCCATTAGAAACCAGTGTGGGGACTGAACAAGGAAGAAAGAAAGGAGTGGGGGCTTAGCCAGGATACAGCTACACTTTGACCTTGAGGGAGGCCCCGGAGGGTAAGCTGGGCCTCAGACATGCCCCAACCTGAGGCCAAAAAGCTGGGCTTTCATTATAGCTATCGGTTAAGGGTAAGATGGCCAAGGAGGGCACCAGCTCCCAAGTTTCTGGATTCTCTGTGCTGGGTGGGGCCAGGGACCCCAGGGGGCTGAGGGCAGGCAGTCACCCCAGGAAGAACTGCAGGGGCTGTGTTTCAATGCAAAAGTATGAGGTGGGAGGTGGGACAGAGACAGGCACATGAATGGTGGAAGAATCCAGAGGGGCTGGAGAGCATCTCCCACCCATCACACCTCTCAAAGATTCCTCACCCTTTCCCAGATGACTGCCCTGAACTTGAGAAGGAGACTCTTGAAGACTGCAAAGGGACAGCTCTCCATCTGGTGTTTCTGCCAGGACAGCCAATAGCAGAAAAGCAAGTCAGCCTCCAGCCTCGCAGACCCCACTTGCTGCTGTGGCCCAGGCTGGCCCCTGGTGGCTCTGGGACCCTGGGCAGTTGGGTGGGAGAAGGACCAGGAAGCCCAGCCTCCCCGCTGCAGCCTGAAAAGCGACCACCGCTCTTAGGTGAAAGGTGGCTTGGCAGATCTTTTTCCAAGAGGCTGGAAAATGTCAGATGGAAAATCCTAACTTGGCCAATTAATATGAGCAGCAGGAAAATCCCTCAGTGGATTCCCTAACAACAAATCTCTATTCCCAGGTCCATGGGAAGGCAGAAAAAAAATGGATCCCACATGAAGGAAAATTGAAGTGTGCCCAAAAGAACATCCATACTTTTCCATCTTCCCTCTCCAGGTTCCCAGCAAAAGTTGCTAGAACATGCCTTCCTGTTTAAGGGAGGTAATTTGATCTGGGCAATAATCATCATAAATATTCATGGTTTTGCCTTAACATTAGGATAACATCTGTTTCCAAACATCTGCAATCTGTTTTCAATGCTTCAGTAACATGTAAATTAGCTCTAACTAATACAATAAATCGTTAATGGGGAGAGTGATAATGAGAGCTGCCCATGAAGGCAGGAGTCCAGCCCCGTCTCCAAAGGCCAGTTTTCTGGAGTTCTCCAGAACTTTCCTCAAATGCAAGGGGCTTTCAAAGCCTCTCCTGGCCTCCTAGCTTGCTGCCTAAACCAGCTAGCTCTGCACTGGCCAGGGCCCTCTCTGAGCCTCACCCTTCTCCGGAGAGTGCTCACAGATCTTTCTAGAAATCACATCCACCTGGGCAGGTCCCACTCACGGGACCCTCTCTGAGCTGCAGAACAAGGTCCAGCCTCTTGGCCTGCAAACCAGACCTGCCACCTGTCCCAGCCCCAGCTCTGGCCACCATCCCCACCCCCAGCTCCAGAGTGCCCAGCAGCCTCAGCTCTTTGAAAGCCCCCAAATATTCTTTCTCTTTCGTTTGTCCTTTACCGCTCGATTATTGTCACCATGCAGAGAGTACCCACAACACAGCAAGAAGACAAATCGGCCAAATCTGAAACAGACTGGAACCTCCCAGCAGAAACGTTGACAGTCAATCATTTCACTCTCCCTAGCTATAATTACTTTCTTTATTGAAGTACAGTTGATTCACAATGTTGTGTTACTTTCTGCTGTACAGAAAACTGATTCAGTTATACATATGTATACATTCTCTTTCATATTATTTTCCATTATGGTTTATCACAGGATATTGAATATAGCCCCCTGTGCTGTACGGCAGGACCTTGTTGTTTATCTGTTCTCTATATAACAGCTTGCATTTACTAATCCCAAACGCCCAATCCAGCACCCCCACCTGGGCAACCATGAGTCTGTTCTCTATGTCTGAGACTCTGTTTCTGTTCCATAGGTAAGTTCATTTATGTCATATTTTAGATTCCACCTATAAGTGATATCATATGGTATTTGTCTTTGTCTGATTTCACTTCACATGATGATCTCTAGTTGCATTCATGTTGCTGCAAATGGCCTTATTTTATTCTTTTTAATGCCTGTGTAGTAATTCCATTTGTGTATATGTACAGTGGAAACAGTGTTGGACTTTAATTTTGGGGTTCCAAAATCACTGCAGATGGTGATTGAGGCCATGAAATTAAAAGACACGTACTCCTTGGAAGGAAAGTTATGACCAACCTAGATAGCATATTCAAAAGCAGAGACATTACTTTGCCAACAAAGGTCCGTCTAGTCAAGGCTATAGTTTTTCCAGTGGTCATGTATGGATGTGAGAGTTGGACTGTGAAGAAAACTGAGCGCCAAAGAATTGATGCTTTTGAACTGTGGTGTTGGAGAAGACTCTTGAGAGTCCCTTGGACTGCAAGGAGATCCAACCAGTCCATTCGGAAGGAGATCAGCCCTGGGTGTTCATTGGAAGGACTGATGTTGAAGCTGAAACTCCAGTACTTTGGCCACCTCATGCGAAGAGTTGACTCATTGGAAAAGACTCTGATGCTGGGAGGGATTGGGGGCAGGAGGAGAAGGGGATGACAGAGGATGAGATGGCTGGATGGCATCACCGACTCGATGGACATGGGTTTGGGTGGACTCCGGGAGTTGGTGATGGACAGGGAGGCCTGGCGTGCTGCGATTCATGGGGTCGCAGAGTCAGACACGACTGAGCGACTGAACTGAACCACATCTTCTACCACATCTCAGTGACTACCGAGTAGTGATTCCACTGTGCATGTGTACCACATCTTCTTTATCCATTCCTCTGTCAATGGACATTTAGATTGTTTACATATCTTGGCTATTGTGAATTCACTAGTCATAATTACAAAACAAATTAAAGCAATGATGAGCAATAAATAATGCTACGAGTTTCTTTTGTTAGGAGAAATAGCTAAGTTGAGGTAACAATTTGTGTAAGATGATTCTACTCTCATTTATTTAAGAATAGGTATATGTGAGTGTGTGTGTGTGAGTGTGTGAGTGTGTGTGAGTGTGTGTGTGAGAGTGTGTGTGTGTGTGTGTGTGTGTGCGCGCGCGCGCGCACGCTTAGTGACTCAGTCATGTCTGACTCTTTGCAACTCCATGGACTGTAGCCCGCCAGGCTCCTCTGTCCATGGAATTTTCCATGGAATTTGCCATTTCCTCCTCCACGGGATCTCCCTGACCCAGGGGTTGAATTCAAGTCTTCTGTGTCTCTTGCATTGTCAGGCAGATTCTTTACTATTGAGCCAGCTGGGAAGCCCCAAAATGGGGATGCATGCATGCCAAGTTGCTTCGGCCACGTCCGACTCTGTGTGTTCTCATGGATTGCTGCCACCAGGCTCCTCTGTCCATGGGGCTCTCTGGGCAAGAGTACTGAAGTTGGCTGCTGTGCACTCCTCCAGGGGGAGCTTCCCCACCCAGGGATCAAACCTGCGTCTCATGTCTCAGGCATTGGCAGGTGGGTTCTTTACCACTAATGCCACCTGGGAAGCTCCCAAAAGAGGTAAACTCTGGGGAAAATACAGATGCAAATGCACTCTTAAGAGATACAACTCTTAGCCAAACTGATAAGAGTTACCTTTGAAGATGAAGGCAGTTACCTTTGCTTTCTTATTTGAATTGTTTACAGAAATATGTACTGTATTTTTAAAGCTGCCCAATTATTAATTTCAAAGAAGGAAAATAGCAACTTTATTGTGAACCAATCTGGAGGATACTCTCTTAACCAAGTTATCAAGATGAGCATCACCCTCAATGGGACAAGCTGACATCACATATCTGATATGATGCTGAGGACAACACGACATCCTTTCTGTGGTCCTCCTGACAATGCACAGCCTGAGTCTCCTCCCAAGGTCCTCTCCCCAACAGCTCTGTGAGGGCCTTTACTCTGACTCCTGGCACCAGGGAGCCTGGGGACTGAGGGCCCTTGGCCTGTCAAGTTTGTCCATGTGGCGACCGGAAGCAGGGATGGGCATAACCAACATGGGGCAGAAGCTGAGGAAGAGCCAGGCCAACTGGGTAGACTTTGGGCTTTGGCCCAGTAGCTAAACAACTCAGCGCAAGTTCCTGAATCTCTTAAGCCTCATGTGGATGAGGCTCAAGATACCCAGCACAGTCTCTGGCACATTCTGGAAATTCAACAACTCATTATCTACCCCTTTCTCTAACTTCCTTTACTGGTGAAGACAAAGCAGTCGCAGTGAGGCTGAGCAGTAGCTCCTTCCATCAGTTTCAGTAGTTAGTCCATGAAGATATGCTTGCATGCCATCAAGCTTGTGTGTTTGAATTTTAGATGATTTAAATCATTGTTGAAACTTTTAGTCACCAGTGATAGTTTTTCTAAATGAGAAAAAGAAATGATTAAGTGAAGGCTCTCTGTAAGAGTTACCAATGTGTCACATAGCATGTGGACCTTGAATCAATCACATTACCTACATGTCCTGTAACATCAGGCTTTGGTTCCTATTCATGATGGTGTGAATGTTGCCTTTCTATATCTAAACTTAATTTCTGTTTGGGGACCCAACTGCACTGTTGGTGTAAACTTAGTTTCAGCCTGTTCAGAATCCCTTATGTTTTTTCCCTGGAGGTTTGAAGTTACCACCAGCTTACTCTAGCATCAGAGGGATACCCTAATTCAGATTACTGTTGGGTTGCCAGACTGGCCTACCTCTTAAAATCCCCTTTCCAGCACCAGGAAACACCACTGCTACCTAGAGCCTGAGCTCAGGGAACCTCTAAGGATTCAGGGCCATCTGCCCATGCAGACCTCTTAAGTAGCCACTTCCCTGGGCTCTGGCCTCCTCCCAGGAGCTCTGCTTGGAAAGGGAAGCTCTGTGATCATTAGCTCTGATCACCAAGCATCTCTAGATCTCCTTTCAGGCACTACTCTGTCTCCTTGAGTTAGATATGGACTATGACCTGCTTTAACCAATGAAAACTGAGAAGTGACAAGTGGTGCCACCCAGCAGAAGCTTTGAGAAGAGCCAGACCAAGACTGGGCACACCTCTATTTTCCTCTGCCACAGAAACTAGTGTGACAGTAACTGCTCCATCAGCCTGAATCCTGAATGGAGGAAATGAGGGCAGGCCCCCAGCCTGCATCCGGGATAGAAGAGAGGGCCCAGTCTACCACTGATGGATGTGGAATGACAGTGAGACATCAGTCTCATTTTGTTAAGCCACAGAGACTTGGAGTTGTTTGCTACTGAGATGAAGGCTACCTATCCTGACTGCCAAAGACACAAGTTTCCTTTGCTCTTGACCTTCAAAAACAACCTAGGTTCTAACATGAACCATTGCTCAGTCAAGAAGAAGAAGGCCGGAGGCCCTCCCCTCAGGGACAGCTAGCTTCTCAACCAGGGGGATGTTTCTTTGATGTCCCCTGCCTTCTTGTTGATTTTTTTCCTCCCTGGCCTGGTGTCCATCCCTTTAAAGCTGGACTTTTAAAACTTAAAAACGCAAGAAATGGCCTTGATGGGAGGGGAGTTTGGGGGAGAATGGATACACATATATGTATGGCTGAGTCCCTTTGCTGTCCACCTGAAACTCACAACATTGTTAATTGACTATATGTGTGTATGTGTGTGATAGTCACTCAGTCGTGTCTGACTCTGCAATCCCATGGACTGTAGCCCACCAGGCTCCTCTGTCCATGGGGTTCTCCAGGTAAGAATACTGGAGTGGGTTGCCATTCCCTTCTCTAGGGGATCTTCCTGACCCAGGGGTCAAACCCAGGTCTCCTGCATTGCAGGCAGATTCTTTATCATCTGAGCCATCAGGGAAGCCCGTTAATTGGCTATACTCCAATATAAAGTAAAAAGTTTTTTTTTTTTTTTAATACCAAAAAATGCAAGAAATGACTATTTTCTCTATTGTCCTGCTGTTCTTCTCTAAGGCAACAAATGCAAACTGACTAGGGCAAGGCCAAGGATGACAGTGGGATGGAGAGTGAGAAACAAGATGGATTTTAAATAGAAATTGTGAGAGTCTGAATAATAACCTCCTGAAGATGTCCCTGTTCCAACTTTGCCTGATGATCCAGTGGTTAAGACTCTGCGCTTCCGCTGCAAGAGGCATGGGATAGATCCCTAGTCAGGGAAGTTCCACATGCTGCATGATGTGGCCAAAAAATTAGAAACCAAAGATGTCCACGTTCCAGTACCCAGAACCTGTGAATAAACTGCCTTAGGCAAAGGTGCTTTTGCAGTGTGATTTGGTTAGGGATATTGAGACTGAGGGACTATCCTGGGTTATCTGGGTGGTCCTAATGCAATCACAGGGTTCCTGTAAGAGGGAAGCAGAAGGGTCAGGGTCAGAGGAGACAGAAGGGCAGGAGCAGAGCTCCTCCTGATGGACTTGGAAGATGGAAGATGGGACCACAAACCAAGAAGTGTAGGCAACCAGTGGAAGTTGGGAAAAAGGCAGGATACAGATTCTTCCCTGTAGCCTCCGGAAGGAACACAGCCCTGCCAACACTTTGATTTTAGTTTTGTACAATCCAAGTTGACTTCTAACCTAGAGAACTGTAAGGTAGTAAATCTGTGTTGTTTAAGCCACCAAGTTAGTAGTGACTTGTTACAGCAGTAATAGGAAACGGATACTCTTTGTTACTAGCTAAAATATCATCCCACCCCATAAGCAGCCCAGGTGGGGTCAGCCGGGTCGCCTACAGTGACATCTTTGTCCTCTCTCGTCATCAGCTTCATAAAGCCCAGCTGTGGTTTGCTCCCACTGGTCTCATCAGGCCGCTCCACTCCCTCTTCCTGGATTTCTTCCCCCTGCATTCCAGCCTTCTGGATGCTCATATCTTCTTCATACTGAAGGTCAACCTCCTTGTTCTGAAAACCCCAAAGACCTACTGCTTTGGCTTCTGCTTCATGTCGTGGGGTGAACCCTCGTTTCTGCTCCTTCTTTTAGTTCTAGCATACCTGCCATTCCAGGAGGAGAGGTTCTTTCTGCATTCTTTAGCCCCACAATTCAGGCTGTTTTCTAAGAGGGTATCCAGATAACCATACCACATCCAGGCTTGACAGGGCAGAGAAGTCAGGGTCTCAGTCTTGATCTTTCTGGACATCCCTAAGGCTTCACTGTCCGCTATGGTAGCCCCAAACCCTATGTGGTTATGCACATTGATTTCTTTATTTTTCTTTATTTTTGGCCATGCCATATGGGATGTGGGATCCTATTTCCCTTACAGGGATGGAACTTGCACCTCTGCATTGGAAACTCAGAATCTTAACCACTGGACCCCCAGGGAAGTCCATGCTTATTTAAATTAAATTAATGAAAAGGAGAGCTGACTCATTTGAAAAGACCCTGATGCTGGGAAAGATTGAGGGCAGGAGGAGAAGGGGACGACAGAGAATGTGATGGTTGGATGGCATCACTGACTCAATGTACATGAGTTTGGGTAAACTCTGGGAGTCGGTGATGGACAGGGAGGCCTGGCGTGCTGCAGTCCATGGGGTTGCAAAGAGTTGGACACGACTGAGTGACTGAACTGAACTGAACTGAATGAAAAGGAAAGTCTCCAGGGTCCAATCACACTAGTCACACTTCAACTGTTCAATAACCACATGGAGCCATAGCTACTGTATTGGGTAGCAATGATATAGAAATATCCATCATTGCAAAAAGCCCCACGGGGCAGCCCTGCTCTGAGACAGTCTTCTTTCCCTTTACTGCTTTTAGAACCCTGGTCAGCTTAACGAAAGGAGCATCTGCTTACATTTACACCTGTATTCTCTCTCCCTGGAGCATTTGTATGTTCTGCCTCCTCTCTGCCTAGGAAGTGGATATTTCCAGCGCATAACAAAGGATTTCCGATATGTAGGATGAAGCCATGGGCCTTCCTCTACTGCAGACATCTGAAAGCTTAACCTACATTTCCCAGACCCACTTTCAGCTAGAATCACTTCCATGAGGTTAGAAGACAGAAAGGAATTGGAGGCCAACTTCCTAAAGCTTTGGGCTGTTCTCTTCTAGCAAATAAGAAAGAGCAGTTTCCAGCCCCTACTGCAAGTTGCTGAGAGGTGGCTGCAGCAGTGGCTGGAGTCAGCATTCCCATGTCCGGCCACCAGCTTCATGATTCATGAGGCAGCGTTTCCATGACCAGAGTGCAGAGAGTAAGTGCAGCTTCCTCTACCCAGGATCCTGGTCCCTGGGCCACAATTGTGTTCCTGGAATTAATTTTCTGTTTTGCAGTGTCCTAGTATTCATTCTTGAGGCCAAGGCTGGAACTTAGCCCTCTGCCCCTTCAAATGACTTTGTAAATATTTAATTCCCTGTATTATATCCCTTCTGCTTAAAATACCTAGTATGGTTTCTGTTCTTTTCACTGAACCCTGAATATTTCAGCAAGGAGCCAGGAAACAGCTGGGTCAGGTAAATTGTAAATCAAGGCCACCATCTGGGCATCTCTAAAGTATAAATTGCCCACAGACCAAATGATTTATTCTGGAAGCAGCAGTTCCCAACCTCCATCACCACGGACCAGCTGGGGGCCTCTGCAGAGCTGGACCAGTTGACACCTGCCTTTGTTTTATGAAATGGTTTTTATATCCCAGCTCTTATAGAACCAGACACAAAGAGGTCAAAGAGGCAAGACAGCTTCAAACACCATAGATGGTGAAAACAATGGGTTTTTCAGTCAGTTCAGTTGCTCAGTCATGTCCAACCCTTTGCGACCCCATGGACTGCAGCACGCTAGGCTTCCCTATCCACCACCAACTCCTGGAGTTTGCTCAAACTCGTGTCCATCGAGTTGGTGATGCCATCTAACCATCTCATCCTCTGTCGTCCCCTTCTCCTCCTGCCTTCAATCTTTCCCAGCATCAAGGGTCTTTTCCAGTGAGTCAGTTCTTCGCATCAGGTGGTGAAAGGATTGGAGTTTCAGCTTCAGCGTCAGCCCTTCCGATGTATATTCAGGACTGATTTCCTTTGGGATTGACTGGTTGGATCTCCTTGCAGTCCAAGGGACTCTTAAGAGTCTTCTCCAACACCACAGTTCAAAAGCATCAATTCTTTGGCGCTCAGTTTTCTTCACAGTCCAACTCTCACATCCATACATGACTGCTGGAAAAATCATAGCTTTGACTGGACAGACCTTTGTTGACAAAGTAATGTCTCTGCTTTTTAATATGCTGTCTAGGTTGGTCATAGTTTTTCTTCCAAGGAATAAATGTCTTTTAATTTAATTTCGTGACTGCAGTCACCATCTGCAGTGATTTTGGAGACCCCCAAATGCGCAGATGACACCACCCTTATGGCAGAAAATGAAGGACTAAAGAGCCTCTTGATGAAAATGAAAGAGGAGAGTGAAAAAGTTGGCTTAAAGCTCAACATTCAGAAAACGAAGATCATGGCATCTGGTCCTATGGCAAATAGATGGGGAAACAGTGGAAATAGTGGCTGACTTTATTTTTGGGGGCTCCAAAATCACTGCAGATGGTGACTGCAGCCATGAAATTAAAAGACACTTACTCCTTGGAAGGAAAGTTATGACCAACCTAGACAGCATATTAAAAAGCAGAGACATTACTTTGCCAACAAAGGTCCTTCTAGTCAAGGCTATGGTTTTTCCAGTGGTCATGTATGGATGTGAGAGTTGGACTATGAAGAAAGCTGAGTGCTGAAGAATTGATGCTTTTGAACTGTGGTGTTGGAGAAGACTCTTGAGAGTCCCTTGGACTGCAAGGAGATCCAACCAGTCCATTCTAAAGGAGATCAACCCTGGGTGTTCATTGAAACTCCAATACTTTGGCCTCCTGATGCGAAGAGCTGACACATTTGAAAAGACCTGATGCTGGGAAAGACTGAGGGTGGGAGGAAAAGGGGATGACAGAGGATGAGATGGTTGGATGGCATCACCAACTCGATGGACATGGGTTTGGGTGTACTCTGGGAGTTGATGATGGACAGGGAGGCCTGGTGTGCTGTGGTTCATGGGGTTGCAAAGAGTCGGACACGACTGAGTGGCTGAACTGAACTGAACTGAACAAAATAAATTCTGTCACTGTTTCTTTTGTTTCCTCATCTATTTGCCATGAAGTGATGGGATCGGATGCTATGATCTTAGTTTTCTGAACGCTGAGTTTTAAACCAAGTTTTTCACTCTCTTCTTTTGCTTTCATCAAGAGGCTCTTTAGTTCCTCTTCAATTTCTGCCAAAGGGTGGTGTCATCTGTGTTTCTGAGGTTATTGATATTTCTCCCAGCAATCTTGATTCCAGCTTGTGCTTCATCCAGCCTGGCATGTCTCAATGTACTCTCCATATAAGTTAAATAAGCAGGGTGACAATGTACAGCCTTGACATACTCCTTTCCCGACTTGGAACTAGCCTGTTGTTCCATGTCTGGTTCTAACTGTTGCTTCTTGACCTGTGTACAGATTTCTCAGGAGGCAGGTAAGGTGGTCTGGTATTCCCATCTCTTTCAGAATTTTTCACAGTTTGTTGTGATCTACACAGTCAAAGACTGTGGAGTAATCAATAAAGCAAAAGGAGATGTTTTTCTGGAACTCTCTTGCTTTTTTGATGATTCAATGGATGTTGGCAATTTGATCTCTGGTTCCTCTGCCTTGTCTAAATCCAGCTTGGACATCTGGAAGTTCATGGTTCATATAGTGTTGAAACCTGGCTTGGAGAATTTTAAGCATTACTTGGCTAGCATGTGAGATGAGTACAATTGTGCGATAGTTTGAACTTTCTTTAGGATTGCCTTTCTTTGGGTCTGGAATGAAAACTGATCATTTCCAGTCCCATGGCCAGTGCTGAGTTTTCCAAATTTGCTGGCATATTGAGTGTATCAGTTTCACAGCATCATCTTTGAGGATTTTAAATAGCTCAACTGTAATTCCATCACCTCCACTAGCTTTGTTCGTAGTGATGCTTCCTCAGGCCCATTTGACTTCACATTCCAGGATGTCTGGCTCTAGGAGGGTGATCACACCATCATGATTATCTGGGTTGTTAAGATCTTTTTTGGATAGTTCTTCTGTGTATTCTTGCCACCTCTTCTTAATATCTTCTGCTTCTGTTAGGTATTAAATGTGTTTTTAATTAACACTAGATTCAAAAAAGCAGAGTTACAGCCCCAATATTATGTTCAAAACGTGATCAAACTGTCAAAAGTACATGAAATCAGCCACATTACACTGTGAATCACAAGTCACAGTTATATTTGTTCTGTGGGTGTGGAAAAAGCAACTTTTTTCATCATGATGGAAAAACAACACAAAGCCTTCTGACACCTGGTCTGATGTATCTCCTTGCCACCTCTGACCCCTAGGTCCTGCTCACCTGTCTGCAGCATCTTGCCCACTCTTGTGGATACTTTCATGGCTTCGCCTCCCTGATCCACAGATATTTTACTCTACACCCATGATTCAGTAATTCCAGCACAGTAAGTGTGGCTTCTCCCCAGGAGCGGCAGCTCTTTGAAAAGCAAGTCCCCATGAGCCCACTGTCATCTCCTTGGGAATCTCCTCACAGCAAGATTGCCAAGTGTCTTTGCCCATTTGCTTCTCCCAAGTGGTCACCAAATATTCACTGGACACTGTTGTAGGTTGAATAGTGACCCCCAAATTGGTGGAAGTCCTGACCCCAGCAGCTCAGAGTGTGACCTGATTTGGAAATAGGCCCTCTCAGATGTAATTGGCTAAGATGCGTATATGTTCAGTCACTCAGTCTTGTCCAGCTCTGTGAGACCCCAGGGACTGTAGCCCTGCCAGGCTCTTCTGTCCACGGGATTCTCCAGGCAAGAATACTGGAGTGGGTTGCTACTTCTTCTTCCATAGTTGAGACGAAATCATACCGGAGTAGGATGGGCCTCAAAGCCAAATGACCTGTTCTTATAAGGTAAAGGCCATGTGACCTCTTGGCTTCTGAGATGGCCCAGACTCTGTCCGTGGAGCGTGGTTCTCCCTGGGCCTCTCTTGCCTTTTAACACAGACCATATTCTGTCTATAGAATGTATATCTATCTAAGTAAATCCATTCTTAAAAAAAAAGTAGAAGAAGACTAAGGCCATGTGAAGACAAAGGCAGAGATCCGAGTGACGCCACGCAAACCAAGGAACACCAAAGATGGCCAGCAACCAACAGAAGCTAGAAAGGCAAAAAAAAAGCTTTATTGCTTTTATAGTTTTCAGGGTAGCTTGTCCCTGCTGATATCTTGATTTTGGACTTCTAGTCTCCAGACCTGTGAGACCATAAATTTCTTTTGTTTTAAATAACTGGTTTATAGCACTTGGTTATGACAGCCTTAGAAAACTAATACCAGGCAATGGTCTGTGAGTTGGGGTTCCTGGGGGCAAGGACGAGGAGTTACCACCATCCTCCGGGGCTCCGAGCCTCTCCGTCCCCAGATTTCTCAGGGCCTTCTTCCTCCTGTCTCCCCACAGCTTCCTCCTTCTGCACCTCTAGGGGAAGGATGGGCAGTGGGTTTCAGTATCCTGGTGTGGCCAGCCGTCACATGATTTTGAACCAGAGGCCATAGCCCCCGGCCCTTTAGCTCAGAGGACTGCTTTAGTCCTGCTCTGATTCTAATATGGAATCATAATGCCTTTAAAAAATTTTTGTTTTGTATTGGGGTATAGCTGATTCACAAACAATGTTGTGATAGTTTCAGGTGAACAAGGAAGGGACTCAGCCATGCATATACATGTATCCATTTTCCCTCAAATCCTTGGGGGTTCTAATTTTATGGATGGGGAAACTGAGCCCCAAGGGGCTGTAATGACCTGTCTAAGATCAGGTTGGTTAGTGTTGGAACGAGAATCAGTGTCGAGGCCCCAGACTCTATCCTGGGTGTCCCAAGCCCTCTGAGCCCAGCAGGTGCAGGAAACAAACCCCCACCCCTTCCCTGAGGCTGTGTATCCTCAGTCAGTGATTAATCTCTGGGGGGCCCTGGGTGTCACTCATGACAAGCCCTGCCTCCTTCTTCCCACATTCACCTCCAGACCCTGCTGGCCCCAACGACTGGCCCTCAGTCTGCTGGAGCTCACTGATTGCTGACTCTGAGACCTCTGGGCCAGGTTGACATCCACACTCTGGACAAGGTCTGTCCCACCTGGGACTCCGGAGCAGAACGGCAGGGAGGGCCTGGGGACTGAGAGCTGGACTGGTGGCCTGCATCAGCTGCAGAGCAGAGCTGGACGTGGGTGATGCACAGGTGAGTTTGTTCATGCAGCAGACAGCCGGCATGGATACATGAGCTCAGCACATCTGTGCCTCCCAGGCTGTGTGGGGTCCCAGGCCCGTTAAGGATCTCCTGAAAGCTATAAATCTTCCCTTATAAAATGAAATGTTCAGACATACACAAAATATTTTGCACATGATTTTTCAGAGGCTTGCTAGCCACCAAAGTCCATCTGTGTTCATCTTAGGAAAGAGATAGACGCACCCCAAGATGAGAGTTAAATTTGCACTTAAATATGTGGTAGGCATTCTAGGACCTGCCTTATGCAGGAGTCCTTAGAACCAGAAATCGTTACCTGTGGGCCTGCCGTATGCAGGAGTCCTTAGAACCAGAAATCGTTACCTGTGTTGAGTGAAGAGGAAAGGCTTTTGGCACTTTCCTAGCTGTGTGGTATTGGGTGTGTGAATTCATTTGTCTGAACCTCTAACCCACTCCAGTGTTCTTGCCTGGAGAATCCCAGGGATGGGGGAGCATGGTGGGCTGCCGTCTATGGCGTCACACAGAGTCGGACACGACTGAAGTGACTTAGCAGCAGCAGCAGTTTCCAAATATGGCTTTCACACATGAGGTTGAAACATAAATCTTCAATGCCTAGGGACACCCCTGGTAGTCCAGTGGTTAGGACTTGGCACTTTCACTCCCAAGGTCCCGCGTTCAATCCCTGGTTGGGGAACTAAGATCCCACAGCAGAGTGGCAGAGTTTAAAAAAAGTCTAGTAAAAAAATAACCAGCAATTTAAAAATTAACCAAAAACATCCTTTATACAGTGATCCTTTTTCTCTTTCTCTCTGTGTCTATATATAATATTCCATATGTATCTGAAAAGATATTCACCCGTGTTACCAAGAGATTTAGACGGAACTAGAGATAATTAAATGTATTTTTCTGCATTCAACAAAGAACATTTATTCTTTTGGTATACACAAGAAAAAATAAACATGATTATTTTTTCAAATTAAGTGCCTAATACAGTGTTTGCCAGAGAGCAACTGGCCAATAAATAAAGCTTATTATTACATTGATGTGTTATAGGAAATAGGTTGCCATACCGTATAAAGTATATTATTAAAGAATCACACACAAAAAAGAAGAATCACTATGTTCGTTCATTCACAAGACATCTATGGAGTACCAATGACATGCCTACAATGTGTTTCCCTGGACCCAAGGGACAGAGTGGGTGTAGAAAAGAAGCAGTCTTACAGGATGAGGAAGGGATGAGAGCAGACAGAAAACACAAAGCGCCATGTGCCCACACGAGACTCCCAGATTGCTTTCAGAGGGTGTGGGGATGGGAGTGCGTGTGAGGGTCGAGGAGGTAAGCACTGCCTGAACAAGCAATGGCTCAGCAACACACCCTTCTTTCTTTTGGCCATGCCTCAAAGCCTGTGGGATCCTAGTTCCCCAACCAGGGACTGACCTGGGGCCCTCAGCTGTGGAAGTGCAGAGTCCCAGTCACTGGACTGCCAGGGAATTCCCTCAGGGTAGGAAGGAAGGATTTCCAAGGAGGAGATGGAGATACAGGGGAGATCCCAGAGGGGAGAAGGAGCCAAGTGTAGTTGAGAGTGAAGGGGCAGCAGCAGCAGGCAGAACCCTCTGACCTGGGGGCATAGAGGGGGTTGGCACACAGACCACAGAATCCCAGCCATAAGCTCCCAGCTGGCACATTTTGACTTCATTCCACAGAAGATGGGGGTCCCTGTGCTGCTTCTTGAGCAGGAACAGACCTAATCAGAGCTTAATGTTTTTTGTTAGGACCAAGGTCTTTTCACAAGTAGCAGAAACTAGACCACAGTGGCTCAACCAAGTAGGGTTTTTCTTATTTGATTTGTTTTGTTTTTTCACAGACCATGGAATCTGGAGGTAGAAAATCCAAATCTAGCCTGTAGGCCCCACTATGTTATGAATGAGGTGGGTGCCTTCTACCTTTCCGCTCTACCATTCCTGGAGTGTGACCTTCATCCTAAGGTTGCCTCATGGACACAAAATGGCTGCTGCCTCTCCAGGCTCATGTCCATAGACTAGGCAGACAGGCAGGAGGAGGAGGGGTGTGGGGAGGAAGAAGGAGGAGGAAGAAGTAAAAGAGGGGGAAGAGGGAATTCGAGAAGGAGAGGGGAAGGGGAAGGTGGATCCCATTTGTAAGAAAATCCGTAATAGGAAAACCTATAGAGATAGAAAGTACATTAGTAGTTTGTCAGGGGCTGGGAAGAAGAGGGAAAGGAGAGACAGGGAGGTGCTGGCTAAAGGTATAGGGTTTCTAACATTTCCAAGGTGATGAAATGTTCTAAATTGACTGTGGTGTTGGTTAGAGGCTCTGTGAATGTACTAAGAATCATTGCATTAAATTGTACACTTGAAATAGATGAACTGTATTAATCTCAGTAAAGCCCCTTCTTACTGCCTTTCCCTTAAAGGATGTAAGTGTAGAGAACAGGCTCAGATCCTTCCTGAGAGCCCACAAGAAGCCCCATGGGAGTAGGGGTAGGATGGAGAGAGTCAGATGGGTCTTGGCAGTCTTAGACCCTAGAGGGAGTTCAGGTCCAGGCCTGAGCCGTATCCTCAGGGCTCAGGGAGGATCTGCATGGAGACGCTGGGCACCTGCTGGAGCCCTGCTGCACCTGCCTCACTCGTGTTCCCAGTCACCCAGGGCAGCCCTCATTCATTAGTGCCTGTTCAGTGAGCCATTCACTTAGCCAACATCCCTTGGCACTCACTTTGTGCTTCCAAACTTCCCATTCTCCCTCCTCATAGATGCCATTCTTGTCACAACTTCTCACAGACAAGACCCCTGCCCTCTCAGAAATGAACAGACTGGCTGAAAGAAAAACACAATTCTACTGTTTTATACTGTACCATCCATTACACTTTATTTATTATAACTTTCGTAAACAGGGGACCATACAACTAAGTATAAACTCCTTATGCTTATGATTCTTATAAAACAATAGAATTCAAATGAATTTTCAAATGTAATAAAAATCAATTACTAAAACCAAGAACAATGTAAATGTCTTTCTGCACCCAGATTCTGGCTTGCAGAGTGGGGGCCCTGTGAAGCCAGCCCTTCCCCCACATTTTCGATGCTAAGTCCTGATCTGTGATGTCACAGGGGTCAGAAGGGTCAGGTCAGAGGACTCAGAGGGATGATTTGCCCTGACCTGGGTGGGGCAGAGTGTGGCAGTCTTTGGGCTGGTAGGTGGAAGCACACGAGCAGGAGTCAGGGCTGGGTTCAGGGGATGGAGCTGGAGAGATGGTACCCCAACAAGTCTAGAAGGTTAAGTAATTGAGATAGCTGGATGGGCAGGAAGGTCTGGCAGTGGGGTAGTGGGGGAGAGGAGGCAGACTCATCCCTGGAGAGCCTGAAAGCCCAGTTGCCAAGGCTTGGGCATTGTCCTGCGGGCATGTGGACTCCTTGAGGGCTATTATAACCTCATTCTTGTTTAGCAGGACCGTGCTGGCCACAATCCAGAGGCAGAAGGGAAGACAGACGATATAGGAGGTTAGCCCCACAGTGGGACATCCAGGTGGGTGGTCTAGGATGCCAGGCTGAGCCCCGGAGAGAGGCTTGGGCTGGACAACTATCTGGGCATCAGCAGTGGTGGCCAGGAGCAGCCCCTGACTGACTTGGGCACAGGGACAAAGAAGGGAGGCCTCAGAGAATCAGTGCCAAGGGCCTCCCAATGAAGCCACTGGTGGAGGAGAGAGAACGTGGTGGGTCTCAGAGGAGGGCACTCAGGGCTGGGCCGGACCATCTCCCCATCCCTGGGGCCTAGCTGAGGCTAGCAGGCTCCCAGCTCCCCGGCCCTGAGACTTACATTGGCAGCCTTTGCTTCTCAGGCAGGGCCTAGGAATGAGGGCAGTCCCCAGCCTCGGGGATGGACTCACGCCCGGAGGAAACAGATGCCCACCTTCCGAGGTCTGTTTTCCATTCCGGTGCCACCATAAATCGCCTGGAACAGCCCCCACCCTCCCCCGGCTGCTACTTTGCAGTCGGGGTGTATCAGTCATGATAAGACATTACTTAAAGCACCGGTGACAGGGCCTAATCAGTCTTGTGAAATATAGACTTCTCCCCACACTGCGGGCAGGGCCGACATTAATACACATTTATGCAAAGCAAGAGCTGTAGCTGTCGGGGGCTAATCTTTACAAGTATGATAAATGATGTTTATTTTCCATGATGGAACGAAACACCCCAGCCGACAGTAATTGTAATAAAAAGGACAGATCAACTTCTATGAAGTGATTGAATTACCCTTCGATTGCATTAATGTCCACACTCTGTCGTGTCACCGGCATCCTCGAGGTTCTAAGGACAGTGAGCAGGACAACTTCCCCTTCAAGTCCAGGCCTGCCCTTCTCCCGAGCTGCTGGGGCCAAGGGGGCGCCTACTGGGACAGATGGGCCCAGCTTCTCCAGCCCAGACCTTCATCTTTCCTGTGCGTGAGGCCTCTGAACTGGAGGTGCACAGAGCCCCTTATCCAGGTGGACAGCCTGGAAGGGCCGGGAAGTGGGGTGGCTTAGGGACAGGACGGGGTGACCCCGCACGGCCAGCCTTTGGGACCAGAAGACAAGATGCTATGTCTAATTCTCCCCATGGCTCCGAAGGATGGTGTTATTTTTTTGTCTTGGCAGGCATGGGAGGGGGAGCTCAGAAAGGTGAAGTGGGCTGGCCGAGGTCACACAGTCAGTGTGTGTCAAAAATGGGATTCATGCTCAAGAGTGTTTAACAGACTGCTCTTGAGGTACCTGAGGGGACCCTGGCCCCCAGGCTTCCTCTGTGTGGGACCAGGCACCTTTCCAGCTTCACAGAGGACTGACCCCATTCCTGGTAGAGTCTGGACACCAGAAGGCCCAGATCAGAGATGTTGCACTCCTGCTTCCAGAACCGCAACCGGAGGCTCTGTGCCGGCAAGGAAGCGCATGGGATGAGCAGGCAGGTGGGTCTGACTGTCTCTTAGATCACAGTCTTTCTACCTACAAAATGGAGTGGCACCTTCTCACTTAGCTGGTCACCAGTTCAGTGCTAAACAGGGGCCCACAAGGGTCTCTATGGTTGTTGCTTAGAGTCAGACATGTCTTGAGAGATCCAGTGACCCAGAGGGCTGCTGGGGGCCCCAAGGAAAAGGGAAAAGCATCTCTGATCTATTCTCCCCACAGAAGCCAAAGGCTCCTAGATAAAGTGTATCTTGTAATAACGTATGTGACCCCAGTCATTCATTTGCCTAAAGCTCTCCAATGACCTCCACTGAATTCAGAGTAAAATGCCAGCTCCTTAATCCACCATTTGTTCCCATGTACATGGCACTTTGTTCAAGCCATCAAAATGGCAATTTCATAGCAGTCCATCAGACAACAGTTTCTCAGACTTGTGGTTGCCGAGGGGGAGGGAGATGGGGCTAGGGATGGATTGGGAGTTTGGGATTAGCCAATGCAAACTAGCATATAAAGAATGGATGAATTACAAGGTCCCACTGTAGAGCACAGGGGACTATATTCAATGTCCTGTGATAAACCATAATGGAGAAGAACATGAAAAAGAATGCATATCTATGTATAAGTGAATCACTTTGCAGTACAGCAGAAATTAACACAACACTGCATCAACTATACTTCAATAAAATACAATTTTTAAAATAGAGCAGTTTCCCTTGATGGCACCTGGCTCCCAGTGCTCTTTACCTTCACCTCACCACAGCCTCTCACAGGCAGGAGACCTGAGGCTTAGAGGGGCGGGGTACTTGCTGGTTAGTTAGTGAGGCTTCACACCTGCAGTAGCAGCAATGAAGCCGGCTGGACCCCTGCCTCTGCTGCCTTGCCTGGGGCCCTCCTCTGCCTAATCAACTTTGCAGGAAAAAGACAGCGCATCCACTCTGAACCAACAAATGGTCTGTCCAAAGAGAATATTTTCAAAATGATGCATTTTTACTACATTTACAAATCCTAACCCACCCGAAGTGTTTCTTAGCACTGCCCTGCAGGAATGCCAGAGGGCATGCCGATGGAGCTTTTGTGTGGTTAGCAGCGCCCTAGGTGTGGGCTCTGCAGGAGTCTACAGTGGGTGGCTGGAGATGGGGGGAGTGCAGCTTGCTGGAGGATGTGATGGGCCCCTTTCCAGGGACTCGGTCCCCAGCAGAGCTGGGTGGTGGTTCTCCAATTTGATGTGCATGCAAGTCCCTGAAGGGTTTGTTAAAACACAGATTGATGTGGTCTAACCACACAAAGGAATATTATTCAACCTTACAAAGGAATCTAGTAGTGATACAACGTGGATGAATCCCAAAAATGTAATGCTAAGTGAAGACCAAACACGAAAGGCCACACATCTTGTGATTCTATGAAATATCCAGAATAGATAAATCCATAGAGACAGAAAATAGATTGATAGGGGGTTTCCAGGGGCTGAGCGGGGAGTGATTGCTTCATAGGCATTGCTTTCCTTGAGGGGTGATGAAACTGTTTTGGACCTAGAGAAGGGTGCTGGTTGCAAAAGCGTTGGTAGGTCACTAAATGTCACTGAATTGCACACTTTCAAATGTCATTTGGGGGTCTTTCCTGGTGGCTCAGTGGTAAAGAATCTGCCTGCCAATGCAGGAGACACGGGTTCGATCCCTGGTCTGGGAAGATCCCACATGCCTCGGAGCAGCTAAGCCTGTGTGCCTCAGCTGTTGAGTCTGTGCTCTAACGCCTGGGAGCCACAACTATGGAGCCTAGAGCCTGTACTCTGCAATAGGAAGGAAGTTCCTGCAATGAGAAGCCAGCACACCCCAGCTAGAGAGTAGCCCCCACTCTCTGCAACTAGAGAAAGCCCACGCAGCAAAAATTAAATAATTAAATAAATAAAAACTATATTTAGAAAAACCCCTTCACTCTATGATATGTGACTTTCACATCAGTACATATGCATATATTTAGACTGCTGGGTCCCAGCTGCATAGTTCTGCACAGGTTCAGGAGTTCTGGGTGGAGCCCAGGGTTACCCTTTCTAATCAGCTCCCAGGGGCTGCTGATTCCCAGACCACACTTGGCGATTCCATACAAGGTAATCCAGAACCTCTGGGAGGCCCTGTCCTGGCTTAGATCAGCCTCCACTGGAGCCCACAGCTAGCCAGGGGAGCCCAAGTGACACCAAATTCATGGGGGTTATTGACCCCCTCCCATTTAGAATTTGGGGCTAGTTCTCATTTAATGTTTGTGCTCATAGTTTGTTCCTCATTTTGATTATCCCTCATATTTTAGCTTAAAAAGGCTCATCTTTCTTAGGTGCTTTAAAACCAGGATGGCTTGTTTTTAGAGCTGGTTTTGGATATGCCTCTCTCCATCCTGGCATCAGTGGAAGGCGTGGATGGTACTCAAGAGAAAGGCGAAAGAGAAAGGAGATTGTACTCACTCAAGAGAAAGGAGAAAGGTGGGCGAGCCCAGCCAGGCGGCAGAGCCCTGGACCCGCTCTCTAAGCAGCCAGAAAAGAAGATGGCGATGTCTTCCAAATTCTCTCACCCTCCTTCAGCTTCCTCCAGCCCCCAGCTTCAACCCTGGTGACTCTCTGGGCACCGCCACAGCCCCGCCCCTCTCCCTGGAGGACACTGGGTCAGACTCTTCCTCAAGCCTGGGCCATCCAGGCTTCCCCATCGGCCGCTCTGTAGAAGTCAGGGTCAGGGGCATCCCTGACTTGGCCTGTTCTTGAACCTCCCTGGTCCCCACCCCCCATCCCCTGCTGCCAAACTGCTTTACCAGCTGACCTCACCTCTCACCATGATGGAAGTAAAGAGTGTCCTCTGCCCTTGCTCTTGGTCCTTCCTGTGGTCCTCTACCCCGCAACCAGCAAACCTGACATGCTTTCCTTGTAGCTATGGTAACCACGGCCACCCCTGCTGCTTCCTTGGGCTCTGCTCTCACCACGCTTCCCTTCACTCAGACCTGTTCCACGTTATCAGTTTCCATCTTTCCCGAGGCCTTGACCCAAACAGCTCCTTCTTCCTGGAACCTCACCCTCTACTCGCACTGCCCACCCCTCATCCCTGACCCATGCGGGTTACATGACACAGCCTAAGCCTGCCCTCCTTCAAAAGTCACTTCAAGGATGACTTCCCAGGCCCAGACAAGGGAAGGCCCCTGTTGAAATCTCTTCTATGACCCACTGCTTTCCTTTATTATGCCGGTGCTGGTTTGTGATTATACTTTGATTTGCATTTTTTTTTCCTTAAGGTCTATCTCTTGCCACCATGGGGGACTCACCAAGGGCCAGGCAGTGAGCAGTTTGCTTGGGGCAAGATGCTCCAAAAATGCCTGCTGAGCCGCTGAACCAAAGAAATGTTCTTGTCTTCTGGAGATGGGTGGTGGTGTGGGTGAGCAGTGCTTTCCCACAGAATAATACTGAGTGCTTTAAATCCTTTTAGTTGCCCAGTTCTTGCTGCATTTGCGTGTATGCACGTGGGTGTGCCCATCCACGTGGGCTTCCCCAGACCCTCGGATAGCAGTGAGACAGGATGAGCAAACATCCGAGGCATCCACTACTGTGTGTGGGGCCCCGTGGAGGAAGGCACGGGTGGGATCCTGGTGTTCCAAGGAGCAGGAGGGGCACTCTGCTTACCTGGGGCTAGCCTGGCCCCTGGCCCCTAGGATGCCCCTCCCTGCCAGAATTTGGAAGACATCACCATCTTGTTTTCTGGCTTCTCAGAGAATAGATCCTCACCAGATTCTTTGCCACCGCTCTGCCCTTGGGTGGGGAAAGGGACGATCAAATCCTTCCCCTTTTCAACTGAGGCATCCTGAGGGAAGGGGAGCCCTCATCCATGTCCCCCCGGGCCCCTGTTCTCAGACAAGCCTGCAGATCACTGTTAAACACCTGCAGACACAGATATTCTACAGAAAGCCCAGCTGCTCTGACCCCATCCAGGCCTGGAAGGCTGGTCCACCACAGTGACCCTGGGGCTGTGGACACCATCTCGATGGTGCTAAGCCCTCAGCCATGTCTCTGTTGCAGGTAGAGGAAAATATGGCTGATGTCTTCAAGAAGAGGGGCACCACTGACCATCCTTATTCTGGGAGGGAGTTTAGATCCTGTGAACTTTTAGCCTAAGGGAAAATATAAGATGTTAATATTCTACTATTTCTGAAACTCCTCCTCGAACCATCCTCTACCCATCATAGATTCATTCAACAAATCCTAAAAAAAGGCTTACTTGATGCCCAGCACCAAGTCCTTGATCTCAGAGAGACAAACATGAAACAGACATGAGAACTGCATCTGAGAGGCTGTTACAGGGAGCCCAAGGAAGGGGCTTGGGAAGTGGCGGGGGCAGTGACGTTGGGAAAGGCACTCCAAGGAGGGTGCAAGAGTTGAGTGACTGGCCAGGAGAGCTTGGGGGTGAATGGCAGGCAGTGAGGAAGGGCTCCCCAAAAGGAAGAACTCAGACCAAAGACAGAGCAGGGCTGCTTCTTGCTTTCCAGAGCAGAGGTAGCAGCGTTTGGTTTCTCATGGCCTCCAAGCTGCCTCCCCAAGTCCTTGAACTCCCAGGAACCACCAGCAGATGCTGGTTAGTGGGGGTTGGAGCCGTGTGCCAGGGCGGTGGTGCTGCAGGGCGGGCGCTCCTGGTGCTGAGCCAGGTTGGATGGGTTGCAGTGATGAGGGGCATGAGGAAGGCGCCTAATAGGTGGTTCTTAATTATTATTATTACTTTTTATTAGGAGCCCCGGCTGCCCAGACCATAAGGATGCGTGCCCCTGCCTCCACTGGAGCTGCATTAGGGAGATGCATTTGGGTGAGACTAATGAGGTTGGCTCGGGGAAAGACCAGAAACAAACCTGGGCACCGCTGTTTGGTGCAGTGGGGTTTCAGCCACACTTGCATTTTTGGCAGCAGGTTGCTGCTCACTGAGGCTCTCATGCAGGTGTCCCGGCCGCCTCTGGGCTCCAGCTCTGCTACAATTTATTATGATTATCAGAGCCGTAAGGTGGGCAGGCTGGGTGGAATTAATACCTTCACAATGAGGAAGGTGGCCCTGGCCTCTGGGAACCTCCCTGGATATTCCAGGTGGAATGCGGGTGGGAACCATGGTGAAGCCCAGCCCCATCTTTGAACCTTGCCAGTACTTTCTGTTTTCTCCATGCAGCTGAGCCAAAGTGGCCATCACCTAGACCAGTCCAGCCCATCCAGAGAGAAGAAACTATCATCCTGAATGTGACTTAAGCAGCTTTGGAAAAAGACCATGACCTTGACTTGAAAACCTATGCTACCTTCACCTCCTCCAGGAAGACCTCCCTGATATACACAGACATTAACATCAATCCCCTCTGCTCTGTCTGGGTACCTACTTGTAGGGTGACTCTTGGCATATTCTAGTGTCCTTTACTTGTCACATGCCAGTCTCTCTAGCTTGTTGTGAGGACCCAGAGAGCAAGGACTGTCTTGTGATCACCTTCATACCTCCAGCATCCATGACACTTCATGCAAGTACCAAACTTTCAAGATGTTTGTTAAGGAGAGTTGACCTGAGCTGTGAGTGCTCTTGATCTGGCCTAACCAGCTGTCCAGGGGCAAGACATAGGGGACAGAGGCAGAAAGAGCAAAAGAAGAGACTGGGGTCGGGCAGACTCTTACAGACCCAAATGAGCACCATGGAGAAAGGTCCTGAAATAGGCCAAGTGGTGTCAGAGTCTTCGTCACCAGGAGCCAGGCCACTTATATCCCCCAGATGTGACCTCTGGAATTTCTGTGATTTATCACCGACCAGGAAGGGCAAGGTCCTAAAAAGGCAACTGAAGACAGTGATTCTCGGCCTTGGTGCAAGCTTGCTTGCCCCAGAAAGGCAAAGGGTGTTTCTCAAACCTGCTCTCCTGAACTGGGTTGGAATGAGGGTGAACCTTGGAGTGGCCTTGTGCAAAGATATCCCCACAGTCAGGTACACAAATATGTGACAGAGAGACAGTTTCTCAAACATCTGTTCCACACAAGGATGGGGGCATTAAACCATCCTTTTGGTACCAAAACAAAGATAGGTTATAAAGGTGCAAATTTTTAAATTTTTATTGGAGTATAGTTGCTTGACAATGTTGTGAATCAGCCATATATATCCACATATCTGTTTTCTACTGTACAGCAACGTGAATCAGCCATATATATCCATATATCTACTCTTCCTTGGATTTCCTTCCCATTTAGGTCACCACAGAGCTCCCTGTGCTATGCAGTCAGTTCTCATTATTTATCTATTTTATACGTAATGTCAGTAGTGTATACATGTCAATCCCAACCTCCTAATTCATCCAGCCTCCTCTTCTCCTCTTTGATGTGCATATGTTTGCTCTCTGCATCTGTGCTTCTATTTAAGCAAGGTGCAGATTTTAACACTATTGTAGACAGACTGTGAAACACCTGAGCAATGTCACACTTCTGGCTCCTTCCCTCAGCCAGCAGGCACAGGTGTGTGTGTTTCTTTTCTCCTTTGCCCTTCTGGGGCAGAGGTGGTTGGAAAACCACACAGGAAGGAGGGAGAAAGTCAGAAACTTGGCTGAAGAGGGAGCTGAGGGCTGGTGTGAGCAGGGATGCTGGCTCGGAAGTGCCCTGTCTAGCCAGTGGGAGCGAGGCTCTGTGTGCAGATTTTGCTCTACACACATTGGTGGGAGGGAAGAAAATGTCATCAAAGTCATTTTGAATAGAGAAGCATGGTCCTCATTTTTTCTCTTCCATGGTGTGATGTTGAGGGAGGTGGACAGAGGGTGATTAGTAAGACAGCTGCTGTAGTGGACACAAGGAAGATGGGGAAATAGAGGGATGGGGAAACAGGAATATGTGGAGAATGAATAAGGAGGGAAATACGGGGGAGGGTGAGACAGTTTGAGGTCAGATTCTTAGGGCTTGAAGGTTTGTTGATTATCAGGATTGAAAAAGAGCAAGATTGGGATGAATCATATAGTTGGGCTACAGGGAGGATGTGGGTCAGGAGACCCAAAAGGGTGGGGAAGAGGTGGGGAAGAGAAGTCAGGAACGTGTAGGATGTTCTTATCGTCTTGGTAGGGACCCTGGTCTCTGAACACCCTTCGAATGGTGGGATCTGGGGTGGACTGGTGGCCATTCATGGTCTTCAGTCCCCCAACCCTCCCCCGCCACAGCTGGCCGGTGGTGAGGCAGTCCTAATGGGAAAAAATGGGGACACTGTCTGGCCTCCAGGAGTGAGTGATGGCAAGGGGAGGGGCAGCAGCTGGTCAGGGAGGGGCGAGGGGCGTGCAAATGCCACAGGTGCCTGGGGTCTCCCGGCCTCGGGGCCATCGCAGAACTCCCCTCCCCCACCTTAGACCTTGTCTTCCCAGTGACACCATGCTGTCCTTGTCCCCTTATTGTCCCCTTAGCCTGGCGCCCCAGTTTTCCTGATTATTTTTTCTTCCAAATCTAAAATTCACCAGCGCTCATTATAGAAAATTAGAAAACACAGGGCTCACTCCTAAGAAGAAAGAAAATTCCCCCAAGCCCACCTGCAGGGAGAGAGACTGCTAAGAGCTGGTCTATTCCCGCCGGACTGTTTTCTTTCTTTTCTCAGGGTGCTTGGTGCAGACCTCTGAGGCCACCATGTGTTGCTGTTCAGTCGCTCAGTCGTGTCCAACTCTTTGGGACCCTACGGACTTTGTTCAAATTCATATCCTTTGAGTTGGTAATGCCATCCAACCATCTCACCCTCCTGAGGTCCCCAGTGTGAGTCTGCAGGAAATAGCCTGTCGCACGTCATGTTGTAAATCAGCTTCTTAGGGTTCTAAGCCTCCCCGCAGTCCTAGCCGGTGCCCTGTCCTAGGTCTCACATGATGCCAAGGTGTGTGGGAGTGGGGAGGGCTGTGGAGGGGCCTTGGGTCACCTGCCACTGAGTCCGTCCACATGAGTAACCCTGGAGAGAGATGGGGGCTCGGGGTGCATGTTTCCTGCACTGGGACTTAGAGATCCTGGGGAGACTGGAAAATGGCCCTCTATGACCACTGATATCTGGGGCCCTCCCTCAAGCTCTGGGTCTCCTCGCCTCCCCCTACCCTGCCCAGCCCAGAAAATCTCCCCCTTGTTTAGAAGAAGCTCTTCCCAACCCCCACATCTCCATGACCCACACACGTCCCATCCCCCCACCACCTCACCCTTCCCTCATGGACTTGGAAGACCACGAAATCCAGAGGCTAATTCCCTTGTAAACAGAATTGAGCTCTTCTTTACTGCGGGGACAGAAAACTTCCTGGGAAGAGAAGGAGAATATTTGGCAAAGAAAGAGAAAAAGAAAACTCTCGCCATATATAAGACCCTATCCTAAAGCAAGCTGAGCAGTGGGATCCCTACAAACACACACTTTCCCTACAAAATCGATATTGCAGTGTACATGCTCCACGCTTTCTCAGTGTTCCCCTCCACCCTCCACTGTGGGCATTTCCTCACATCATTGGAAAATGTGGTTTTTGATGGTGGCTTCTAAGGTTAATTTAGTCAATGAGCCGGAACCAGGGAGTCCAGCAGGTTAAGGACCCATCATGGATTTGAGCAGAGACTTATAGCAACAACTCTCCTGCATCTCTCTCTTCCTCAGCCTATCCCAACCCGGACCCCTTCCCTGCACCCATTCCCTTGCTCAAGAAGCTACCATGACTCCCCACTTCTATCACATCAAGTGTGAAAGCTTCAAACCTCTGCATACCTGGCAGGCTCCTTCTGTTCTCTGCCAGCTCCTGCTGTGTCTGCCCTCCTCGCTCTAGGGCACCAGTCTCCTGAAATCTCTGCCCAAAACCCCACCCTGCTCTTACCCGGCCAACTAGCCCCCACCTCCTCCGAGCAGCCTCTGCTGTGCTCTCCAGGTATTCTCACCTCCTTCTCTGCAAACTGCTGCCACTCTTGGAGGAAACGCTGAATTCCCTGGGAGACAGAACCCCTCCTCTCCCTAAGCCTTGAGGCCAGATCCCTCAGAGCTGAGTGGGTTGGGGTCTCATGAAGGGGTCCATGAAGAGAGCATCTCTCATGGAAGGGCCATGACCACTGCTGGCCTGCAGGTGGCCTGACTCTGGTTAGGAACTTTTTGCTGACCAGTGCCAGTCTGGAGCCAGGCTCAAGCCCCACCTGGGAATGGGGGAGAAAGGGAGACAGGGGGCCCAGGAGCTCCTGGCGGGAGCATCGCATATCCACCAGTCTGGGGGCCACGGGGCTTCCCCACTTCACTCAGACTGTCATCCCAAAGCCCCCCATCTATTTCCCACTGTTCTTGCATCTTCTGCACCTCACAGATGAGAGAAAAATGAGGCCGGGCAGGAAAAGTGACTGGTCCCAGGTCACAGAGGACCCTAGCCTGAGAGGCTCCATCCTCTGACGAGGCCCCTGCCCCAGCCCCTGCCGGAGCCATTCAACTGGGGAGGGTTAAAGGCACTGGTGACCCGGACACAGAACTTCAGAAGTTCTGGAATTTGACACCAGTGGCCAAGGGCAAAACAGAACCCCAGGGCCAAGTCAGAGAGAATGGAGCATTCACAGGGGGCTTCCTTGAGGAGGAGGTACATTTACTTAAAAATAGCACAGTTTACTTAATTCATATTTGTTGGGGTTCCCAAGACCATGCTCAAGTAGAGAATTCACTAGGAGGATCAGCATAGAGTTTTACTCATGGCTAAGATTTTTGTACTTTTTTGTTTTTGTTTGTTTGTTTTAAAGAAAAAGTAAACAGACCAAATCGGCATGGAGAAAAGATGTCTGGGGTGAAGTCCGTAGGAAACCAGGTTCAAGCTTCCTGGAGCTTCTGGGTGGAATCACACAGGACACACTGAATTCCCCCTAGCGTGACATGACTAGTGAAGTACTGTCCACAGGAAAGCTCCTTAGAGACTCAGTGTGGAGGGGCTTATTGGGCTTGGGTACGGAGAAATCTGTATGCAGGTCAGGAAGCAACAGTTAGAACTGGACATGGAACAACAGACTGGTTTCAAATAGGAAAAGGAGTATGTCAAGGCTGTATATTATCACCCTATTTATTTAACTTATATGCAGAATACATCATGAGAAACACTGGACTGGAAGAAACACAAGCTGGAATCAAGATTGCCAGGAGAAATATCAATAACCTCAGATATGCAGTTGACACCACCCTTATGGCAGAAAGTGAAGAGGAACTAAAAAGCCTCTTGAGGAAAGTGAAAGAGAAGAGTGAAAAAGTTGGCTTAAAGCTCAACATTCAGAAAACGAAGATCATGGCATCTGGTCTCATCACTTCATGGGAAATAGATGGGGAAACAGTGGCTGATTTTATTTTTGGGGGCTCCAACATCACTGCAGATGGTGATTGCAGCCATGAAATTAAAAGATGCTTACTCCTTGGAAGGAAAGTTATGACCAACCTAGACAGCATATTAAAAAGCAGACACATTGCTTTGCCAACAAAGGTTGGACTAGTCAAGGCTATGGTTTTTCCAGTGGTCATGTATGATGTGAGAGTTGAACTATAAAGAAAGCTGAGCACAGAAGAACTGATGCTTTTGAACTGTGGTGTTGGAGAAGACTCTTGAGAGTCTCTTGGACTGCAAGGAGATCCAACCAGTCCATCCTAAAAGAGATCAGTCCTAGGTGTTCATCGGAAGGACTGATGTTGAAGCTGAAACTCCAATACTTTGGCCACCTGATGTGAAGAGCTGACACATTTGGAAAGACCCTGATGCTGGGAAAGATTGAGGGCAGGAGGAGAAGGGGATGACAGAGGATGAGATGGTTGGATGGCATCACCAACTCAATGGACATGGGTTTGGGTGTACTCTGGGAGTTGGTGATAGACAGGGAGGCCTGGCTTGCTGTGGTTCATGGGGTCGCAAAGTGTCGGACACGACTGAGCGACTGAAATGAACTGAACTGAACATAGGAATCTCTGCCAGACACGAATCCAAATGTCAGACTCCCCACAAAGGGGGAGCAAAAATTTAGCATAAAACACATTGTGTGCAGACAATCTGGGCCCAGTGAGCCACTCTCTCGATTGAGGGGATGGTGGGAATCTGCCAGGTCACAGATTTTCAGCAATTGCTCTCGACTCTTATGCTATCAGATGATTTGCCATCAGACAAAGAGCAGACCTCCACACGAGGCTCACTTGCTTTTCTGCTTCTCCTGCCTCGATGGCGCCTCTGTTTAGGTCTTCTTCACTGGTTCCTTGACCTTTCGATAATCAGGACCCCAGCTCAGCCTCCCTATCTCTTCTCCTGTCACTCTCACATCCTTCCTGGGGGCTTTAAATCCCGTCCGCCCTGCAGGTGACCCTCTCCATTCAGCCCTCTCTGCATCCAGGGGTCATCTGGAACCTCAGGTGACTGTCACCATGCCCCCTGTGTCTTCCGCCCCCAGACTCCATCTCCATCTATGGGATCGTCACCCACCCAGACATCAAGACACACAAGGTCTCCCTGGCCTGTCCCTCCTTCCCCGAATCAGCACCACTCACGAGACCTCTCTCTGTTGCCTCAAGGTGCATCCTTGTCTGCCGCTCGTGAGTCCCTCACCCCAGTCCCAGCCACTTCCTCAGCAGGAGCAGAGGCTAGAGTGACCTTCCTGGACCATCCTCTCCCATCCTCTTCGAGACCACTGTCCACACTGTGGAATCAAGGGGAGCTCCTCACTTTAAAAAAATTTTTAAATTATTATTATTTTTGGCCATGTCTCATGGCTGGTGCTAAGTCCCCTGAACAGAGGTTGAACCTGGACCCTCAGCTGTGAAAGTGTGGAGTCCTAACCACTGGCCTGCCAGGGTATTCCCTGGAGGGATCTCTTTAAAATGTGCATCTTGTATCCTTGCCTGGTCACAGGGCTCAGGAAAATCTGGTCCTGCCTGCCTCTCTTCACTGGTCCCTTCCCTCCGGCTTCAGCCAGCTGTGCCTTCTTCCACCAGCACCAAGCTCATTCATCCCAGCACCCAGACATCAAGACATACAAGGTCTCCCTGGCCTGTCCCTCCTTCCCCGAATCAGCACCACTCACGAGACCTCTCTCTGTTGCCTCAAGGTGCATCCTTGTCTGCAGAAACGCTGGACTGCCTCCTATCCCAGATCTTCACACCAGAGCGTGGCAGCAGGGTGATCATCCAATGGGAGGCTGTGGCTGATGGGTCGGAAACTAGCAGGACAGGCACAGGGGAGGGAAGATGGCTGTGAATGTGGAGGGGAGCAGCAGGAACACAGAGTCCGACAGACTGAGCTGGAGCCCAAGAGGAAGGACCGGGCCCCCAGCTCATCTGTCCCCACCTGGACTCCACCTGGAGTCCCCATCATCCACCTTTGATGATGGAGTGACCTGCAGGAGACGTTGGAGCCTTCTTCATGGAGCTAAGCACACAGCCAGCCCAGGAGTCGAGAAAGCTCAAGGGGGGGGTCTGGCAGGAGCTGGGGGAGCTGTGTTCCCCGTTGCATCCCTGCCAGGATCATCTCTGTCCCCTCCAGACCATCAGCACCCCAGGACCACATTGGACAGCACTCAGGCCTGCACCATCTTCCTAGCATCACAGGGATGTGGCTGCCACCCCCTTCCACTTTCACACTGCCTCTCAGGGCCAGGCTTAACCCGAGCCACTCAGGGGAGGGAGTCCGGGGAACTGCTTTTTGTCTTAGCTGAGGCAATGGCACCCCACTCCAGTACTCTTGCCTGGAAAATTCCATGGACGGAGGAGCCTGGTAGGCTGCAGTCCATGGGGTCACACAGAGTCAGATACGACTGAAGTGACTTAGCAGTAGCAGAGATGACCGCAGACAGATTCATCACATCAGCCTAGAGCCTGACCCTGTGCTGGGTCTACAGTGGGGCTGTGGGCACTGGTCCCACCTCCAGGGAATCCTTTATCCTTTGGAAGAGGGGCAAGTCAAACATAATGTATTGCATACCTCAAGAAGAGTGGGCAAGACAATGGGGAGCCTGGACTGGTCCCCAGGGAGGGACATCTGGGCTGGATGTAGGAACGTGAAGGGAGGCTGACCCTGCAGGCTGGGGTGCTAGGGGAGGGGTCCACCAGAGTCAGCACCCAGGACAGTCACTTCTCTATGTTGACTTCAAGAGGGCAGACTTTGGGTGATTTTGGCCAAGGAGGATGCCTTTGGTCACCTGGCTCCAGGGGTGACCTTGACTCTGCTGCACATTCCATCTGGAAAATGGGGTTGTTGATAGAATTCAGGACAACGCTGGTATGGATAACGCACTATGCCCCGCTCTCCAACTCAGGGCTGGTGCACTGGGATGACCCAGAGAGATGGGATGGGCAGGAAGGTGGGAGCGGGGTTCAGGATGGGGAACACATGTAAACCCATGGCTGATTCATGTCAATGTATGGCAGAAACCACTACAATATTGTAAAGTAATTAGCCTCCAATTAAAACAAAACACCACCAAAGTTAGCTCTTCCTAAAACTGATATTGTTGGATCCTGAAAAGTTTAAGAGGACAAGAAGACTTCCTGTGTTCCCAGTCATCTCAGGTTCCCTTGAACATGGGAACTGCCTGAATGCAGAGGGCCTTTCTTCTGGGGTCTCCCAGGACCCCACTCAGCCCAGCCCGCACTTCCTCATCCCCAGGAGAGCCTGCAGCCGCCCTGCCATCTGCTGTGATTTATAGAAAAGGGGCCGTGATTAATCAGCCAGTCAGCGCCAAGTGCAGCCGTGTTCTTTCATTTCCCTGCCCCCTGACCCTCAGCACAGTCCCAGGCAGTGCCGGGCAAGTGTATTAATCATGTACTTTAAAAATATTTAAAGGAGGCGCTGAGCCCGGAGCAGAGTCTCCTTTAATGGACTCGTTTTCAGTGGAGGGTGAGTATGCTAATTAGGAGATAAAACAAACCGGCTGTTTGAAATGCAAATGAGCCTGTGGAGGCACTCCCGGTGCCTTCCTCCTGAGCCGCCGCTTTGGAAGCTAAATCTTACTTCTCCAGCCACTTCCTGCCATCGATTTTTAACCAAAAAAGATAGTGGCTAATTCTGAAACTGAGAGGCGCTGGGTCATGCTTTCTACTACTCTTCTTCTTTTATTACGAATGAGGACAAAATTCCCCCACACCCATGTGTGCGGACAAACCCAAGGAGCCACAGCGGCTCTGCCCCTGTGCAGATCCCCACCCCAGCCCCTCAGGCCCCTTCTCCCCTCTCCCTCCGTCTCTACCTGGGTACAGGTTTCCCAACATCTTTCGTCTGCCTTCCTGCCCAGTTAAACCCTCTGCATCCTGGAAGCTGTTGGTGGGAGCCTCTGAGATGCATGGGAATGCTTCCCAGACTCTAGCCTTTCTGGCATCCCCGACCAGCTCCTCCTGCCCACCACCAAGTCTAAACCTCGCTGGTTTCCCCAAACCCTCTCCACCCCAAAGGGCATGACATGCTGTGCCACTGCTGCCTCCTCCAGCTCCTGCTCATCCACAGGATTCAAGGTGAGCATCACCTCCTCTAGGAAGCCTCAGATCTCCTTCTGTACCTGTGAGATCCCCTTGGCATAGCAGAAGACCTCTATGTTCCTGTATTTGTCATCCCCCAGGACCCGGGGTTCCCTGGTGCAGGAGCTGTTTTCTTCCTCACTGTGCCCCATGCCTGCTGGCCCTTAGCTGGCATTTGTGTCTTAGTTGCTCAGTTGTGTCTGACTCTTTGCAACCCCATGAACTGTAGCCCACCGGTCTTCTCTGTCCATAGAATTCTCCAGGCAAGGATAATGGAGTGGATAGCCATTCCCTTCTCCAGGGGATCTTCCCGACCCAGGGATCCATCCCAGGTCTCCCGCACTGCAGGCAAACTCTTTACCATTTAAGCCACCAGAGAAGCCCATTAGTAAATCCTACTGAGCTAGGTCGACTTCAGCGGAGGCCCACCAGCTTCCTCTACCCAGTGACAGGCATCCTGCTAGCCCAGGAATGACTGCCTGCTATAACACAGGTCTTGGAGAAGCAGAAAGGTGCTTTCATCCAGGGGATGCAAAAATCCACCTCTCTGAAGACAGTATCTCACCTGCAGAGATCTGCTCCAAGTTCACCCCTGTCAATCAGGAAAGTCCCAGGACCTGCCTCTCTTCTAGATGTCAAGATCGAGTCTGCACTCCCAGGCACGGTCCAGACACTGCTGTGCATTTGCCCTGCTCTGCCTCTCGATGGGTACAGGGCAAGAGTCCCCTTTGCCCAACCCTATGTGGGCAGCCCTGCTCATCTCCTTCCCACCCACCGGGTCTCTCCAACGTGGCCGAATCCCAGCTGCTCCAAGTCTGGCCTGCACCTTCCCTGGGCACAACTGAACCGGTACCCAATAAGACTACTAGAGGAAATTGCCTGGCGGTCCAGTGGTTAGGACCCCACAGTCTCACTCACAAGGGACTGGGTTCAGTCCCTGGTTGGGGAACTAAGATCCTGCACGCCATGCAATGCAACAACAACCAGCCCCAGTCTCTCTTCGCCCCCTCTGTTTAGTCCAGTGCATCTCACTCCTCCCAACTCCTGATCAGACTGCGTCTCAGGTTGGATGGTCTGGGAGCAAATGCTGAGCAGAAGTCAAGGTACAGAAGTTTATGAGGAAGTCTCATTAACGGAAGCAGAGGGAAGAAGTGGTTGGGGGGAAAAGCCTTAGACAGTGATACCCACCCCAAAGGACCTATGCCCTGCCTGGCCTGTGGGCACTACAGCAAAATGTGACCATCCCAAGAGACCTGCTCTGGGGGACAGTCAGTGCTGAGGCCACCCCAAGTTAGTGTGACTCCCACTTGAAAGCGAACAGCTGTAGGATGAAGGCTAAACACAGCTCCAAGGAGCTCTGAGCGGTCTTAGGCTGAGATCCCCAGAACTCATACAGAGAGGGGGAGGTAGCCTGGGGCAGGGGAGGTATGGAGAAGGAGGGCCACTGCCAAATGCTTCTAAAGTCAGCCACCCCGCGGGCACTGGCACTGGAGTCTGAGCCTGCTGAAGGGCATCACAGGAGGTCTCTCAGCCCCATTGCCTGGGGATGCAGGAGGGAGATTCATCGAGCCACAGTGGTTCTGTGGATGTTCACCTCCCTCACACTTCCAGGGGCTCAGGCTTGGTGCTGAATAGTTTCTGCCAACCCCCACCACACACACATACCCTATGTGGACCACAGGAAAGCACTGTCCAGCTGTACCTGTGTCAACGTGACTGAAGCAGCAAGATGCTGGTCAGGTGGCAGAAGAGATGGGAGGCAGCAAGCTGACAAGGAGCGGGGGCAGATAGAGCTTGTCTGGGGACCCTAGCAAACTTAAGGGGCTTATATACACATCCGGGAGGAGAAGTCACATCAGAATGTCTACTCAAGCATCTATAGCTCGGGAGATGCCGGGCTGCAGACATAAACATAGGACCACGTGAAAAGCCATTGGATGGGATGAGCTCACCCACAGAGAGAAAAGAGAATATGTATTTGAACTGAGCTGTAAAGGGTGGCTCAGACCATAAAGAATCTGCCTGCAATGCTGGAGACCCTGGTTCGATCCTTGGGTTGGGAAGATTCCCCTAGAGAAGGGAATGGCTATCCACTCCAGTATTCTTGCCTGGAGAATTCCATGGACAGAGGAGCCTGGCGGGTTACAGTCCATGGGAACACGAACAGTCAGGCACGACTGAGCTACTAACACACTTAACACGGTTAAGAGATGAAGAGGAACAACCCAAGGAAACCAGGAGGCTCGGCAAGGGCAGGACAGCTGGGAGAGCAACAGTCCTGCCGTCAGGGTACAGAGGGAGGCCAGTTTCTGGTGGGGGGCAGACAGGATTCCTTTAGGCTTCAGCCAGAGCACAAGATCTGGCCAGCCAGTGGGTGTATTTGGTGGTGGGAGGGCAATTTTCCTCTGATGCTCTTTCCTGGCTCTTTTCTGGGTGTAATAAGAGGCAGAGAGTTGGGAAAAATTCTAAAGAGGCTGATGGGGGGCTGAAGAATTAGTAAAAATGAGAAAGTCTAATGGGATATGGTGGGAGGTGGATGCTGCGGGTTCTCTTTCACTAGGCTTGCATGAATGTATTGTGAGTGTATATGTGTGTGTGTGCACATGTATGCACAAGTGTACATATACCCCAGGGTTCCTCACCCAGAGCTTAGAAGACTATTCCCAGGTTGGAGTCAGGAGGCTGGTAGGATGTTATGATGCGGCTCAGGGTGCAGTTTGCTCCATAGAGAGAGTCTGGGGTCACGTCTAATCCTGGCTCTGCTTCTAACCTAGAAAGTCACTTTCAGCCTGTGGTGCCTCTGTTTCTTCACCTGTAAAAGGCATGTGCTGGGCTCCTGGAGTCTGGCTCCACCTTGCAGGTCTAGGAGATCACTCTTAAGCTACATGAACAAGGTGGTCCAACACTGTCCTGGCTGTGATCATAGCTGGTGTTAATTGCACTTGCACAGAAGTTGTTCCCATCCTCAGAGCAGTTTCCAGAAAAGTCAGAACCCGAGAGGTTTGGGGAGGACTGTAGCAGCAAAACTGCAACTAACAGAAACTGGAAGAAAGGCACCACCTAGAGCAGAAGGGAGAGGCTCTTGGGACAGAGGGGCGTGGCTCTCGGGATTCCGGGGGAGGACCTCTTCCAGTTCTGGAAGGCAGTGTAGCCACCAGCTAACATCTCAGTCTCTGTGGATGGGTTTACAGTTGGCCCTGGTGGCTGAGCGGTTTGTCTGATTAAATTCAATATCAGAAAAGCACAGTGTCAGCCTGCCCACCGCATCTGCCCCCCTGCTGCTCACAACTCGTGGGGTGACTGTCCCGGTGCTGTTATGTCCTCAACACAGTACTAGGTACAAAGGGGTCGGGTGCTCGTTTGCTGGACAAATGCAGGGCACGTGGAGGGGTGACTGCTGTAATCCTCTGCTTTGTCTCCTCCCCCCTCTGTCTCTCCTTCTCTGGTCTTTTCCAGCACTTCCCGCCCTGTCCCTCTGATAAATAGCCAGACCCCTCGTGCAGAGGAGGGCCATTTGGGGGGCACTGCAGGGAGCTGTGTAGGGCCTTGTTCTGCCTGACATCTTTATTAATCGCTCAGCCCCAAAGATAAACAGCTTGTTAATTAAATTTGCAGATGTTGCTAAATTAGGAGGTGTTTTGATTGTTCAGTCCCAGGAAGATAGAATGGTCCCACATCGGGCCTCGGAAGGGTCAGCCTGGGCTGGGCCAGGACACGGGCAATTAGGCCATGTGGTCACGGTAAAAATCATGGCCAGCTTTATTGCCTACTTGCTTTGTGCCAGGCAGGGCAGGAGCCAGGAACAGGGGGCCTGGGTGCCAGCTACTCACACCCTGGGGACCTGGACCAAGTTTCTCCCCTTCTCCAGGGCGCAATTTGCTCTTCCCTGTAGGATGGGTCCCCTCTCGGCTGTGGCCCAGGCCGAGTGAGGGAGAGGCCCCATTTTTCAGTTCAGGGACTTGTCAGCACCCAGTGCCTCAGCACAAAGCTTCCCCAGAGAGTCTCTGGTGGCTGAAATGTACAGTTAAATATGGTTACAATAATATGTTTTATATTATGTGACTTTTACCACAATAAAAGAAGACATTTTGACAAAGATTTTTAAAAATAAAAATTACAAAAAAGAAAGCCTCTGTTGGGAAGTGGGGGGCAGTCATGAGGCCTGGATCTTGGTGTGAACCCCGGGGATCTGGTAGGTTTCTGGAGGGTTGGAGACTCAGGTCTTAGCTGTTATAGGGGTGTGGAGGTCTAGAGGTCTGTGGGTCTAGGAGATCAGGGTGTCTGGGAGTCTGATGGTTCTGAGGAATCTGGGGTCTCAGGTGTCTAGAAGGGTCTGCAGATGAGGGAGAGTTTGTAGGGTTCTCTAGAGTCTGGCGAGCTGAGGGTCTGAGAAGTTAGAAGGGTTTGAGAAATTAGTAGCGTCTAGGATTTGGTCTGGGAAAGCTGAAGGTCTGGGGTCCTGGGGAATCTGGGTCTGAGGATTTGTGGGGGAGCTGGGAGATATGGAGGCTTGGGCTGTTTGAGGGTCAGAGTCTTCGGGTCTGGGATTCTGGGATTGTTTGAGATTTGGGAAACTAGCATCTGGGGAGTTGCTGAATCTGGGGGTTCCAGAATTTAGAGATGGGGAGTTTTGGGAAAGAGGGATCCTGGGATCTGGGATCTGGGGTCTATGGTCTCAGATAATCTTGGGGGTCTGAGAAACCTGAGGTTCTAGGAAGGTTTGAAAGGGTGGGGTCTGAAAAGGAGGGAGTTGAAAGCAGAATGTAGCACAATACCGCCACCTAGTGTGCCTCCCTTTGCATTACAGTCACCGAGGACAGTGTGGCGCAGGATCAGAGCTTGTCCCTCGCTCTCTGGCCATCTCCGGGCCTGGAACTCCCCCCGCCACCCAGATGCTCAGCGCTCTGCATGGAGGGAGAGAATGAGCGTGTGTCCCTCTGGTTCACCGCTGCACCTCCAATGCCTGAAACAGCATTTGACACGCAGTGGGTGTGTAATGCATGTTTATTGAACCAGAAAGCTGGCATTTTCAAAGCAATTCATCTAACAAGGGCTCACTACCCCTGCATGTGCCCATGCAAACACCCCTTGCTTTGAAGTCAGGCCGTGAGGCTGCCTGAATTGGACAGGATCTTGGGGACGTTATGCTAAGATTCCACCCTGAGTAAGGTCTGCCCACTCCTACACCCCCAGGGTTTCACCTGCATCTGAGCTCAGAGTCTGAGCTCACATGACAGTTTTAGTTTCAGCGCTGCTTCCCAAGCTCCTGGGCTGTGCAGGTCCTGGGCCTATGTTCTGTCTCGGCCACAAGAGGAGAGGGGACAAGCTAGCAGGAACTGATTGGCAGTGTGGAACAGGGGATGACAAAGTCACACTTAAGGGGCGCAAGTGGATCAGAAGGGAGGGGGTGGGGCTTGGGCAAGTCTAGGGAGAGGAGAGAATGTGAGATTCAGAGAAGCTGGATTGATGGAACAGCAGGAGCAAAGACTTGCCTGGAGTCACCGCCAAGCAGCATGGTGGTGGGGGNAAGCCTGCCTTCCCGGTCCCCTGGATTTAGAGGGAAGGCCATATTTTACAGAGCAGTGGAGATAGTAGCCATCTCTCTGTCATGCAAGACAGACTGGGGATGACAGAGGATTAAATTCCTATGGGTATGAAGTGTGAAAGGTTAAGTTCGTTTCCTGCAGGATGGAAATCCTTGACACTTCAGCCAGATGATGAGTAGGGCTTCGGATCCCCGGGGGGAGGGAGTGTGAGCTATGAGGGCAGCCACAGAGGTGGAGCTGGCAGCTTCAACAGTTGGTCCTGACCCAAAACAGACTTGTCGAACGGTGGCCCACGTGGGCAGATCAGCGGAGGGGAGACTCTGCTCGGAAACCCCAGGCCCCTCTCTCTTTTGACAAATCTCATGGGCGTGGCCTCCATGAGAGGCGGAGATCGATCCAAGGGGCTGTGTTAGCTCTCAAGGGTGGACAGGAAGCTGCCGAGGTGTCCAGGATGTTGGGAGTATGAGGGTGTAACAGTACCGATTTCACATCAAAACATTTTGGGAAGAAAAAAAAAATCAGTTTTAAGAATTTGACATGCATGTATTACAGATATTTTAAAACAATTTTCAGAGGAAAAGCACATTATTTTCTTCACATAGATATACTATACAGTATTTTTTGGTCCAGGAAGAAATTATGGCTTTTCGATACACACACAATTGATCAGAAGTTCCCCAAGGATGAGGAACGGCGCCTTGGCTGGGATGGTCTGTGTGGCTCAGCTCTGCCACTAGAGGGAAGCAATATCCTTGGTTTTAACTCTAAGGTCTGGGCCTTCTGTCCTGGGATCGGGAGATGGGATGCTTGGGGGACTTCTGAAGGGAGGGCCAGAGGGTAATGCATCTTGATCACCAATCAAGATTGTAGAAGTTGTATTTCTGGCCATCAGAAACTATCTCATATAAGCATCATCAGAAGTCCATGAGGAAGGTATTTTGAGGATCAGAGAAGTTAAGGGGTTTGTCTGAGGTCACTCAGCTAGTAAATGACAGAGCTGGGATTTGAACCCAGGTTTGCCCGACCCCAAGGTTGGAGCTCTTCATCATCAAGGGCCCACTTCTTCCAGGGTCAAGGTGAACATAAAGGTTCCTGGACCCTCGGTTCTTTCTGCAGTGCTGTTTTCTTCCATAATCTGAGGCAAATGTGAGTCTCAGCCTTCTGCTCACCCCTACCCCCACTCCCAGGCCCCGCTGGGCAGCATCAGCAGGATCCCTAAGTAAACCAAAAGCAAAGTGCAGGAGTGGACATAGCCCCTGCATCCTCTGTCCTGCAAACCGGGCAGCACCACTGGTCTGAGAGCAGGGGATTCCAGCTGTGCTGTGCTGGACCACCTGAGCGGACCCACCCTGCCTGTGAGCACATCAGGGGCCAAGCCGCACCTCATGCTGCTGGGGCTGGGGCGAGAGCAGGCAATAATTTCCCCATGAAATAAAGAAGTGACTTGGGGGGAAGGAAATTCCTTTTCAAGCCTCTGCCGGAAATTCCTTGGTGGGTCCCCAGTTTCTGTTAAAAGCAGCCTCAACACAAGAAAAGACGCTCAGCATTACTAATTATTAGAGAAATGTAGGACAAAATGACAGTGACTGGCACCTCACACCAGTCAGAATGGCCATCATTAAAAAGTCTACAAATAACAAATGCTGGAGAGGGTGTGGAGCAAAGGGAACCTGCTTATACTGTTAGTGAGAATGTAAACTGGTGCAGCCACTGTGGAGAACAGTGTGGAGATGGCTTAAATAGCTAAAAATAGAACTACCATATGATCCGACAATTCCTCTCCTGGGTGTTTATCTGGAAAAAATGAAAACACTAGCTTGAAGAGATATACACACCCTACTGTTTATTGCAGCACTATTTATAAGAGCCAAGACATTGAAACAACCATCCAGATGAAAGGATGAAGAACAAGCGGTGCATGTGCACAACGGAATGTTACTCAGCCATAGAAAAGAATGAAGTAATGCCATTTGAAGCAACCTGGATAGACCTAGAGATTACCGTACTAAGCGAAGTAAGCCAGATAAAGACAATACCATATGATATCATCTATATGTGGAATCTAAATTATGATACTTATCTGCAAAACAGAAACAGACTCACAGAGAGAACAGACTTATGATCGCCTGGGGCGGTGGGGGAGGGATGGACTGGGAGTTTGGGAAGAATATCTGTGTATAATCAGCAGATTATACACAGGAAGGATAAACAGTAAGGTCCCACTGTAGAGCACAGGGAACTATATTCAATGTCCTGTGATAAACCGTAATGGAAAAGAATATGAAAAAAAGGCATCCTCAACCCTCAGCCCGGCTGCCCAGGGTGAGAAGCCAGGGAGCAGGGGAGGGAGTAGGCAGGGTTGGCGCCATGGGATGCAATGCCATGGTCTAAGCCAGAGCCATTCTGCTCCACATGTTCAGAACAAGGGATTGATGGAAGGGAGGAGAGGAGCCAGAGGAAGGAGAGGGCCACAAAAGAGCGAGCGTTTTCTGCCCGCAGTGTGATACCAGCCCCCACATAGGGACGCCCCCCTGTCGGCACCTTGCTGGGCTCTAGACCTGATGGATTGCCTCTCCCCCAAACTTGGGACATCCTCTCCCCATTTTACAGATAAGAAGACTGAGACACAGGCAGACGTACTGACCTGCTCAGGGTCAAACCCTCCACAGGCCTCCTGGGCCACCTGCAGGCCCATGTCCCAGTTCCTCTCCTTCCCGTTGGCCTCAATAAGTGAGGGTGCACAACTCCCTCCCTGCACGGGTAACGTCTTCCCTCCAGAAACTCCTCAGTCCTTCATGCAAATCAATCCTTGGTGAGGACGACACATCCATATTCTCAACACCCCAGAGCATCCTTGAATCCTGATATACACTCACCACCATCCCCTCCCTCCCGGCAGCCAGCCAGGCCTCCTCGGAACTGCTTCCTGCCAGGGTGTGAACAGCCTGACCTTGAAGCCCAGGCAAACAGGGTCTAACTAGCTCTGATCTGAGGTGAGGGCAGGGGTTTGAGATTGGGGTCACCCATGGGGGTGAGGGGCTCTGCCAGTCTCAGGCATCAAGACCAGGGCCCCCTTATGACCAGGGAGGTCCTAGGGCCCCCATCGAGACCAGGGCCCCCTCTGTCATGGGCCCCAGGCATTAGAAATAGCACACATTACGTTTTAAGACTTCATAGTATAAAAGCAAATATAATTCAGACTGGACTCATTACTATATAGTCATTTTGATTATATTCTTTTTTTCTACTGATATAAAAATACATTAGAATGAAAACATATTCAGGGGCCCTAGAAGTGCCTGGTCTTAGAAGCCCGTGAGCCAGTTGAGGCCTGGCAGCAGGAGCAGGGTGGGAAGGTAGGATTACAGGCCATGTGAAGAGGATGCAATGACACCCTGGAGACCAGGCTGGGCGGCAGACCCCCGGACCCTTCTTGAGCTGTGCGGCAGGCACAGCCTGGGTACATTTCTTGCCCTGTCTGAGCCTCTGATTGTATGAAATGATTCATTTTACTGGCCAGGTAGATTAGGGCAGAGGCGAGAGGAGAGGCTGGGGACAGGGGCACACTATCTGGGTACAGTGGTGAGCCCAGCACAGTCCTCCCCTTCCCACCCCCCAGCAGAGGAGGAAAGCTGGCTGATGGTGAGAATACTCATTGCCCTGTGGGGCCTGGCAGGTTCTGATGAGGAAGGTGGACGGGCATACGCCGGACACGTGTTAGAACTCTGCCCCCGGGAACGGCTTCTCTACACTGAAATTGGCAGTGGCCACGCTCCCCCACAGATGTCTGGGCAGGGCGGGTTGCTTGAACACAACCTCCAAAGGACAGTCTTTGGACCACATAGACCAGGCTCAGGGACCCAGGACACCTGGTCCTTCCTGTTCAAGCCAGGAGCTCTCTGTCCCGCAGCAGAAGCCTGGCGCCTGGGCAGAGCAATGCTAACAGTCTGATGAGAAGGTAGGTGGGGTCAGAGGCCAGGAAAGACCTGTCAAATGGCAGTGTGAGGCTTCAGCAAGGAGGAGGCAGCTGCTGGGAGCAGCAGGAACTGTCCCTGCAGGCTCCACTCTGGCTGCGGCAGGGAGACTGTGCCAGCCACTCAGCCAGCACCCCGGGAGGGCCTCTGCAGCCAGGCGTGGAGATGGGCAACTGGGTGGAGGAAGCAGGCTCACTGCCCTGGGCAGGCTCATGTCCAGGCAACAGAGAACAGAATAAACTGGTTGGTTAAAAACCGCGGTTCAAAGGGAGGGTCCAGTCAATGAGCTGATAATAATAATAGTAGCCATTACTTATTCATCACGGGCTGGTGCCAGGCAATAGGCCAACTTGTAAACGGCTGAGCCAGGGTCCCAGCCCAGGCTGCTTGCACACTGTCCATCCCACCTTTGCCCCTCACTCTGAATCAACATGTCTTCCAGTGTTGTATCTTTTTGCCTTTTCATACTGTTCAGATCGGATGGTTGGAAGCCATCATGGCTCAGTGGGCATGAGTTTGAACAAACTCTGGGAGATAGTGAAGGACAGGGAAGCCTGGTTTGCTGCAGTCCATGGGGCTGCAGAGTCAGACACGACTTACTGAATCAACAGACAGAGCCAGGCAGGAGAAGGGAAGGAGCAGGAGGGGTTAGCAGTGGCCCAGGAGGAGGCTGGGAGGAGGGGAGGGAGCCCACTGCCAGAGGGGAAACTCCAAGTGCCAGCTGTCTGTGAGGGTATTTGCATCCCCCTGACAGGCCTCCAACTTGAGGCTGATGAATCCAGGTGGAAGGGGCTTGGGGTGATGTTCACACCAACATCCTGCTCAGCACAGGTGAGAAGGCAGGTGAGAGACGAGGCAGAACACACCTCGGCTGCGAATCCTCCCAGCCAACTCTCTGCCCCCTCCCACAGGATCACAAACACTGGCGTGGACATGCACGACGATGACGCTGACCCTTGCTAACACCACAGAAGAGCAAGGACCTCAACATGGATCAAAGACCTGCACGGAAGAACTCAAACCAGAAAACTCTGTAAAGAAAACGTCGGGCAAAGCCTCTCGACGCGGGATGTGATGACTTCTTGGGTGTGACACTGAAAGCACAGGCAACGAGAGAAAATACAGACACAGTGAACTTCATGAAAAATTTTAAATGTTGTATCAGAAGACAATATCAGCAGAAAAAAAAAGGCAACCCACAGAATGGGCGAAAGTCCGCAAACCATAGACAAGAGATTAACATCCTGAATATAAAGAGAAGCCCTCAAGCTCAACACGACAAAGCAAACAACCCCGACAAAGGGGCCAAAGACTTGAACAGATATTTCTCCAGAGATGAACAGCCAATGGCTTCCCCAATGGCTCAGTGGGTAAACAAGCCTCCTTTCACATAGGAGATGCAGGTTCAGTCTCTGGGTTGAGAAGATCCCCCAGGGAAGGAAATGGCAACCCACTCCAGCAGTCTTACCTGAAAAATCCCATGGACAGAGAGCCTGGTGGGCTCCAAAGGGTTGCAAAGAGTCAGACACAATTGAGCAACTAAGCGCACAAGCAATCAGCATATGAATAGGTGCTCAACATCACTAATCATTAGGGAAATACAGATCAAAACTAGAATGAGACAGTACCTCACGCCATCAGGATGACTACTATAACAATATTATAATAAATGTCAGTGAGGATGAGGAGGAAAGTGGAACTTGGTGCACTGTTGATGGGAATGAAAAATAGTACAGTCACTTTGGAAAAGAGTATCGAGTTTCCTCAAAGAACTAAGAATAGAATTAACATATGACCCAGCAAATTTCACTTCTGGGCATATATCCAAAAGAATTGAAGGCAAGGACTGGAATAGGTATTTGTACATCCATGTTCATAGCAGCATTATTCACAGAGGCAAAATGTGGAAGCAACCCAAGTGTATTTAACCCAACTGAACTATACATTTGAAAATGGTAAAGACGGTCATTGTGGTGGTGTGTGCATTTTACCACAATAGAAAAAAAATAGTCACAATATCTAATAGTTCTGGCAGGTCAAAGGGGACAGACCACTTCCCACTCAAAAACCAGCAGTAACCAGAAGCAGAAGAAGGCAGGTGATTGTGGATCAGAAGAGGAATTCCGTCCAGAGGCCCGAGGGGGAAGCAGGTAAGGGAAAGCAGATAAACAATCCTTCGTATTAAAAAAAATTTTAAAATAACACGGCTTCTTCGGGGGGAAAGAAACTTAGAGTAGATATGAAAAAGACTGGAGCATAGATATAAAAATTACATCAGAAGGAGGGGCGGAAGTGAACTAGGGGAGCTCAGGAAAGAAATAGAAAAGGAAAAGAAAAATTTTCGAGAAAAGCCACATTGGAAGCCAAATACAGGAGACAGGATAACGGAAGATAAAGTGGAAAGGGACAGTGAAATGAAGTGATTATGGGGCAGATAAGAGATATAAAGGGATGAGTCTTCTGAAAAAGAAAACAGCATAGATGAATTTTAAAAACCAATAAAGTTTTAACAGAAGAAATCCTTCCTGAAATATGGAAAGGTTGAAACGGACATACCAAAAAACATTACATTATGACCCAGTGAAAATGACAACCGTCAACACTCAGACGTGCCCTAATAAGTTTGCTGAGCATCAAGAAACGGTCCTGAGAGTTACCTCTAATTAGGAGGTGAAGCCAGGATGGTGGCGGAACCTGGGCTCACCTCCTCCCTTGAGCACACAAAAATCACAGCTGCTCAGAAAGCAACCATGGACGAGAATCACCTGCAGATGAGCAGAAAAGAGTTTCCACAACTAAAGATATAATGAAGGAACCATGACGAGAAGGGTGGAGGGGGCAGAGACATGCTATAGTCAAGACCTAGACCCAGGGAATTCTCTGATGGTTCAGTGGTTAGGACTGTGATTTCCCTGCCAGGGCCCAGGATTGATCCCTGGTTGGGGAACTAAGATCCCGCTAGCCGCAAAATGTGGTTAAAAAAAAAAAAAAAAGCCCAACACCCCTGGGTGGGCAATCCATAAAGGGGAGGCTTATCACGATGGCACAGGCTCTCCCCCAGGAGGGAGGGGTCTGAGCCCACGTCAGGTTCCCCAGCTCTGGGGCCTGCACCAGGAAGACAAGTCCCCAGAACATCTGGGTAGAAGATCAGCAGGGCCTGCGTGCAGGAGAGCCGCAGGGATGCAGAAATAGGATCCTTACTCTGGAAGGACTTACGAAATATCTCACATGTTCCAAGACCCAGTGCAGGGGCAGAAATGTAAAAACAGCCTGAGTCAGACCTTCCCGCTGATCCTGCAGCGTTTCCAGTCCCTGGGGACCCCCCTGGGGCATGGGTGTTGGTGGCCGCCTATGGGAAGCTCTGTCTACCGCAAGGACACTGGGGCTGACAAGTGGCCCCCCTAGCCCATCAGTGCTGGGGGCTCACCTGCCTTCCAGTCGGCTGGTGCCGAGCAGCCAGCCACCCTGGTACCCGGCCCTGCCCTACAGTGACTGGTGGCCCCCCACAAGGCCATCTGATGTGAAGAGCCGACTCACTGGAAAAGACCCTGATGCTGGGAAAGATTGAGGGCGGGAGCAGAAGGGGACGACAGAGGACGAGATGGCTGGATGGCCTTGCTGACCCAGTGGAGGTAAGTTTGAGCAAAGTCTGGGAGATGGTAAAGCACAGGGAAGCCTGGCATGCTGCAGTTCACTGGGTCGCAAAGAGGCAGACACGACTGGGTGACTGAACATCAGCAACACAAAGCAGAGAGAGCCGGTGGGGGGG
>SJYQ01093258.1:0-13036 GCA_006410935.1 Redunca redunca
GCTATTCTCTGGTTACTGGAGTGGGTGGTGGTGTAAAGCTCTGGGTGCACCTGCTTCTTTCTTTCCCTAACACCTTCCCAGATAGAGCCGCTAGAAACCATTATAATTCTGAGTTTTTGAACTGAAATGTAAACCTTGCATTTCTGTAGTGACGGTTATTTTTTAATGAAGTTGCTAGCTTTTAAATAAAGAGAAAGATGTCCTCATCAACGGGGATGCAAAGTTCTGGAATAGTTTTGCGTGACAGGAGGTTAATAACTTGGTCAATCTGAAAGAGTAATCTTTTGCTTGGATTTTAACATTGATGGAGAAATCTATATGATGATTGCATTATAGTGTTTTTACATTTCGTTGTATTCCCAAGTAGATATTAAGGTATCACAGTGCTGTTTGGTAGGCTCTTAACAGGTTTGGAAGATTTAAACCTGTTTATTGCCTTGTTTTCCTAAATAATTAAAGTACATTGAATTTAAAATATTGATTAATTGGATTTTTCCTTTTCTTTTGATTTTCTGAGCACACTTTAGGTTATAAATACTATTTGGTATTCTGTACATCACAGTGAAATGGGCTAAAATGATTTTTTTTTCTTTTTTTTAAATCATAAGCACACAACAGCTTTGAAGTGTAAAGCAGAAAGGGAGCCGTTTCTGAGCTATGAAAACTAGATTTTAAACAGGTAATTTGACATCATTGTATATGTTATTGGCTTTTGTATTCTGTTTGAAGAAGACTTGATGCTGAATAGGGTTATAAAATACCAGTGCTTGTAGTAAACGAACGGCCTAAGTTTGCTGCCCTGTTTGGCCTGCTTTTTGGTGTGCCACTTTGGTCTGTCTTCATACTTTTGTTTGAAAAGAGCCATGTCATTAGTAATTATTAAATGCTATGATAGTTTATGTAATACTTTTTTAAATGTCTTTGTCTTTACAGTTTCTTCATCTGCTCATTTGAGTTTGAATGTTTCCTGTAGCAATTATTTGGATAGCCTCTTGTTCCCAATTCATTTACTCTTAAGCCATCTGGTACAACTTTTCTATTAATTGGCTGTTTTTATTTTTTATTCAAAAACTCCTCTACTTTTTGAGCTTATTATGTATACTGTTGATTGAAGTTTGTTAGTTTCAGTTGTCTAAAGTTACTTTAAACTTTAGTTTCTATACACAGGGCATTCTCAAATGCTGGTTACCTAAAGATACTCTCTGACCAGCAGGAAGAAGTCAATGTAAGTTCACTGAGGGAAAGCTAAGAAATTGTTTGTTAAGGACAATTTAGAAATTAAATGACTAGAGGATGAGGATTAGAAGAAATTTTTGTTAGAACCACTTTAGCAATAATTACTCTCTTTTAAAGATTTCGGAAAATTTAGTTCACCTGTTAAAATTTTAAAGACAGCCTAATTCTCAAAATATGATGAATATATCCTTGCTTTCTAGGAAAGCAGACAAATCTTCAACACACTTATCCAATAGGTTATCATAAGAATATAGATTGGCCATTGATTTATAATTGATTATATCTTAATTGTATTTCTTGGTATCTTTTTCTGTTAGTTGAAAGACTATAATAGAATAAGACAAGAAAAATAGAACTCAGAGGAAATGTTAGATATGAGTCTGTGTTTTAGAGTCTTTAACACTGGAGTATTTGGTAAAACAAAAAGTTGTAAAATCAGTCACAAATAATTTTCCTTTTAACACTTTAGTGAAGATGGATAAAATAAAATAAAAATACAAAGCAGTTGAGTTAAACTTGCTTGGTTTTCTCAATAGGAGATTTGGCCATTTGTTGGAAAAGAGGTAAATGTACGTGAGATTTGGAAAAAATAGAGTTCAGAGTAATCACACTAGGGAATTTATTAAGAAGCCAGAAAAGGGTAACATGATAACCTAGCAGTACATTCATCTCACACATTTAACTGAGTGCATACAATGTGTGACTTCATGGCTACAAAGTCCTAGAGATAGGGCAGTGAGCAAAACAGATAAAGTGCCTTACCTCAAGGAGTAAACCTACATTTTGAAAGTGTCAATGTGTAGTATACCTTAATAGTGGACACGGTCAATGCCGTTTTATAACTATTTGACAGTTTTGAGAGTACAAACAGAAAGAATGAGAAATGAGGTTTATACAGAATTGAGTTGATAAAATGGGCAAATTGATGAGGAGGCCAAGGATGCTAGCCAGGCATTTTTGGAAGTGGCATTCATGGGTTAAGTAAGAAAGTGAGAAGTGAATGGTTTCTTGGAAAGGAAATGATCAAGGGACAGGAGGTATTCAGCAGGGCCAAGGGGTGAATTCAGCCTGAATGAGCAGGTGAGACAAAACAGAATGCAAGTACTTAGGTTCAGAAAGAGGTATTTAAGAAGTTTAGGATGTTGAACAAATTATCTGTCCAAAGTAGAAATAGTATTGGAATAGAGCAGATGAGATGGATGTTGTAACTAAGGTCAGAGTCTTAGAAAAATCATGACAAATGTTCAGGTCATGAAGGCAGAGAGTAACGTGGAGAGTGAAAACCACAAGCCAGTTAAAAGTGTAAGACTGTCTTGGGGTGAACAGTAGGAAATGGTACCCAAGATAGGGAGGGTGGTGGTTTTGATGGTTAACTTGTTCAAAAGAGGAAGGCTAAGCATTGTTAAATAAGAATAGTCTGTAAATGATATTCTTTCCCTGTGAATCTGAGAGACTAGGAAGAGTAACATCTTCTAAGGAAATAGTGCCTTCAGAGTGGTTTGGGATTTTATTGAAGCCAAAGAAATAGGAATGTTTGGGAATAGATCGAGGATGTATATATAATAGGGAGTGAGTTTGTAATGGTCCAGTGGAAAGAAATCACAGGAAGAGCTGTTATCAGTAGAGAGTATGGGATGGAATGGCATTGAAGATTGGGATTGGTTATAGCAGGATGTATAGATTTGCCTAGGGAGGTATCAATGACAAAGAAGTGACAGATTTCAAATATAAGCTGTAGAGAGAGAGGTTTTAACAAGCTGAATTTAGTTGACCTCAGGGTTCTCATTTGCTTCTGTAGAGAGCGAGGATATATTAAATTTTCTTGGTGTGGAAACATTCTACACAGAGTAACTGTACCGTAAGATAGACACAATACAGTACTTGGTACATGGTGAGGTCTCATCAAATTTTTGTTGATTCAAATTGAGTGTTGTATGGCAGTCTATTCATCCTCTTCCCCTCAGTACCTAAAGAGCTTTTGTTTTTTTTTAAAGAGGGTAATATAAAGAGACACCTTAAGTTCTAAAAAAATTACTGAAATTTTTAGTAAGTGTCAAACTCAAAGAACTATGCAAAAGATCTGTATGGTTTTTGGGTACAGAGAAGAAATTGAGAAATTCCTCAAATGAAACTAAATAACACATAATGCCAGAAACTTGCACGTTTTCTTCTCAGTCTCCATTAAACGTGCTTAGTGTGGTTGTGCACTATGTTAAGGCTTTCAAAAGAGTATACTGGATATTTCCTTACATAATTAGTAAAATAAATAGCGCAGCTAATTCAACCTTTAGAAAACTTGTGCAGATAATATAAGATACCAGCTCTGGTTATTTTGTGACTCTAAGCAAATATTAAAAAAAAGTGTATATATATATATACATACTTTCTACAGTATTTTTATTTGGATGTGCTTAGTTGCGTCTGACTCTTTTCTACCCCATGGATTGTAGCCTGCCAGGCTCTTCTATCCATGGGAATTCCAGGCAAGGATATTGGAATGAGTTGCCATGCCCTCCTTCAGGGAATCATCCCAACCCAGGGATCAAATCTGCGTCTCTTGCATTGGCAAGTGAATTCTTTACCCCTGAGCCACCAGGGAAATCTTTTATTTTGATGAGAATTTCTAAAACCTTGGTTTACAACTGTCAGTTGAGATGTAAGATATTTCCAAAGACACTTATGAGTCATTTAATATCATTTGAGAAATAATATCTGAATTTTAAAGATTTTAGGAAAAATAATTTTTTCTTTTCTTGATTAATTTGTTTGTATTTTTATTTCAAAGGTAACTTTAATCAGTCATGGGTATTTTCATGGTAATTAATACTGTGATATTACACTTAGATATCTGTAATACTTATAGTAAGACTTCTACAACAGGATTTTCTTCAGAAGGATCAGTCACTGAAAGTAACTTGTAAATTGCCATGGTATTTTTGCATTTCCTATCCTTGTAAGATGAGGAAACCAAATAAGACTGTCAAAAATAGCAAAATGAAACTTATAAATAATAGTTTCAACTTACTTTAGTAGGTCATAGGGTGGATGAAAGTGCTTGTTTGAAGTAAAAGAATTTTATCTCCATTGTGCTTCACACACGATCATCCATCACTTGTGCTAATATTTCCCAGTGGCTTCAGCTTTCCCATCTCATTGTTTTTCTATTAAACCTGTCTGGCAAAATCCCAACCTGGGATGGGTTCAGTGGAATCCACTGCTTTACACCAAGGCTGATGAGCACTTCTGGGGGAAAAAATGGAAACTGCAGATTAGTGCTAACAGTGAATGTTCTCTGCTCTCATCTGAGTCCTTAGTGCTGCTCATTCACTCTCCATCACCCTTCCCCAGCCTCTCAGACACTGTCATCTTACCCTCACATATTTATCAAGCAATCCGCTTTACTTCACGGCAATTAACAGACTCTTTCAACTTTCTACCAAATCTGCTAACTAGCCTGTATCCAATTCTATCCTTTCTTTCTTTCATTTCAGTGAAAGAAGTGTTCTTTTGCCTGTCTAAAGCTAATCATGTTTCTTAAGCCCTAGATCCCAGTCGTTCGCAGTTTTTCAGAGACCACACACAGTTTGCATCTTTGTCTCCCTCTATGAGCGCCATCCTGACAAATTTTAAATGTACTCAAGATACCTCCCTCTTTCCCCCGGTTAGATAAATATTTATCAGTTTTATTAGTATTTTTTTAAATTTTATTTTTAATTGGAAGATAATTACAATATTGTGTTGGTTTCTGCCATACATCAGTATGAATCAGCCATGGGTGTACATATGTCCCCTCCCACCCCTCTAGGTTGTCACGGAGCACCAATTTTGGGTTCCCTGCGTCATGCAGAATGCATTTGAGTCAGTTCTACTGAGGTAGACAAACCTAGAGCCTATTGTACAGACTGAAGTAAGTCAGAAAGAGAAAGACAAATATATATTAATGCGTATGTATGGAATCTAGAAAGATAATACTGATGATCCTATTTGCAGGGCAGCAAAGGAAACACCGACTTTTGGATACAGTGGGGGAAGGGAGAGTGTGGGATGACTTGAGAGAGCAGCATTGAAACATGTGCATTACCATATTTAAGATGCCTCCATTTTAAGGAATCTTTCTACGTGACCTTCTCTGCCTGCTTTCATTCACAGAATGGTTTTTTGAAAAAAATCACATGACTTCCCTTAGTTTTTTCTCTTCCCTATCAATAAATGCATTTTAGTTATGGAATTGGTTTTTACCAAGGTTGTCAGTAACCTCCTGGTTGCTAAATCCAGATGTACACTTCTCACTAGTTTGTTTACATGATAAAATAATACTTGGCATTCTTATCATACCCTCCTTCTTTACACAGTTCTCCCTCTTGCTAGCACATTCTTCCGGTTTTGGTTTCCCTCCTGTCTTTCTGTACACCTTCTGAGTGTTCTGTTCCTTTCTTTTTTAAATATCTTTGTCCTTCAAGGTTTAGTCTTCTCTTACACTTTATCTTCTCCATGAGCCTTCTGTTCCAGTTTATATTCTTTTATGAATTGATGATTTGCACATCTCTGTAGCCTAGATTTCACTTCTGAGAGATGGCTGTTTGCCCACTGGATAAATTTAATTGGGTATGCAATAGATAGCTCAAACTTTTTCTTTTTCTCTCATCTTTTCAAACTCATCTTTTTCTCTCATTAGCAGAAATGTGTTTCTTTTCAGATTACTTTGAATGTATCATCATATACCCCGTTTTCAAGCTAGAAACCCAGGGGTCACCCGTTTACTCCTTTCTCTCTGCCTCATCTCCCACTTCATTATAGTCGTTAAGCCATATTCATTCCGCCATCAAAATCTTCCTTGCATTGGTCCTCTTCTCTTACACACCTAGTGTTTTGATTATTAAAAGTCTTTCTATACAAATAATAGTTTATAATAATAATCATAACATAATAAAAACATATAAATTATATTAATGTGTTTACAGAATAAAATTTAGAGGATAGATATCAGTAGTTTTAAAGGTGACTTTGAAGAGGTTAAAGAGGTTGACACAAGAAAGAAATGACTTGCCTTTGTTTTCTACCTGTTATAGGGTGAGATAGCTACTCCCATAGAGAAAGCAAGCTGAGTACACTTGAGAATTGATCCACAGGCAATAACTTCATTAGCTTCATGCTGATAATTTTATTTCTGTAGGAGTATGCCTTCTCAACCATTTGGTATCATTATTACTGAGTTATAAATACTCGATATTATCTTACATCAATCACTAGACAAAGTTGTTTATAAACTTCGTAGACTTTATTTAGTAAATGGTCTTTAAAATGATTTTTAAGAAATAGTTGATATATTTTCCCCAGACTAATTTTAATGTATGTTTTAGATTGTTTTAGAAACTTGTGTTCAAAGTCATTAGCTTATCACTAGATCCTTAGGAAAAGCTCATTTTAGGAAGAATTCATCATAATAAAAAAATATAAATAATAAAAAATATAAAACATCTCTTTGAATATATTTTTAATTTATCTTAAAGTTACTTTATTATTACTCTCCTGATAGAAAATGTAACATAATGTATTTTACCAAAAAATTGTTAAGAGTTTTTACTTAAATATTTTAGTAATTTCTCTTCTAATTCCACTTTAAGATAAATTGCCTTTTGTAATGTTAGGTATTGTTTTCACCTCTATTGCTTATGTATTTTTTTGAGCTCCTATTTTTTAATATTACAAATTACATCAGTGCATCTTAGAAAAAGGTGGTTGTAAAATGTTTCATTTTAATGAGTCAGTTCACTGGACATACCTCTTTATGAGTATCAGTTATTTTGTAAAGTTCTTAAATATATTTCTAGTATAAAAAATGTTGTAAAATATTGCTGAAAATATATAAGGTAAACAGCAAAAATCACATTCCTACCCCGTAATCAACAACTGCTTTCATGCAAGCATTTTTTAATATAGTAAAGATATTAATTATATACTTCATATTTCTTTCAGATTTTTTTCCCAGTTTGTCATTTACTGTTTATTCTCAGTATACGTAAGATTCACTTGTGCATGAGTAAAGTTGGTTGAACATATTCCTTTTTATTTCCACATTCCAAATTAGTAAAAATATCTCTATTTTTAAAGCTCATTTTTTTTTCTTGTCTTTTATTTGACTCTTTAATCTTATTCATCTATTTTTAATTTACTGGATAGTATCTTGGTTTATGGTGTAAGGCAGACTTTTTCATCTGAGGGGAATTAAGCTCTAATGCTCTAAGGCATCTGTCATTTACTATGAATTAATTCTTCTTCTGTGTGTCTGGAATGGTACTTGGTATGTACCATCCTTGGGAGAATTGAGAAAATAGTCACTGAAATCATTTTTCTGTGTTTTGTGTTTAAGATGATGAATCCTAGTTTAGGAAGTCTGTTAAAGCTTTAAATAAACTTTTTTCAACATTGTTAGCAAATTGTCCCATCAACTGAATAATCTTTTACCACTCAATTATTGCAAAGGTTAAATCATAAAAATGTTTTAACATTAGCACTTGGCATATAGTGAACAAAATTGATGTTAGCTATAGTTAATTTTTGTCATTAAATTTTTTGAATTGGGTGTATTTGAGGATTGTCTTTTTGAGTGGTGCTTATTGAACCATATGTGTGTTAGTCGCTCAGTCGTGCCCGGCTCTTTGCGACCCCATGGACTGCAGTCCACCAGGTTCCTTAATGTGGTTTAATATCTTGGGATTAATTTTCTACTCTCTTGACCACTACCAACTCTTGCTTTTATTTTTCAGATAATTTTTTTCTAACTTGTTTGTTCTTCCAGATGGTTTTTAGAATTGTTCTGTCAAATTCCAAGAATCCTAGTGGGTATTTAATTAAGTCTACAAATTCAGAAAAAATGTTTAGTCTTCTCATTAAGGGAGATAGTATGTTTTTCCACTTATTCACATTTTCTCTTGCGTTGTTTTATAGAGTTTAATATTGCTTCTTGTATGTGTTTAACTGAATCACTTTGCTGTACAGCAGAAATAAGCACAACATTGTAAATCAACTGTACTTCAATTTAAAAAACAATGTGCCTTTATATAGGGCAAAATTATGTTATTTCTAGATAATTTTACTTTTTGTCGCTATTATAAGTGATGTCATTTCCATCCAGTAACTTTTTCCTACCTCTTTACCTTTTTGGATTGTGTCAAATAAATTGAGTAACCTTAAAGGATGCAAGCCTGCAGAAAGAGTGGATATTCCAAGGTTTTTTCCTTCCCCTCCCCATCACTTGAGCAATTTAATGCATGCTAAACATACTATGCCTGTGGCAGCTTAATCATTTTGTGTGTGGTTGACGGTGCCTCTTTTATTTCATAAAATCAACTTTTCTGATACTTACTTCTATTGGTAAGCTTCACGGAATGATTTAAATATTACAGTTTGTTTTTATGTGTTAAAAAGTTAGTCTTCACTTGTTTTGCAGAAGATTAATTGTAAAAGCCAGTATGGCCACAGGAGGAGGTCCTTTTGAAGAAGGTGTGAATGATCAGGATTTACCAAATTGGAGCAATGAGAATGTTGATGACCGACTTAACAATATGGTAAGATATCTTATTATTGATGGTGTGTTGTTGGCTACTGATGTTAAAATGCAACTTTCCCCTGACCTAGTTCAAGTCATCCTCACTGAAACTATGTAGACACAGTTTTTCTTGCTGGCCAATATATTAAATGACACTGGGCTATTTGGTATATTAGTTGAAGACATTTTTGTTTGCAGGTAACATATCAACTTGAGTTAGCTTAAACTGAAAAGGAAGGAAATTTATTATAAGAGCATAAAGATGTTTTATGGAAAATAAGTTAAAGGAATATAGCTGGGTTTTAGCAAGGGACTAGAAAAAGCAATCAGAAAGTTGTCAAGAATTACTTTTTCACTTCACTAACTCTTTGCTTCTGAGTGCCTCTATTACCCAACTTTATTTTCATAGACCAGTTTTCTCTATCGTCGTGTCCACGTGATATACTGTGGCTGCCCCTTCATTCTACAGTTTTCAGTTATGGCAGCTGTTATAGACTGACTAGTTATCTGTTAGTTTCAATTTGAAATTTTAAAGTATGATTGTCCTAACTTATATTAGGTATGCATCTCTTTTCCAGTCACCTGTGGCCAAGATTGGGTGGGGTAAGTAGAACAGGAGGTTGGCAGGAACATCCACATGTGAATTGTGCTGGAGGGACAGTGTATAGAGAAGGAAGTTTTGTTACAAAAGAGAAAAATATTCCAAAAGGTGTTAGTAAAGTAAAACTAAAACATTCTTCCAGTATGGATAAGGTGGGAATTTACAGAACTTTTGAATGTGTTATGTGAGTATAGCTAAGTAAATAAACATATTTTCTGGTAAAACATTCAGTTCAGTTCAGTCTGTCTGTCAGTCTTGTCAGACTTTTTGCGACCCAATGGGCTGCAGCACGCCAGGCCTCCCTGTCCATCACCAATTCCCGCAGTTTATTCAGACTCATGTCCGTTGAGTCAGTGATGCCATCCAACCATCTTATCCTCTGTTGTCCCCTTCTCCTCCTGCCCTCAATCTTTCCCAGCATCAAGGTCTTTTCAGATGAGTCAGTTCTTCCCATCAGGTGGCCAAAGTATTGGAGTTTCAGCTTCAGCACCAGTCCTTCCAGTGAATATTCAGCACTGATTTCCTTTAGGATGGACTGGTTGGATCTCCTTGCAGTCCAAGGGACTTTTCCAACACCACAGTTCAAAAGGATCAATTCTTTGGTGCTCAGCTTTCTTTATAGTCCAACTCTCACGTCCATACATGACCACTGGAAAAACCATAGCCTTGACTAGATGGACCTTTGTTGGCAAAGTAATGTCTCTGCTTTTTAATATGCTGTCTAGGTTGGTCATAACTTTTCTTCCAAGGAGCAAGCATCTTTCAATTTTAGGGTTGGCAGTCACCATCTGCAGTGATTTTGGAGCCCCCCAAAATAAAGTTTGCACTGTTTCCCCAACTATTTACCATGACATGGGACCAGATGCCATGATCTTAGTTTTCTGAATGTTGAGCTTTAAACCAACTTTTTCACTCTCCTCTTTCACTTTCATCAAGAGGCTCTTTAGTTCTTTTTCTCTTTCTGCCATATTTTTTTTTATCATTTCATATCAGACCTTATCATGTAGTACATTGTTGTTCCCTATAGAAAATAATAGTTAACATCTGTTGCTTACTACATGCTAGGCACTGTACTGGATGTTTTATATATGTTATTTTAAATTGTGTTTTAAAGGTGACACTATTTTAGAGATTAGGAAACAGATTTATGAAAGTTAAATAAATTGCCTAGGGTCACACAGTGGAGCATTTCTTCATATAATAGTAATTGCTTTAGAATACAGGTTGATTCCTGATCTGTCTACGTATACATGTTGACTTTAAAGGAGACCATAGAAGATATCTATAATTTTATTTCACTAATCAGTTTATAAATAGTAAGGAGCCATTTTTTAAAATGCTTCTGAAAATAGACTGATGCTAGGGTTAGAGGTTGGGTATTTGTTAATGATTTGTGATAGGGAAGTAGTTACTTTCTGAATAATTACAATAATTTCAGCACAGTTTAAAATTTAGGCTACATGTAGTAGAGGGAAAATGGGCTAATCCGGTTAAGTAATTGTCTCCAAGACTATGTGTTTATGTGAAAAATGTTTTGTCATTTCTAGCTTTAAGAGCCCAAATATTAAAGCATACCAAACTATTTTCCTGATTTGATAGAGGCCAGATTAACATTTGCCTTTACTTTTTTAAAGGATTGGGGCAGCCAGCAGAAGAAGGCAAATAGGTCATCAGAAAAGAATAAGAGAAAATTTGGTGTAGAAAGTGATAAAAGAGTAACTAATGATATTTCTCCGGAGTCATCGCCGGGAGTTGGAAGACGAAGAACAAAGACTTCACTGACGTTTCCACATAGTAGATACATGACTCAGATGTCTGTTCCCGAGCAGGCAGAACTAGAAAAACTCAAACAGCGCATAAACTTCAGTGATTTAGATCAGGTTTGTAAATTACTTTACAAATCAAGTTATGACTATGGAAAGTACTTGGAATAGATAATCATTTGTCTTAATGAAATTGAACTGTTTATTTCTTTTTCTTAGTTTCTGTGCATATGGAAAGAATGTTAATCAGTGCTGATGGTACTGTGTTCTTTGGAAGGCAACAAAGTCCTTATTTCTAAACTTGCTGAGGACAGGTTTTCAGAACTTTATTTTTTGGGTGACTTAAATGATTTCATTTTGAAACTAAAATTTGCTTGCTACTAACTGGGTAAGATAGCTGTTAAGCAAAAGAGAAGATTCAGTTTAGAATATTTATCATTGGCTAAGTGTGGAATGTGCTGTTATTTCAAGTTTAGAGTAAAACTGTTATTTGTATTTATAATCACTGAAGTCTAGAACTAAAAGCAAGTAGAAATGAAAATGAACTCTTCACATTTTATTGTTTGATCTGTACTTGATAAAGTTTCTCTAAATATGCATAAAGATAGATTCTAGTCTGGTATGATGATGGTGATGATCATATATTATTTAGTCACCTTTGTATCAATTATTGAACAGTTACTATATGCCGGGCACTAAGTTGAATAATTTATCAGACAGTGCTTTACATTGACACATCTTTATGTTAATATTTGTGTTAATTAACATTGATTCATTAGGTCCAAATCTTATGTTATATTCTGTGATCAAGTATGACTAGCAATCTGAGTTATAAATATGGTTCATAATAATTTTGTGGGTCTGAAGCTGCTCTGAATCTTATGACAGATCTTTTATATATACCTCCTGAATCAATATCTGATGGTGAAGCTAAGAACATTGGATTTTTTTTAATTTTGAAAGATTAATGTTTGTGGGATTTGGTTTTTCTTTCATATATAGAGAAGCATTGGAAGTGATTCTCAAGGTAGAGCAACAGCTGCTAACAACAAACGTCAGCTTAGTGAGAACCGAAAGCCCTTCAACTTTTTACCTATGCAGATTAATACTAACAAGAGCAAAGATGCCACTGTAAGTCCTCAAAAGAGAGAAATGATTGGATCGACACAGTGTAAAGAGTTGTTTGCTTCTGCTTTAAGTAATGACCTTTTGCAAACCTGTCAAGTCTCTGAGGAAGATGGAAGAGGAGAGCCTGCAATGGAGAGCAGCCAGGTGATATATTTCTTTTACTCTTTGCTTTCATAAACCTCAAAGTAGAAGCATAAATATTTTAAAAAATACTTATACACATAGGAATTTCAGTAAGGTAGAATTAAAGTACTTCCCAGGTTTCCCATGTGGCACTAGTGGTGAAGAATCCACCTGCCAGTGCAGGAGTCATAAAAGACAAGGGTTTGATCCCTGGGTCAGAAAGATTGCCTAGAAGAGGGCATGGCAACCCGCTCCAGTGTTCTTGCCTGTAGAATACCCTGGACAAGAGGAGCCTGGCGGGCTACAGTCCATAGGGTCGCAAAGAGTTGGACATGTGAAGTGACTTAACCTTGCACGCAAAGTACTTCCTTAACTTTTGCTCATTAATCCTGTCAGGTTTATTCAAAACTGTGTAAATTTATTTTTACAAAAATGATTGTAGAAGTGGCATAGTCAGGTAAATTAAGACTTTCTGTTCACCTGTGAAATGCTGTATTGTTAATTTTTAGTAAAGAGAAGTTGGAGTAATGTGATGAATAGATTGTTGTAGAAATTTCTTTAAATGGTTATATAATCCATTTGAAAAGATAATTGTTTTTAAAGTATTTTAATCTTTAAAATTTATAAAGAAATATA
>SJYQ01093258.1:22230-99359 GCA_006410935.1 Redunca redunca
CCCCTCTAGGTTGTTACAGAGCCCCAGGTGGAGTTCCCTGAGGCAGACAACAAATTTCAGTTGGCTGTCTGTCTGACATATGGTGGTGTATGTGCTTCCGTGGTACTCGCTGCGTTCATCTCACCCTCGCCTTCCTTCCCTTCCCCTCCCGCCCTTGTGCATAGGTCTGTTCTCTGTGTCTGTCTCCATTGTTGCCCTGCAAATAGGTTCATCAGTACCATCTTTCTAGATTCCATGTGTATGTGTTAATATATGATATTTGTTTTTCTCTTTCTGACTTACTTTACTCTGTATAATAGGCTCTAGGTTCATCCACCTCATTGGAACTGTGTTGAGTCTTTTGCTATTGAGATGTAGCAGTTTCCCTCTTGAGTGTTGGGACAGAAAAAGTTGAACCACAATACTAGAGTTTTATGAGTTTTCCTTTATTTCAGGTTAGATGGAAACATAAAATGATTGGTTTTCAGATAAATCTAAGAATTAACTAGTTTCAACTTAAATTAAGTGACATTTTTAAATCCCCACCCCTACCCTTCAATTTAGGCTTCCCTGATTGCTTAATTGGTGAGGAATCTGCCTGCAACGCAGGAGACGTGGGTTTGATCCCTGGGTCAGGAAGATTCCCTTGGAGAAAAGTGTCAGCTCACTCTAGTATTCTTGCTTGAGAAATCCCACGCACAGAGGAGCCTGGCGTGGTACAGTCCATGGAGTCACAAAGAGTCAGACATGACTGAGTGACTAAGCATGCCCCCTTCCAATTTATTTTTAGCTTCTCAGAAGTAAAAGTGTTGTTTTCATTTATTTGCTTTAATGAATGGTTGTTAACTTTCTTTCTAATTGTAACAGAAACTACAGGTAGCCTATCTGGAGTCAGTATCACCTCTGAACTGAACGAAGAATTAAATGATCTAATTCAGCATTTTCATAATCAGCTTCGTGATTCTCAGGTATCTGTGATTCTGTATGCCGTGATTCTCATGGTAGCACTTCATTATTTTGGTGTACTGGATTTAAAATCACATTAACGAAAGCAGTGCTTCTCAGACTTTACCAAGCATAATGATGTCACACAGTATGATTGTTAGAAATTGTAGATTTCTTGTCAGTGGGAACCTCCACTTCCAAAATTGTTTTGATTCACACATTTGAGATGGGCATCCTGCCAGGTGATTCCACTGCTGGACATCTTGGGACTATACTTTGGGAAACACTAAATTAGAGGAAATACCTCCTTTAAACGTAGCGATGAGTGAAACTTCCTCTTCATATGCTTCCAGATGACACATTTTTATTTCATCTTAAAGACTGTATAGTCACAACTGTTAGGTTATTGTGAGTCGGTGTTTTTGCAGTGTTTTACTAACAAGAAAGTAGTAAAGTTTAATTTCAGAGTTAATAAGTTTGATGACCTTTGTAAATAATGATATAAATGAAAAATTTCAATCTGTGAACTTTGAATAATAAAGGGTGAATTAATAATCTCTCTCCACTGGAAATGAGTATGGTTGACAATGCATTATCTCCTGGCTGCTGACCGAGTTAAAATGACCCAACTACTTTGGAGAGTTATTTAGCAGTGTCTAGTACATTTTCTTTCAGAGAAGGCAATGGCAACCCATTCCAGTACTCTTGCCTGGAAAATCCCATGGATAGAGGAACCTGGTAGGCTGCGGTCCGTGGGGTCGCTAAGAGTCGGACACGACTGAGCGACTTCACTTTCACTTTTCACTTTCATGCATTGGAGAAGGAAATGGCAACCCACTCCAGTGTTCCTGCCTGGAGAATCCCAGGGACTGGGGGAGCCTGGTGGGCTGCTGTCTGTGAGGTCGCACAGAGTTGGACACGACTAAAGTGACTTAGCAGCAGCAGGAGCAGTACATTTTCTTTAGTGACCCTGCAGTGGCCCACCTTGGAGAAACTCAGATATTCAAAAGGAGATACATACAAGAATGTTCATGGCAGCATTGTATTAATAGCAAAGCAGAAACAATCTAAATGTCCATGAACAGGAAAATGGGTTAATAAATTATGATACATACACAGAGCAAAATCCCATAACCAGTTATAGTAAACGAACCAAAGCTAATGAATGAAAATGAAAGTTAAGAAGGATACCACATAGCTTATCTTTTAAAATGTGTAACGAGTGTATATTTTTTATGGATACATACATAGGTATTACAAAATAAAAACAAGTATGAGAATGGTAGATGTCAAATTCCAGATTGTGGTTATCTCTTGAGAGAGAAACTGGTTGAGGTTTTATACATATAAAGCTTCAGCTTTAATATTATATCCATAATATTTCTCTAAAAGAATTGATGCGAATGTGGCAAAATATTGAGTTAGCCAAAAAGTTTGTTGGGGTTTTTCCCATAACATCTTAATATTAAATACTGAAATTGGACTAAAGTTAGTGGTGGTTATTCATATATGATTCCCTAATCCTTTGTGGATATATGTTTCATAAATGTTTCATTAATTTTTTTTTAATAGGAAAGAAGTGTTAGGAAAAACCAATAGGTTAAGAAGTTTATGATGGTGATTCTAAAAAGATGGCAAGAGAGAGGATGAGATTTTTGAAGGTTTATTCTATATAAAATGTGGCATTTCTAGCACTTAATTTAGATCCAGGTAATAACATCCAATAAATCCCAACTGTGTAGTTATTTGTGTCTATAAAACAGTATGTATCACGGTATATATAGTGGCGCATCAGAAAACTGTATGAAAAGGAAAGACATAGGCTTACCCAGCAGTACAACTTACAGATGTTTATCTCTTTTTATAAAGAATATTTATGCATCTTTTAAATGAGAATGCAACCTTGAATTGCCTTTATTTTTCTTCTTCTCTCTTTTTTTAATAAGCCTCCAGCTGTTCCAGACAATAGAAGACAAGCAGAAAGTCTTTCATTAACTAGGGAGATTTCTCAGAGCAGAAATCCATCAGTTTCAGAGCATTTACCTGATGAGAAAGTCCAACTTTTTAGCAAGATGAGAGTGTTACAAGAAAAGAAACAAAAAATGGACAAACTTCTTGGAGAACTTCATACACTTCGAGATCAGCATTTGAACAATTCATCATGTAAGTAAATTTGGCTCAGCAGTCTTAAGTATAGGATACATAAGTATATATGTCAACATGTAGTAATTACTTTGTAAATATTTGATGAATGAATGAATGCATAGTTACTCAAGAAAATTAAGATTTTTGTGGTGAAATAGCACTTGCATGTGAAACATTTTTGAGTAATAAAGCAATGTAATGTAGAGCCAAATAGATGATAGATATGTTTTCTAAAATACAGAAAAAAAAGATGAATTTGGGCTTGAAAAATTGGTAGCATTTTAGAAAGGGAAAAGGATCAAAGCACTTATACTTGGACATAGTAATGCTACACTTTTTAGCATATCCAAAATTTTTCCTTAAAGAAAAACTCAACCAGATTAGTACATTTATTTTAAAATTATAAAACAGATTTAGGAAGTATTTATACGAAAAAAAACGAGATTTGAAAAACTTAGTGCAGAAAGTTCCAAACACCTCATTTTTTGAAATATAGCAATAGTCATCTCAGGCAGGAGTAGAAAAGGCATACAGTCAGCCTAGTTATACTAGTTAAATAATTATACAACCATTTGTTAGTATCCATGGGGATTGGTGCCAGTACTCCCACCCACACCCTCTACAGATAACAAAATGTGAGGGTACTTAAGTCCCTTATCTAAAATGGCATAGAATTATCTAAGCACCTCATCCAGTCCATTTGAAATCATCTCTGGGTTACTTAAAATACATAATACAATGTCAGTGCTGTGTAAACAGTTAACCAGCATGCTGTAGATCCACGTTTTTTTTTTTCCTGAATATTTTCTGTCTGCTTTTTGTTAAATCTGCAGATCTCTTGGATATGGAGGGCTGATTGTACTAGTTATTTATATTGATTTATAACTAGTTAGTTATATAAGAAAGCCGATGGTCATCTCAGTTATACTGTAGAGACTGTCTTTTCCGACCTCATGGTTTACTTGCCTTTGTCTAGTTGAGATCTAGTTACTTGTCCTCATTTAACCTCATCCTTCTCCAAGTCTGGTCACTTCCTCTTCCTCAAACAGTTGATAGTAGGAGCTATAGTATTGGAAATTGGAATTGGCAGGATACTTCAGCTGCTGTCTTATTAAAGAAAAGACGAGGGATAGAAAACATCATCTCTGGATCCCTGTTCCTTGTTCTTCAACCTAATTCTCTGCTACCCTCAAAGAAGTGTACTATTTCTGCCCTGAAATACACTCCTTTCTTTCCCCCGACTTCAGCTGCTCCTCCCCCTCCTCCAGAGTATAATCTAATCCCAGTGTTTATTCTTCCTAAACTGATGATCATAACCAAGAAAAACATCTTTAAGTTTTTCGGAAGTTGTACTCAGAGCCTTGTGGTCAGTTTTATACGTATAAAGAAAGGAGCACTCTTGTCTACTGAGACTAAAAATTCATATTTTTCTCTGGGAAAAAGCGTGAAAGCAGCAGCAAAAGGTAGAACAGTCAAGGAATAGAAAGAAAAGACTATTGGAAACCAGCTGTAGTAGGTGGTAAAAGAAAAGAAAGAAAAGTCGCTCAATCGTGTCCGACTCTTTGCGGCCCCATGGACTCTAGCCTACCAGGCTCCTCCGTCCATGGGATTCTCCAGGCAAGAGTACTGGAGTGGGTTGCCATTTCCTTCTCCAGGGGATCTTCCTGACCCAGGGATCAAACCCGGGTCTCCCGCATTCCAGGCAGACGCTTTAACCTCTGTGAGCAACAAATAATGGTTGTCACTGTGAGAACGATAAATGATTATAACTTAGAGTGGTAGGAGAGAAGCACGAAGATTCTTAGTCTTCATTCATTGTGCTTGAAAGCATAAGATATCTTTGATCTGTGTGGACAGAAGAGTAATTAAAATGTAGTTCAAGAACTGCAGAGGATTAGCCATCAACCAATTAGAAAATTTTATTGCATTTCATGGTATAATGTACCACAGTCACTTTAACAGTTTTGCTTTATCTTTTGGAACAAGAAGAGTTCCATCTTGGAGACCAGATAGAATCCCTCTGGAGTGGAACATTCTCAGGGACCTGATCAGCTAGGGCTGTCCCATAAATTTGTAGCTCATAGGCTGTACGTCATACACAGTGGCTGTGTTTAACTTAACCTAGAACCAAATTGATTAGAGAAGCACTCTCATTACTTTTTCAAGGTAGAGTATCATAGTTCTTGTTGATTTCCATCTTGTCTTCCTGCTCTTCTTTCCTTTCTGTTTTAGCTCTGGTTGGTTGAGGGACTTGTTAATAAACAAGTAGCCTGGATGTTATATGCTTAAGTTTCACATTTTAAAGTTGCAGAATTTAAGATGTTAATGACTTTTAGTTCTCATTTTTCTCTATCCAAGCAAACTGTGAATGTGTTGTTTGATGCTATATTTATGTGTGTGACCTGGCTTTTTTTTTTTTTTTTGGTAGTTGTGCCTTCTTCAGCCTCTCCACAAAGGAGTGTGGATCAGAGAAGTACAACCACAGCTCCCTCTGCTCCTGTAGTCTTAACACCAGTAGTCAATGGAGAATCCAATAACCTCACGCCATCTGTTCCTTATCCTGCTGCTTCTCTAGTTTCCCAGAATCAGAATGAAAATGAAGGCCACCTAAATCCAACGGAAAAACTCCAGTAAATCATTTATATACACATTGTTTACATAGATTATAATTGAATCAGGGTCAAATTTGGGGATTTTGTTGTTGAAAATTCTGGAAAAACTGAATTTAATATGATAAACATTCTTAAGTGATATAGTGGAAGAGTAAGTGTGTGTGTATTATACATGTGTTTTTGAGTTATCCTAGAGAAATGTAATTTCTGTGAGCTAATGTATTCCTGGGGTATTCCCAAGTGGCACAGTGGTAGAGAATCTACCTGCCAGTGCAGGAGATGCAAGACATGCGGGTTTGATCCCTGGGTTGGGAAGATCTCCTGAAAGAGGGCATGGCAACCTGCTCCAGTATTCTTGCCTGGAAAATTCCATGGACAGAGGAGCCTGGTGGGCTATAGTCCATAGTGTCACTAAGAGTCAGATAAGACTGAATGAGCACAACAGTACATAATATATTCCTATTTTACAAGTAAAGGAACTGCAGTTAAAAGATCTGTGTATTTTAGCCCAGGCTGTAGAGTCAGATAGCCTTGAAGTTGTATTTCACAAGGCTGTGTGACTATGGACAAATAGCACTCTCACTAAGCCTCTTTCTCTTCGTCTGGCATAATATATTTGATGATAAAAGTGTTTTAAGTATTAAAAACTATTGGCATTATTCCTGGAATTCAGTAAAAACTCAACAACCTAATTATTATTTTTGGTAAAATGTGACATACTTTATAGAGCTCTATATATTGTAGACAAATTGAGAATTCGGTAAATGCTCAGTAATCCCTATATATTGGATTTGCCTGAGAAGTACTATTTAAATGAAATATTTAGTACTTCACATTCTTGATACTTATTAAGAAACTAGGAATATCTTTGACATTAGGATTTAAGCTGTTAACATTTGTACCTGTTTAAAGTGAGCACTTTAAGGAGAATTTCTTATGTTTTTGTCTGTAACGTTCGGATATAAGAGATTTTTGAATAACCTGTACTTGAAATTAAATTCATTGTAATCTCATACCCTGGGTATTTGACCGAGTTTAACATTTGTATGTGCTGGCTGCTACTGTGTGGAAATAGTGTATGCTTTATTTTACTAAAATGGGTGTTAATTTGTATATATTTGTTGTTTATCAGGAAGTTAAATGAAGTTCGAAAGAGGTTGAATGAACTAAGAGAATTAGTTCATTATTATGAGCAAACATCAGATATGATGACAGATGCTGTGAATGAAAACACAAAAGAAGAAGAAACTGAAGAGTCAGAATATGATTCCGAGCATGAAAACTCTGAACCTGTTACTAACATTCGGTGAGAACTTTTTCCAAGGTTGTTTTTCTAACATACTCATTCTAATAGTGCTTTTAATATGGAACAGAAAACCCTCTGTAGAGTGCTTACTGTTTGCATTTTACTTAAGCTTTTCTCCTGTAAGTCTGCTGTTTGGTCAGTGTAATCTTAACTTGTCCTGTAAAGAAAAGCAAGTAGGGATGTATTGAGTACAGAAGTTTAGTAAATTTGCTGTTTGTTAAATCAAATGGAAGTTAATTATAAGAAGTATATAACTTCTCATTTTCCTGAGTCTTTATTTTTTGGTGTAATTTTAATTTTCTTTGTTGTAATTTTGATTTTTTTAGACATTTTTCTTCTTAAATTTTTGAATAGCTGAAGCCAGTGAAATGCAGGAGGCATTTATTTAAAAGATGAAATTAAATGGGGAAATAGCCAATGATGTTCATAGTTTGGAATTATTTTTATTAGTAGTTCTAAAACTTTGATTTTTTAATATTACATATGTCTTTTTACCTTAAGTAACTTGAGGCTGTTTTCCTTCCTTTCAGAAATCCACAAGTAGCTGCCACCTGGAACGAAGTAAATAGTAATTCTAATGCACAGTGTGTTTCTAACAATAGAGATGGACGAGCAGTTAATTCTAACTGTGAAATTAACAACAGGTCTGCTGCTAACATAAGGGCTCTAAACATGCCTCCTTCTTCAGGTATGATTGACTCTATTCACAGATACTTGTACCATATTCTTGGGAAGTGGATATTCTTTCTTTAGAGCTCTTAATTAAGTTCACTAAGTTACTGCATTTCAGTGATACATATTTTCAGCAGATTGTCGATACAATAGAGAAGGAGAACAGGAGATGCCTGTTGCACAAGGTCACGATGAGGAGGAGGAGGAGGAGGAGGAAGCAGAAGATGAGGCCCTCAGTGGAGCTTCACTGTCTAGTCACAGCAGCAGCCTGATCATTGAGACTCCTGAAGATGCTGAATTTGAACATAAGCTCCAAAAGCTTATGGCTGCAAAACTGAAACTTAGACACTTACAGAACCTTGTTGCCATGGTGCAGGTAAATAATGCTTTTTTAAAAAAAAAATGTCAAAAAATGTAATAAGGTAAAATGTGTGTATATGTTTGATAATTATGTGGGTATAAGTATACTAGTATATGTTTATTGAATTCTAACTATATAGTGGTTTATATGCTTAGCACTTTACATGCCATATTACCAGAGATGAGCAAACTTTTCCTAAGGGTGAATTAGTAAATATTTTAGGCTTTGTGGGCCATACAGTTTCTGTCATAATACCCAGCACAAAAGCAGCAATAGACAGTAAACAAATTAGCATAGCTGTGTACCAATATAACATTATTACAAAAACAAGTTTGTCTTCCTGCCAGAGATTCTAGTTCTGTATCATGTAGAACTCAGTAACATCTCAATTAGGTGGATATACATACAGATTAGGAATGTTAATTAACCACAGTTGTACTGTTGTCAGAGGCAGAGTTGAGACTTCTGGCTGAGATCTTAACTCACTTGATGTAGAAAAACCATATGTTGTCTGAATTTTATTCAGTAAGGCCAAAGAAGTAAAGTTGGACCTATTAGCTGTAAATGAAAAAAAAGCCGTTTGTATATATGGACATAAAATTACATAATTATTAATACACTTCTGGACAGTGTATTTATTGACTGTTGTGGTCCAAAGTTATGACTAGCTCTAAGCCGTTTTAAAAATGACTAAACTTTTTAAAATCAGTCCTTTTCATCTGTTACATATATATTTCTGTTGTTTTCTCAGCAATGTAATCATTGTATAGAAGTATCCTTAAGAGTGTTTCTAAAGTATACAAATTTATATGATTTTGAAATCCAGAAATCTTCTGGTAAAATTAGTGATTTGTTTTCATTTAGGTTTGCTTAGCTTATGTTATGTCAAAAAAATGAAGTGTATATAATCACACTAATAAAGGTACAGAAAAATTTTTGTTGGCGAATAAAGAATTTTAAGTATTATTTACAACCTCTTTTGAAATGCTTATTTTGAATTACTCAAGTGAAAGATGACTGTGTACTTTATTTTAAAATAAAGGAAACATTACTCATAAACTCCCTCTGAACCTTCATAATCCCATTCTCCTTCACAGAGGTTGCTGTGCATTTAAATCAGTTTGCAGTTGTAAACAAAAATTACATAAAAGTTTTGTTTTTTATTTCTTTGTGTTTATATAGATTGTATTATTTTACAACTTGCTTTTTTTCCTGCTACACATGTCAGAGATTTCTTCATATCAGTTTGTTGTTTTTCAGTCACTAAGTCATGTCCGGATCTTTGTGACCCCATGAGCTGTAGCATGCCAGGTTTCTCCAACTTCATATCAGTGTATATAAACCTGCCTATATAATTACATAAATAAAAAAAAATAATTACATAGATAAATAGTTATGAAATATAAATAATACCTTATATGTTTATTTATACATATACATTGTTGTTCTGTTGCTAAATCGTGTCTGACTTTGCAATCCCATGTACTGGAGTGCACCAGACTACCCTGTCCTTCATTATCTCCTGAAGTTTGTTCAGATTCCTGTCCATTGAGTTGGTGATTCTGTCTAACCACCTCATCCTCTGCAGCTGCCTTCTATTTTAACCTTCAGTCTTTCCCAACATAAGGATCATTTCCAGTGAGCCAGGTCTTTGCATCAGGTGACCAAAGTACTGGAGTTTCAGCTTTAGCATCAGTCCTTCCAGTGAATATTCAAGGTTGATTTCCTTTAGGATTGACTGATTGGATCTTCTTGCAGGCCAAAGGATTGTCAAGAGTCTTCTCCAGCACCACAATTTGAAGTGATCAATTCTTCAGTGCTCAGCCTTCTTTATGGTCCAACTCTCACATGTGTACACGACTAATGGAAAAACAGTAGCTTTGACTATATGGATCTTTGTTGGCAAAGTGATGTCTCTGATTTTTAATATGCTAAGTTTGTCATATCTTTCCTTCCAAGGAACAAGCATCTTTTCATTTTGTGGCTGCAGTCACCATCTGCAGTGATTTTGGAGCCCAAGAAGACAGTCTGTCACTGTTTCTACTTTTTCCCTTTCTGTTTGCCATGAAGTGATGGGACCAGATGCCATGATCATAGTTTTTTTAATGTTGAGTTTCAAGCCTGGTTTTTCACTCTCCTCTTTCATTCTCATCAAGAGGCTCTTCAGTGTCTCTTCACTTTCTGCCGTTAGAGTGGTATCATCTGCATATCTGAGCTTGTTGTTATATCTCCCAGCAATCCTGATTCCAGCTTGGGAATAATAGATCAGAAATGGTGAATGACTTGGTGGCTTATAGATGAGTCAGCTTAACTTCAGGTTTATGTTGATTGGAGCTCTTTTGTTTTAGGGAAATGACATGTATGAAAAAAAAGGAAACAGCAACCCCAAAGGATTAAGGGACCTTGTCCTGAGAGCTTTTTAAAAAATGATCCAAAACTCCCCAAATTTTTATATGTTTAAGATTGATAAGTTTTATTTATTTATTATGGTTAGTTTTCTTTTGCTTGTGCTTTTATTTATATCCTTTTTTCCCAAGGGACTCGGGAGAAGTTCGAAACAGTTATACAGTTACCATGATTGTATAAAACTATCGTTATTTCTGATTAGATTAAGTGAGACAGCTTATATGTTCTGTAAAACCTTATGATGTCTTTTAAGTCTCCACACGTCCATCTGATGTATATTAGTCTGTGAAACAATGTGTTAGTGCCCTCCAAGGGTAGAGTCTCTGTTTCCTGTCCTGTGGAAGTTCTGTAATCAAACACCCCTGGCCTTCAAAGTCAGATTCCCTGGGCATTCCCAGTCCCTTTGCCGGATCCCCAGGCTGGGGAGACTGATGGGTGGCTTGGAACCTTGACAATAGTGTGAGAACTTTTTTGGTAGTATTGTTCTCCAATTTTTGGGTCACCTATCTGCTGGATATAGGATTTGATTTTATTATGATTGTGACCCTCCTACTATCTCATTGCGGCTTCTCCTTTGTCCTTATATGTGGAGTATGTTTTTTTGGTGGGTTCCAGTGTCCACCTGTTGGTGGTGGTTCAACAGCTAGTAGCGATTTTGGTGCTCTCTCAGAAGATGAGCGCTCGTCCTTCTGCTCCGCCATCTTGAACCAATCTCTTGTAATACAACATGTGTTATATCAGTAATTCTGTAGTCAGTTACTTTTAGTGTTGGAGTTTATATCAAGTGTTCAGACACCCTCATATAACAATCTGAAACTTCAGGGTATTTTTTTTCTCATACTTTGGTTTTTCCACTTCCTATTGTGTGAAAATGCCTCATGATCCATCTTTGGTATCCTTGGGTTGCAACTCAGTTCTTCTTAAGCTTACCATTTTAGTAATATATTAGCTTAGCTTTTAGATCTATGAGAAGACCAGAGTAACACCATGTCTAGAAGCTTAAAATGGATTAGACAGGTTGGCAATCTAGTCAGCTTTAACTCTTTAAGATTTTACTAGAATTCTATATCCAGCAGTTAAAGTTTCAGTTGATATCTGCAGAGAAAGCATGTATAACGTCTACAGTATTAAATATTTTTAAGAAAATGTGACAGATGACCTCCAGTTTAATAAGTACATTGATTTTAACAGCAGATATGGACCTACTGTTAGGAAGATAAGTAATTTTTTGTTGTTTTTCCAGTGACACATTTGAGATGGTACATTCTCATTAGCTTTTCTATTGGGAGCCATTGGTACTTGTTCCACAAACTAAATACCAAAGTGAGGAAATGGAAAACTAACTGAGCAAATGATAATAGACAAAAATTATTAAATTGTTGATATAAAAGTTATATATATGAAGAAAAATGATCTCATATCGAGAGTTCCCAGCTTCAGTGATGCAGTTTTTATCTTTTTCATATAATCTGTTTTTTGATAGTTTACAATCTGGTCAAGGAAGGAAAAGACAAACTAGTATTTGCCATTATTGGGTAATTGGCAGCTCAAATTATTAATGTACTGTTTTAGTTTTAGTACTTTATTTCCTGTCATTGGTAGAAGATGAACTTCATTGTTCTCTAAAAATCATATGCTTTCCCTACTGCTTTCAATTTTATGTGAATTTTACAACTGAGTCATATTTACTAAGGTATGAATTGGGTAACGTCTTTACATATCAAGGTGATTTTAATGTAATGATGCTATTTTAGGATGATGATGCAGCCAATCAGGGAGTTACTTCTGTGGAGGATTTCTTCCCAGCAGAAGACACCAAACAAAATGCAAATAACACTAGAGGAAATGCCAGTAAAACACAGAAAGATGTTGGAGTAAATGAAAAGGCAAGGTATGTTAAGCTTTTGACTTTCATGTTATAAAAATGTAGTGCTTGTTAGAAAGTCTCCATAGGTACTCTACTGCATCGTGTTTAATGCTGTTATCAGATTTATTGGAGTCCACAAATATAATGTCAATTTAATTATAGAGAGAAATTTTATGAGGCTAAACTACAGCAGCAACAGAGAGAACTCAAACAATTGCAGGAAGAAAGAAAGAAACTGATTGAGATTCAAGAGAAAATTCAAGAATTGCAAAAGGCATGTCCTAACCTACAGGTAATTAGGAAATTTCTTTGTTTGTCTGAAGAAAGATGTTTAAAGCCTTAATGTCAATTGAAAGTACTCCTTGTCTTTTCTAGTACTAATACGATAGATTTATAAATCTTTTATGATTAAAGAAATGGAGGGACAAATGAAATGGGTTAGGGATGTACCTTTATCCTGTGAAAGATAGCACATAGGAATTAACTCTGATGATTTGCATTCTTTCACTTGTTGGGCTGCCTGGCTAGTGATTCAGAACATATGTATTCATAACTATTCATTCTATTAAGATATTTTGGGTTGAACTTTGCAGTTAAGGGAGAAGCATTTCCATTTCTTACTGGTCTAAAATTACATGGTAAAGCTATTAAGCTACCGTGAGTTTTTTTGGAAATTAAAATACTTTATTTGTAGTTTGAATATTATATGTATATATGCTTATTAAATAGTACCCCACGCATGGGTGTTTGAGATTGAGCAGAGAACGTACAGTCTTTGTCCATGTCACGTAATCAGGAGTAGAGTTAACATGGGAGGGAATGATCCTTTTTTTTTTGAGTTTTTTCCTACACTTTATTGTTATGAATAGCTTTATTTATATGAGTCACATTTTGTTTTCAAAGAAAAGGAAATGTATCAAGTGATATTTCTATTATAACTTTATTTTCTAGATGTTTATCTTTTATTCTTTGTCTAAGTCTTTTTTCTTGTTCCCAATCTAAATACCAGAAGAATATATGCTAGAGTTGGGTTGAGTATATGACATTTTCCACAGTAATGTTTTATCCCTCATGTCCTGTTGTTCTGGAGGGTTAGTAATACTGATCATCTATAGCCTGCATTTTCATCTTGTTTTCTTATGTTGGGTTTTCTTTGAATCATGGTGGCAATTGAGGTGTGGCAATAACAAACTAAATATGGTACCAAAGCCCTAGAGAAATGGTGAAATAATTGCTTTTATGAAATTAACATAATTACTTTAATTCTTCATAATAGTTTTTATTATTTTTTAGCTGTCAGCTGCTAGTGTGGGTAATTGTCCCACAAAAACACATTTGCCAGCTGTTACTTCATCCCCAACCGTTAATGAAAATGAAGCCAGTACAAGCAAATCTGGTTTTGAGCCTCATGATTCTTCAGTGGTAGATAATGAGGTATTGTATATTGTACCTTGTTCCTGGGTCTTAAGTCATGTCTTAAGGAAGAAAGAATATCCATGAAACATGTTTTTAAATGTAGCCTATTATGTGCCTTTAAATTGTGGGAAGAAATAATTTTTTCCAAAAAGTAATTAAGTTGAGGTACTTCTAAGTATCTTAAGTCTTGCCGTTTATTAACAAATATTTGGCAGACTTGTATGTAAGGAATAGTTACAGTAAGTACTATTCATTTCAATTAGAAAAACTTGTCCTTTGGCATTTTATTTATATGTGATTTATGGAAAACATAACAACTTCCTCTCAGTTGATGAAGTTATTATGTCCGTGTTCAGTTGCTTAGTCATGTCTGACTCTTTTGCAGCCACGTGGACTGTGGCTCAGGCTCCTCTGTCCATGGGATTTCCCAGACATGAATGGAGTGGGTTGCCATTTCCTCCTCCAGGGGATCTTCCTGACCCAGAGATGGAACCCGCGACTTTCATGTCTCCTGACTGTATTCATTAAGAATTAATGGTTGCCTAATTTTTTCTAATTTATTACTAAAATGGCATTTTAACCTTCATGGGTGTCTCAGTGTAAAAAGCATAGAGTGAGGATAGAAATTTTTGTTGGTATTAGCAATAGTATTAACCTGTTTTTCTTTAAGGCTGAAACAAATCCAGTATTTACAGTAACTTGACTGTAACTTTTGAAATAACAGGTATGGTCAGATATGCGAAGACATGAAATGTTAAGGGAGGAGCTACGACAGAGAAGAAAGCAGCTGGAAGCTCTGATGGCTGAACATCAGAGGAGGCAAGGTCTGGCTGAAACTGCATCTCCAGTGGCTGTTTCATTGAGAAGTGATGGATCTGAGAACCTGTGTACACCTCAGCAAAGCAGAACAGAAAAGTAAGAGAGATGTTTAAATCAGTTTAAAAAATGCCACCTATTTAACACTTGTAGGATAGGCAGCCTCATTTTCCCTCTGCATCACAGCACAAGTCTGCTATTGCAGTGAGGCTTGGGTGTTAAGCATCACCTTTGTGACTCAATCCAGCTACTTTCTGTTGTAACTTCTCATAGCATCACCTTTCTCTCTTTTTAAATTTTTTTAAAAAATTACTAAGACACTTGACCAAACTGATAGAGATTTTCTTGAGGGTTTTGATCTAGAAAACTGTCACTCAAGGAAAAGTTAAAAGTTGAGGGAGGTTTACTTTAGGAATGAGTCCCAGGGGATATGATTACTAGTTTAATTTATTTGAAGAATTATTTTGTGGAAGGCAGAGTAAACATTTTATATTGTAGCAGTTGAAGAGTAACAGCCATCTCATAGTTAATTATGCCTAAATGAAGTTTTATATACACACCCATGTATGCATATACATGTGTGTGTGTGTGTGTGTGTGTGTGTGTATATATATATATATATACATATATATATAAATTTTTTTTGGCGAGGGGTACAGAGTTTGTTTCATAGTAGGAGGTGAAGTAGCTCATCTCCAGAATGATCTGTATTTTGTCTCTTAATCTCCAGAACAATGGCAACTTGGGGAGGTTCTACCCAGTGTGCCCTAGATGAAGAAGGAGATGAAGATGGTTATCTTTCTGAAGGAATTGTTCGGACAGATGAAGAGGAGGAAGAGGAGGAGCAAGATGCCAGTTCTAATGATAACTTTCATATGTATCCTCCAAACAGTGCAAATCGTAATTCTTACAATGTAAAGGAAACTAAAAATAGGTTAGTTTCAGTGTTTTAATTTTTTGCTTGATTTTAAAGAGTTTCCCGTCTTTCTGACACCAAGCAGTTCTTCAGTTATCTGAACCAAGTGCATGTTCCACTATATAATTCAACACTAACTACCTGGAATTGGCCAGATTCCACAGGTTAGGAGACTCAGTCCCAAGAAGAGTGCCCTCACTTCAGGTTCCACTTTAAAGTCTCGAGTCTTCAGAGCACCCGGACTTCTGTCTGACTTGGCTACAGAGTTTGGGGTTTCCATAGCTTTGCTTTGCTGACAAAGGTCTGTATAGTCAAAGCTATGGTTTTTCCAGTAGTCATGTATGGATGTGAGAGTTGGACCATAAAGAAGGCTGAGCGCCAAAGAATTAATGCTTTTGAACTGTAGTGCTGGGAAGACTCTTGAGAGTCCCTTGCACAGGAAGGAGATCAAACCAGTCAATTCTAAAGGAAATCAGTCCTGAATATTCATTGGAAGGACTGATGCTGAAGCTCCAATACTTTGGCCATCTGATGCTAGGACCTGACTCCTTGGAAAAGACTGATGCTGGGAAAGTTGAAAGGTGGGAGGAGAAGGGGGTGACAGAGGATGAGATGGTTGGATGGCATCACTGACTTGATGGACATGAGTTTGAGCAAACTCAGGGAGATAATGATGGACAGGGAAGCCTGGTGTGTGCAGTTAGGACATGACTTAGCAACTGAACAACAGCAATACCCTCTTTCATGTTCCATAATTTGCTAAAACAGCTCATAGAGCCCTGGAAAATACTTATATTTACTGACTTATGAAAGATATTACTCAGAGAAAGAGATGTGTAAAGCACGGGTGGGTTGGGAAGGAGCAAAGAGCTTTTATGCCCTCTCTGGGCACATGAAATGCCTAGTACTTCACTGTGTTCAACCCAGAAGCTGTCCTCACCACGCTGTTGAGGAGTTTTTATGGTGATTTCTTTACACAGGCAGAATTGATTAAGTCATTGGTGATTAAGCTCAGCCTCCCTCCCTGGAAGTTTGGGGAATGCTGAAAGTTCCAACCCAACATCTGGTTGGTTTTTCTGGTGACCAGTCTTCATCATGAAGCTAACTAGGGTTTGCCAAAAGGAGTGCATAATGAATAACAGAAGGCAGTCGTCACTCAAGAGATGGTCAGGAGTTAGGAGCTGTGTGCTGGGAACCTGGGACAAAGACCACATAGGGTGTTTACTTTATCACAAGAGGACTGTTGTCAAGATAGATTCCAGCTCGATAGGAAGGTTGATTATCTTTGATCTTCACTCTTGTTTTGGGGAATTAAGCAAAAATAAAAATCACAGATAGTAAAAAAGATGTGTCAACAAAGATGTCTACTGCATTGTTATTTATAACCAAAATACATTTCCTGTATAAAAAGATGGTTTAAGTAGTTGCACTTGATGGGGTGTTATGTGGCTAAGCTTAAAGGCTTGAAGAGTGGAAAAATGCTTGTGATAAAGTATCCATAATAACTTTTCATTTTGAAGAATACAGAATTATATGGACTCTTCTCTGTAAAACATAAGTGAAAAAAGACTGAAAAGGAATGTAAAGTGAATACTGTACAAGATTAGAAATCCAGAATTTTTCTCACTCTATTTTATATACATTTTAAGTCCAGTGAACTTAAAAATGTAATACAGGCGTATGGACCAAGCAGGGTATCAAGGTTTTTTGCCAGATTTAAAATATACATAATTACATAAAATGACAATGCTTTAAATCTTGTGTTAGGTGGAAGAACAATCGCCCTTTCTCAGCAGATGGAAATTATCGTCCTTTAGCCAAGACAAGACAACAGAATATCAGCATGCAGCGTCAGGAAAACCTTCGCTGGGTGTCTGAACTCTCTTACGTAGAAGAGAAAGAACAATGGCAAGAACAAATTAATCAGCTAAAGAAACAGCTTGATTTTAGTGTCAATATTTGTCAGACTTTAATGCAAGACCAGCAGGTAAAGTTTACTCTGCAAGTAAATTTTTTTATCTTGTTTTTGAAGCAGCACACATTTTTCTCAAGTCATTGGTAACTGTTACAGAAAATTTTTTCTCTCCACAGACTCTATCTTGTCTGCTACAAACTCTTCTCACGAGTCCTTATAGTGTTATGCCCAGCAGTGTTGCATCCCCTCAAGTGCACCTTATAATGCACCAGTTGAACCAGTGCTATACCCAGCTAACATGGCAACAGAATAATGTACAGAGGTAATTTGCTCCTTAGAAGTAGTAAGGATGTATACTCAGTGCTAAAACTCAGTTTTAGCATTGGTTTGCAGTGTAAAAGCAAGGGTTTTATAGTTACCTTCTGGGAGAGAAGGTCTGAACCAAATTGCATTTTTGAATCTTCTCTGATTCCTGAGAATTTTATAAGCAGTGATTTTGCCTAATGTTTCCTTTTAATTCTGTGGACTAGACTTAAAAAAAATAACTATGGTTTTCAACTTTACACTTCCTTAGGTGAAAGTGTTGTCATTATGCCTATCTCTGATAGAAGTGCTAAGTGGAGTTCTTGTTCCAAAGGCTCAGTTATTAAGTGTGCAGCACAAGCAAATATTTGTTCTAGTAAACATCAGAGCAGCCAGTTTGTTCCACATACTGTTTTTTGTTTTGTTTTTAATTAACTGATATTTAACATAAATAATGTTATATTTATTGTTATAAATATAATTATGGCTGGGTTGGATCTTCATTGCTGTGTGGGTTTTTTTCTGTAGTTGCAGTGAACATGGGCTCCTCTGTAGTTGGCACAGGCTTCTTATTACAGTGGCTTCTCCTGTTGTGGAGCGTGGGCTCTAGGGCACCCAGGCTTCAGTAGTTGCGGCTCTCAGGCTCTTGAGCACAGGCTCGGTAGTTGTGGCATGTGGAATCTTTGCAGACTAGGGATCGAACTCTTGTCTCCTGCATTGGTAGACGAATTCTTTACCACTGAGCCACCAGAGAATCCTGTGTTCCACATACCGTTGAATCACTTTATATATATACACACACACTTTCTGGATGTACTTGACATAGATGGTAATATAACTAACCTTTAAACTACTGACTCCTTCAACTTTTATAGGTTGAAACAAATGCTCAGTGAACTCCTGCGCCAACAAAATCAGCATCCGGAAAAACCTGCAAGCAAGGAAGGAGGCAGTGGTGCGCCACACTCGCCTTCTCCCGGTTTATTTTGTCCTTTCAGCTTTCCAGCTCAGCCTGGAAATCTGTTTAACCTACCGGGGTTTACTAATTTTTCGTCATTTGCACCAAGTAAGTGGCCAGAAACTTAAAGGCAAGTAAGTAAATGCAGAGTCCTTGAGAATAACATTTGTCTAATACATGGATTTTTATCAGTCACTTTTGGAATGGTAGGAAATGTTTGCAAAGAAAAATATAAATTCTTTTCTACTTTAATTCTTTATAGTGAATGTTTAAACTGAATATGGTTGCTGATGAAATAAAATAAGTTATGAAATGTTTGCTTAGTCTTACACCTTTGAATTATTCCACAACTGTTTATCAAGGAGAAAGAAATTAGCCTGTCTACTGACTGCTATGCATCAGGTACTCTGTAAGATATTAGGAGAGGAGAGGTGCATAAGACAGCGCCCTTCTAGAGGAGTTTTATGTCTTCGTAGGGAGATACACCTCTAGACTAAGGGTGACTGGATCAGGCTCATGTTTACTTTTATTTAGTTCAGACTTTTATTCAGACTTTCTCCACCTATCTTGTGCCATACAGTATATAAGTGGCTGGGATTCAGAGATGAGTAAAGCTGATGCTTTAAGGGATTTGAGGGTCTAGTGGAGAAGTTAAAAGTGTCAGTAAATGCTTGGTATTTTGTCATGGGTGCTGTAGGTGTGGTGCAGGTGGGGTTGAATAGCCTGCTTTTTGCGGGGACAGGATTGTCAGCAAATCTAGAAAGCTAAAGAACCGATAGAACTTTTTCCCAGAGAGATTAGAAGGGAAAGGACTTTCTGATCAATGGAACCACTTAAGAGTGGCAAAGCGGGGGAACAAGTGTATCAGGTAGAGAATTTAAGGTCATAAAGTGTGGCTAGTGTTTTGTGCCATGGCAGGAGCAGAGTAGTTCATGTGCTGGAACACAGCAGAGGCCCTTGTGCTGGGCAAAGAAGCTTGGACTTTCCTTTGCTTACTAGAGGGGCCACTGGCAGACTTTGGGCAGAGAAATGGCATTAATTTATATTTTAGAATGATGGCACTAGTCATGGTGTTGATTGAGATTGGAGGGACAGAGCTGAGAGTATAGATGGTGAACAAAAGGCTATTGTAGTAATAGCAGGGACGATATAGCTTGACCTAAGGCATTGGCAGTAGTGGTAAGAAAAAGGAGTAATTTTAAAGATATTCTGGAGATAGAATGATCAGTTAGATGGGTCGTGAAGAGAGAGGAGTTGATGTTGGTGTTTGCCAGAAAATATATGAAGAGAAAAAAGGTTGGGAGGGTTTTGTAAATATAAATATCCATATATCACAGTGTATTTTCTTAATGGGATTGTAAAAGTAATGGTGTTAAACAGTTGAACAAGTTTTTTAGTTGTTGAGTGTGGGTTAATATTGGCAGTAAATGTTTTTTGACTAGGCTGTTTAAGTAACAGATAATACAGGCAATTACACATACTGTTCCTTTTTGACATAATATGCCTTTTACCTATGGCAGCTCTGTTCAGAGACTGTTCATTCTTCATCATCTAGTTCAGTTTCCTGAAACCTTGTTCCCCTTTTCTGCCAAGTTGTTAGTGGCCCTTTTGCAAATACCTCTGATGCAGCACTGTATGTTAAAGTAATGTGATTATATTTTACTTCCCAGTTAGAGTGGAAAGAACCTGAGCTTTGAAGTCATGCAGACCTGAGATCTAACTTTCGCTTTCATTTACTAGGCATTTGATCTCTAAGCCTATTTTCTCACTAGTAAAATAAATATAGTACCTATTTCACACATTGTTTTGAGCATTGAAAGAAGTAACACGTAACTCGCCTACAGTAGACTCTAATGCACCTGCAGTAGAGTCAAGCTTACTTTAATAAATATCATGTATTATTTTTTTCTAACTTTTAACTCTTCAGGAGGTGTAGGGATCGATATTTATCTTTGAATCACCAGTGCTGAAAACATAGTAGGACTGAGCTGTAAAACAGTGATTAAGTAAATGAGTGATGTTGTTTAGTTGCTAAATCGTGTCCAAATCTTTTGCAACCCCATGGATTGTAGCCCATCAGGCTCCTCTGTCCATGGGATTTCCCCGGCAAGAATACTGAAAGGGGCTGCCATTTCCTTCTCTAGGGGATCTTCCTGACCCAGGGATCAAACCTTCATCTCCTGCATTAGCAGGTGGATTCTTTACCACTGAACCACCCTGTTAGTTTATTTTAATTAGTTTTTTGTTTTGGTGGATTGGAATGGCACATTTAATTAAAACTATCTTTCAATTTTGTTTTAAGGTTAAAGGTGCTTCTGTATCTTACCCATTGTTTTTATTTACTAGGTATGAATTTCAGCCCTTTATTTCCTTCTAATTTTGGAGATTTTTCTCAAAATATTTCTACACCCACTGAACAGCAGCAACCGTTAGCCCAGAATCCTTCGGGGAAGACAGAATACATGGCTTTTCCAAAACCTTTTGAAAGTAGTTCTTCTATTGGAGCAGAAAAACAAAGGTACTTTATTGTAAACATAATCCATTATTTGCTTAAGCATCGCTTGGTGATTATATATATTATATGTCATTTGAAAATGTAAGTAGGGAGGGTGTTTGTGGTTGTTTGGCTTTGAGAGTGTTGAGAATGAAGCTTTGACTTCTTACCAGAGGTCTCTCAGGCATACATCTGCTGCTAACGCCGGTTTAAGAACAGTTCAGAGTTTTGATCAGAGTGTCCTGTGAGATTCAGTTTGAAAGGATAAGACCTAAGCTGTAGAGTGTCTTTGGCCTTGATTTCGTATCTTTCTTTAAGATTATAAACAGTTCAGTGTTCATTGGTTTAGAACTGGAAACTAACATTAACTACTGGAGGATGGTTTTTATAAAGTGATGACTGGTTGTTTGACTCATAGTCCCTGATTAGAGTATGTGCCCAGGGCTCATCCAAATGTAATGTCGAGTACTATTAGATTGTAAAAACAAATTTTGCCAAGAAAGTTTTAGTGATACATGTTATCAGTCATAGTCAGGTTTTCTTTGTTTCTCACACATTTACTATTTTTCAATGTGATATTCTTTCCAGTTATAATTTTGACTCAAATAGTGTGAAAGACTTACTGGCCCTGGTTAGTCATTCTCTAAGCATTTTTATGGCTCAGTAAATAAGTTTTTTATGATTGTTTTAATCCAGAAAATGATTTTGATAGCCAGCTGGTAAAAATATTATAACTTTTTTTATTGTTATTTCCTTCAGAAAAACTTTAAAAGGATGAAAAATTAGAGATTCGTTGAGCCTAATACTTGTTCTGTCAGAAGTGTCTGTATGATTTTGTCTTTACTGTTCCTTTATAAGTATATGTCACACTACTTTCCTTTCAGTCATGTGTTGGGGCATGTCTCAAGCTCTTAGCATTTTGATAGGTTTTAGATCATGAACTTTTTTTTTTACTTAATTAACAACAAATTCTTAGAATTTGACTTCATGTTTGTCTTGAGGAATCCTGGGATAGACTACCCTGAACTTGTTGATGCCTTTTCTTAGCTGTACTAACCACTTTTTCCTGTTAAGTCTCATTTTATTCTGTGAATGTATCCTATTGTCAGAGCCTGAGACTGTGTTTATTGCTCAGTTGCCATTCAAAAATGATTCAAGCAATGGACATTTATTCAAAGCTTTAGCCTTCCTGCTGAAAGGTCCCTACTTCAGTATTAACTATATTTTATATGTAATTGGTAGTTAAAAAGTAAAGGATGGGTCTGGATATTACTGTTTTAAATATTTGACTACTTCAGATTAGACCTCATCTCTTGCTAAAACTTCAGCTGTTACAGGTTCTCTGAATTAAATGGCTGGAGATAACAAAGAGGTCAAATGAAACATTGTAGTCTTGAGCTGGGATCAGAAAACTGTTCCTATAAAGGCCTAGCTAGTAAATATTGCTAGAGATAGAGATAACCATTTGTCTATGCTATTTTTGTATAGAAGCATTCATAAACAGTTATATAAACATGAATTGCTGTGTTCCAATAACATTTGATCTATGATCAGTGGAATTTGAATTTTATATGATTTTCATGTGTCACAAGCTATTTTTCTCTTTTTTTTCCCCCTAACCTTTTAAGAATATAAAGATCATTCATAGCTCTCAGGCCATACAAAAATAAGCAGCAAGTTGAATTTGGCATGTAAACTGTAGGTCTGCTAGTCTTTATCTTGAGTTACTCCCTGTAGATCAGTGTCTCCCAAATTATATTCTTAGGAACACTGTTGTCCATGTCAGGTTCTGTAATATCAGTTTTGTACATGCTGTTCACTGTGTTCCCTTCTAAGACATTTATTAAAGGTCATTGGCATATTAAAAGTTCTGAGAAGTGCCTGTTTAACTTTGTTTTGCCCATTTTTTTTCCCCAGACTTAGATAACCATTGAATTCCTGTTAACATATTAAAGTATGTTTAGAAGATAAAATTTGGAAAGTGACGCTAGACTAATAGAGCTAAACAAGGTTTAATGTGCAGAGAAATAAATTACTAGTTATGTGGCCAATTGTCTTCACCAAATTCTGTTTATATTTGGACTGCTGTAGGTGACACAGATCCATGTATGTTTCCAGCTATGGTTCTTTTTCAGTTGTTTCTGTGTTTTGTTTTTTCCCTTTATGTCCCATCCTCCCTTGATTTTTCTTTCCCATTCTTTTCCATCTTGAATGTTGGATCTTTGGAACTTTTACTAGTGAAAATGGTTTAGTGAGAAAGGTCCAAAATTAAATTTTAAAGTAATTCAGTAAATTAGTCTGTGTAATGTTTTCATATTTAATGTGTATTTGGTGTGAATATTTTTATAGCCTGTTAACAATTTTTATTTATCTGACTCTACTAGTACACTACAAATTAAGTATATCTGGAGTTTTCCACAGACATAGAAATGTACCATTGTAATATATAAAAACTTATTTTCTTTGGTAAGGAATCAAAAACAGCCTGAAGAGGAAGTGGAGAACAGTAGGACAGCATGGTTTTATGACCAAGAAGGTGAAGTAGAAAAGCCATTTCTCAAGACTGGATTTGCAGTGTCTGTCGAGAAAACAACAAATAGTAATCGCAAAAATCAACTAGATACCAGTAGAAGAAGACGCCAGTTTGATGAAGTGTCCTTAGAAAGCTTTAACAGTATGCTTGACCCAGTAGATCCAACAACAGTAACTAAAACATTCAAGTCAAGAAAAGCATCTGCACAGGCCAGCCTGGCATCTAAAGATAAAACTCCCAAATCAAAGAGTAAGAAGAGGCATTCTACTCAACTGAAAAGCAGAGTGAAAAATATTGGTAAGTACTGAAATTTGTTGACTGTTGATAAGTGTAACTATTGGTAACCTTACTCTCACTGTTGTAAATAATTGCAGTATGGCTAGATGTGTAGGTGCTGTGTAGACCCACTTGAACAAAGTCATTTTAGTTACCTTTGAGAACATTTTAAATAAAATGTATCAAGTAGGATTTAATGTTGTAGATATTTTAAAACTGACATTTATTCTTTTTAGTGCCTTCTTAAAACTTCTTATGTTTCCTATGTATGGTGGTTCCTGTGAGTTTGGAAGTTTTTACTATTCTATAGTTTAATATTACACATAACACTTTATATATGACTTCTGGCTAGATCTGTGATGGATTCATGTAAAGAAATGTGGCCCTCTAACTACATTACAGTCTTTGAATATCATGTAGATGAAATCACTTTTGAAATAAGTTTGCTCTTTCCTTCAGAGATTGAATCTTAGCTAGTATGATAAAACATTAACCCATATTTTATTGAAGCTTGTCATTGAGTATAACATTAAAGTTCTCTTTATAGTGTTCACTGCATGCCATGATTTTTGAAGGATTTACTGAAGTCTACTGCTAGATTAAAAATACATTTATTAGCTAAAATCTGGAACATTATAGCTAAACGATGCTCCTTCCAGTTTGCAAGGGACACTTTTTGACTGTGGCCTTGAGAGGTTGTTTTGTGTTCAAGGATATAGTATTTGGTGCTTGAGAACAAAATATTCTAGGCTTATACTCAGAAAAGTTTGAAAACTGACTGCACCCACTAACTCCCTCTCTTGGAAGCTACAATACGTATAAGTGTAGTAGGAGATCCAACCAATCCATCCTAAAGGAAATCAGTCCTGAATATTCACTGGAAGGACTGATGCTGAAGCTGAAACTCCAATACTTTGGACACCTGATGTGAAGAGCTGACTCATTGGAAAAGACCTTGAAGCTGGGAAAGATTGAGGGCAGGAGGAGAAGGGGACGACAGAGGATGAGATGATTGGATGTCATCACTGACTCAATGGACATGGGTCTGCGTGGACTCTGGGAGTTGGTGATGGACAGGGAGGCCTGGTGTGCTGCAGTTCATGGGGTCGCAAAGAGTTGGACACAACTGAGCGACTGAACTGAACTGAACTGAACTGAAGGGTCCTAGGGCACTCTGCAGTTAAAAATCTACTTGTGAACTTTGGCAGCATTTATCTCAAGCATTTTTGGATAATGAAACCCTTGAAAAATCTGTTGAAAACTATGAACGTGAAAAAGAATACGTGTACTTTTTTTTTTCCATTTCAATACTTCATGTATCCTAAAGTCCTGGACACATACCTCTACTCCCATGTAGAGAATATGATTTGATGGTTAAACAAGTGGATTTGAACAGGGGCAGAATTTTCCTCAGCATACGCATTATCATCCTTGAAGTAATTTTTCAGTTGGGAGGAGCTGGTTACTTAGCAGATTAGTTAGTGATCTGAAACCATCCAAGTGAATGAAAGTACATTTGTGCCTTCTCCATGGTCACTCTTGATGCCACTAGTTAACATTTGAGTAGATAGTGATCACTTAGAGAGAGACTGTCTGGGTAACTCTGAACATCATATTGAAGTATAATACCTGCCCCAACAAAATGCTTTTTTGTCTTATGAATAAAAGGAAAGAAACTAACATTTGTTATCGCAGCATTCTCTCTTGCAGCTAATTAATTTGTGTGTACTAGGACAGTGCTTCTTAAATGTTAACATTTCATACAGATCTCCTTGGGAATCTTGTTCAGTGTCAAGAGTTTGATTCAGTCAGTCCCAGGAGGGACCTGATAGTCTTCATTTCTAACAAGCTCCCCAGGATTGTTGACCGGTATTGACATTGTAGTCTGTGGACTACAGTTTGAGTAACAGGGTCTTAGAGACTCTGAACCAACATTTGGCCATGGCTATCTTAACCTAGAAATTCTGGTGAATTTGTAGTTTTGAAATTTGTTTAGCCTGAAGAATTATGGTTCCAGATATACAAGTCAGCTTTTTTCCTACCTTAAGGCAAAGATGGACATTCTAATCTATTTGCTCTCACATTTAAGTATCAAAATACTTGCCCAGAACACACACATTTGTCAAAGAGGCATTTAAGACCATTTCTCAGTGAGAGTTCCCCTTTAAGGCTCACTCACAAAGATAAAAGACCTAATAAGCTGGAATCAAGCTTGCCGGGAGAAATATCAATAACCTCAGATATGCAGATGATACCACTCTTATGGCAGAAAGTGAAGACGAACTAAAAAGCCTCTTGATGAAAGTGAAAGAGGAGAGTGAAAAACTTGGCTTACAGCTCAACATTCAGAAAACGAAGATCATGGTGTCTGGTCCCATCACTTCATGGCAAATAGATGGGGAAACACTGGAAACAGTGTCAGACTTTATTTTTGGGGGGCTCCAAAATCACTGCAGATGGTGACTGCAGCCATGAAATTAAAAGATGCTTACTCCTTGGAAGAAAAGTTATGACCAACCCAGATAACATATTCAAAAGCAGAGACATTAGTTTGCCGACTAAAGTCCGTCTAGTCAAGGCTGATGGTTTTTCCTGTGGTCATGTATGGATGTGAGAGTTGGTCTGTGAAGAAAGCTGAGTGCCGAAGAATTGATGCGTTTGAACTGTGGTGTTGGAGAAGCCTCTTGAGAGTCCCTTGGACTGCAGGGAGATCCAACCAGTCCATTCTAAAGGAGATCAGCCCTGGATGTTCTTTGGAAGGAATGATGCTAAAGCTGAAACTCCAGTACTTTGGCCACCTCATGTGAAGAGTTGACTCACTGGAAAAGACCCTGATGCTGAGAGGGATTGGAGGCAGGAGGAGAAGGGGACGACAGAGGATGAGATGGATGGATGGCATCACTGACTTGATGGATGTGTCTGAGTGGACTCCGGGAGATGGTGATGCACAGGGAGGCCTGGCGTGCTGCGATTCATGGGGTTGCAAAGAGTCGGACACGACTCAGCGACTGAACTGAACTGAACTGAGGAGAACCAAATTAATATATACAGAGTCAAAATAATATGTAGCAAGATCAAATGACCTAAATCCTTGCTGTTTAGAATGTCAACCATGGACAGGCAGCATTTGTATCATCTGGGAGCTTAGTAGAATTAGAGACTCTTGGGCCCCACCCTGCAGTAACAATTGCTTTTCAGTACACATGTTAGCAAGATTCCAGGTGTTTTAATATGAGTATATGCACATTAAAGACTGAGAAGTGCTGAGCCAGACCACTAACTTATGCTGCTTTTGTTCTCTTTATGGGATAGGAATAGCCATGACTTCTTAGCAAAAAGAATGTTTACTTTGTCTTAAAGGAATTAGGTATGGAGGTCGATAGAGGGAAGATTGGAAAGTATTCCAAATTGTAATAACAATAAGAAAAGTAGTATAGAGTCAGGATGAAGCAAGAAGAGAGTTTTGAGAGAACTGTGGAAAGAAATAGGATATGGCAAATAGACCAGCACAGTGGGAGTTAAGTTGCTATCTTGCGAGATAAAGGATAGACATATATACTGTCCCATATGAACTGTTAATCTGGTTTTGCACATGTTGACAGTCTTTCAGAGTTAGTATGCTAAATCTTCATTTAACTTTGTTTCCCATGATGGTAGTGTGCCAATGATGATAATCTTTAGAAGGTCTTTATGAAGATATGTATTATTGCATGCAAAGTAAGATTTTACAAATTATGTGCTAACCATTTTTCAAACTTCAAATTCAGATTTTATGAGTTTAGCATGATTTCTTGGCATTGCTGGATAGGTACTTGAGTTATCAGACATATAAGTTGGTTATCAGACCCATATTTTGGCTCTATCTACCAGGCCTGTTTCCTCTTTTGATGTTATTAGAGGAGTAGAAGCACATAGTTGAGATGGTCCTTGTTCTTTTGGGAAATTGGTTGGGAGTGTTTGTGTAATGACTTTGGGGTTCTACCCAGCCCTGAATCTTTCCATTTCTTCTCCCGTTCTTTGTGGTCGCTGATGAAGACTGAGGTTAAATAAATGTCCAGCATCAGGCAAGATAAGTCCTGACGGATGTGGCCCTCTTTAGATCCAGAGAGTTTATTACTCACAAAGTCAGGGAAAGGAAAGGTGGCCAAAAGTGCCCGCTCCCTGTGTCCCTTATCCCGCCACAAGGGCGACACCAAGACAGCGGTTGCATCATGTGTGGTGGGACACCCTGAAACTTCAGAGCCAGTGCTGTGCTGTGGCTAAGCTGCAGTACAGAATGGAGGTGTGCCCTCAGTGGGGTGAGCCAAACTTGGTCTCATATTTAATCAGAGCCCAGGAGGAAGTGAGAAATCCTTTCATGAAACCTTTCAGGGGAGAGAGAGAGGGAGGTTCCTGTGTTCCATGTTACAGGGGGACGATAAGGCCTTCTCCCAAGACTTAGATTCATTGACGATTCAGTCCTTCTCTGTGTGGGTACGTGAAGGTCTCCAGGAGGCCATGGCCAGGCTGTTTCCCTATAATGGCGACTCCGCTGGCTGTGTCAGCCACTTGTGCTGAGGAAAACAGAAAGGAGGTAAGGGAAGGAATGATGAAGTGAGACAGGAAATAACCCCCTTACGTTAGTAAGGAGCATCATAGTTGTTTTGCTGTTGTTATATCAGCTGGCCTGGCGAGTGTCACTCTGAAGTATTACTTTAATTAAATTTCCTGCTTTCCTCGAATTACTATTAAAGTGCTCGCTCCAAAGAAAAACTAATCAACAGTAGTACCCTGATTTTGGAAATCGAGCCCTTGATATTTTAAGTCTGAGACTCATGTAAAACCATGGTTCCCCACCCCCCCCATTTTGGTAACATCTTAAAAATTATAGCATGTTTCTCTCAACAATTTCAACTCTTGGAGGATGACTGACTTTTTTTTTTTTTTAACTGTTAGGGAATTAACTGCTCCCTAAAGAGAATTTTGTGTATGCTACATAATACATATTTTAATATTGATTAGAATTCATTCAGCACTTTTCACATGATTCATTAACAGCAGTCAGAAACTTAATTTCATTTATATAAATATTCTTATTAGAATGTGTGCTTAGTCAGTCATGTCTGACTCTTTGTGACCCTATGGATCATAGCCCACGAGGCTCCTCTTGTCTATGGGATTCTCTAGGCAAGAATACTGGAATGGGTTGCCATGCCCTCTTCCAGATGATGTTCCTGACCCAGGGATCAAACCCATGTCTCATGCATTGGTAGGTGGATTCTTTACCACTGAGCCGCCGGGGAAGCTTTTCTTACTAGAATAACATACTTCATTTTCTTTGATCTATGTTTGCTATTAATTAAATGAGCAATAGTACTACCATTCATATCATTTTACCTGTTACTTTTGGCAAGCATACCTTTTATTGCTGTTTTGTGTAATAGTCCATAGTAACCAAGAGAGCTCTTTTTCTAATAAGCTTCATGCACAATGAATTAGGGTGGCTTGAGAATCTGGGAGACCAACAAAGAAATCAGGAACCTATGTATGAGATGATAAAGTCCTAACTTGAAAGATGGTTTTAGAGAAAGAAAGGGAAGTTGAATCCAGATAGGATACCACAGAAAATAAACTGACAGTATCTTGGGAACTTATTTATTACTAACAGCAGCTATTGTGATCTGGAGCTAGAAGCAGCAAGGCTTTAGGATCTGCTGGCTCTTGCAAAGAGTGTCTGGAGCAAAAGTCAGAGATCTGTGGTTCTTGGATAAAACTTGATTGGAGGAAATCCATGCAACCCCTTCTGTGAGAAGGGCACCTCGTTCCCTTCCAAGAGTAGCAGTCTTTTGCCACTTCAAGGTGCTAATGGGAAAGGGTGTCATTGGAAAAGGAGGTGGCATCCTGCCTACCCTGAACATGGTAGAGCATATACCTCTGCAGCTGACGAGACTGAGGAATCAAGAGACTTCCTTTTATTGTTTTGATGTGAGACTGACACCTTACTAGCCAGAACATTGCTTCAGTGTAGTCATGAGACTTCCAGGCACTATCAGTGTGCTGCCAATAAAGCTCCCCAGCAGTTGGGTCCAGCCCCAAGGGTAGATGAGAGTCATGACTAACCTAGTGACTATAACAGTGCACATAGAAGGGAGCAGCAGTCAGAGAGAAGACATAGAAGCTGACCGCTGGAACAGGTAAAGTCTAGTAAAAACAGAACTATTGCAGGAAATACTCACTTGAGTGAAGTCAGAATACTTAAGCAGATAGAATTATTTTAAAAAACAGGTTGCATTGTAAATTCTTGAGAACTAGAAAAAATGATTTTCACATTTAATGTCTAGATTATTTGGAAAAGAGGATGAATGCTGTTAAGTTCCAAATTACTGGCCTAGAAAATTAAAGGGAAGAACTGTGTCATTGCACAGAGCAGAAAGTGCCACGCCATGTTTAGTTGCTCAGTTGTGTCTGACTCTTTGCGACACCATGGACTGTAGCCTGTCAGGCTCCTCTCTCCATCCATGGGGTTTCTCCAGGCAGGAATACTGGAGTGGGTTTCATGACTTCCTCCAGGGAATCTTCCCAACCCAGGGATCGAACCCACATCTTCTGCATTGCAGGTGGATTCTTTACCATTGGGGCCACCAAGGAAGCCAGAAAGTACTAAGAAATGAAAGAAAGAGGGAAATGATTAGAGGTATAAAGACAAATCTTGGAAGCTGATAACACAAGGAGTTCTAAAGAAGGAAAAAAATAGATGGAAAGGCAATTATTAAATAATAAAAGCGTATCTTTAATGAAGGAAGACTTAGACTGCAGATCAAAATAGTTGACCGTTGTCTAGCCAGGAGACACAGAGAGAATGTACACACCCTCAAAGAGTCCTGTTCTCTGACAAAGAGCTCATCTGCACCTGTCAAGATGAAAAGGAAATGTTGGCATATCCTGTCTTTATAGAAACAGCATATGAATGAGATAGAGACCTGTGAAAAGGAGAGGTAACAGTTCAGTAAAGAAAGCAGTAGTTTAATCTCAGTTGTTAATATAAATTCAGAAGTAAAATATTAGCAGATTTGCCAGTCTCTCAAAAGAATATTAGAATGTCAAAATGTAATCATGATTTATTATCAGGAATCTGTCAGCATAGTTTATTGTATCAAATACATTACAGAACAAATCATGTAAGTCATAGCGGTAGATTAGATAAAATTTTACATCATTTCTAATGAAAATGCACCTAAAAAGGGAGGCAGTTATTTAAATATAATAAAAGCTGTTAGCTGATGCCAGTTACAAGCACTATTGTAATGAAAATACTCCAGAGATAGAAATTAACTGGGATTCCCTCTCTGCCACCATCATTATTAAGCATTTTTTATAAATTATCTTGACTAGATTAAATGATTGGAATAATGTTTGAAAAGGAAGGAAACAGATTTTTTTATTTTTTCCTAAGCTAGCCCAAGAGACACTGGAAAACAGCTACCTAAGTTAAGTAATTGTGAAATAAGGTTATAAAGTAAGTGTATAAATATTTTCCTTTATCAAAGTATTAATAATACCCAGTAGAAATGGAAGTGGTGGAGAGTATTTTCTTCTTAGTAGTATCCAGAGCTACTGGGACAAAAAATCCTAAGGAATAAATTTAGCAAGAAATGTACTAGGTCTATAGAAAAACTTTGAAGAACATGAAATAAGATTGAGCAAATATAAAACATAATTGTATTCTTAAGTTAGAATGTGTAAAATTATTTAATGTCAGTTCTCTGCAAATTAATAAATACTTCAAGTGAGATTCCATTTTGAGTCTCCATGGATTGTTTTTTAAACTGGGGGCAAAAGATTTCAAAGCTTATATGGAAGGACAGATGTCCAAAATTAGCTAAGAAAAGAAGTTAGATAGGACTTGCCTTACCAGATGTTTAAACATACTGTGAAACTTCTGTGGCATTGGAATAAATAAAACAGATGGAATGTCCAGAAAACCCAACAAATAAGGAGATTTAATGTATCGACCAAGCTTGCATTTTAATTCAGTGGGAAAAGTATAGGTATAATCAATCAGGTATTCATGTGGGACAAAATTAAGTTGAATTTCTACCTTGTGCTAGATACCAAAAAGCAAATGTAAAAAAGATTAACAACAAAGCTTGGAAAATTTAATAGAATATATGTATAACCTGTGGTTGGGGTAGCACTTCCCTTATAGCTCAGTCAGTAAAGAATCCACCTGCAATGAAAGAGACCCGGGTTTAATTCCTGGATTGGGAAGATCCTCTGGAGAAGGAAATGGCAACCCATTCCAGTAGTCTTGCCTGGAGAATCCCATGGACAGAGGAGCCTGGCAGGCTGCAGTCCATGTGATCACAAGAGTTGGACATGACTTAGCGACTAAACCACCACCATGGTTGGGAAAGAATTTTTAGACCAAGTCATATTATTTATAAAAGGTATATAAAAGCAGACGTTTGATTGTCTAATGCCCCTTATTCTTCTGTCTATTATGGACATATATAGACTACATATGATTCTTACATTTACTAATATTGAAAAATTGTTAACTTGGAGTCTAGTAGAGAATTTGGGTTATGTGAGGTCTACCATGAAGTTTGAGTTGGGGATATGTTCACTGAGGTGAATATCAAAGGGCAGTGAAGTGTTAGAATTTATTACTGTTACCCCATGCCTCCAAAGATTGTTCCAAAGGTATTTCCAAGACATTTTCTTTACTGTTTTGATTTCTTCTTAAACAAAGCCCTCACAACATTATAAATTGAGTTACTCATACTATTTCACTATGGAAATCAATTTCCCTTTCAGTTTGAGTTAGTTGCAACTGATAACAGTTGTCAATGTTTTTACTCAAGGGTATGAAAGTGCCAGTATGTCTAGCACATGTGAACCTTGCAAAAGTAGAAACAGACATTCAGCCCAGACTGAAGAGCCTGTTCAAGCAAAAGTTCTCAGCAGCAAGAATCATGAGCAGCTGGAAAAAGTAATAAGATGTAGTAGGTCTACAGAAATATCTTCAGGTATGTTCTGTTTTGGTTTGTTTTAATTTAAGGACTTATTCATTCTAGATTTGAAAAGCTATATTAAAACTAGCTGAAAATTGATTTATCGCACGTTCCTATTATGTATAAGGAGTTACAGTAGAGTTTAAGTACACAATTCTTGATACCAAAAATGTAAACTAGAAATATTAATACATTTTATTGTTACTGTGATACTGTCTTTGATGCATTTTGATAAAACTCTTAATAAATTAGTTGACATTAATTTGGTTCTCCTAATTTGAAATTCTGATAATATTATCTGAATAAGAATTCCATATAAAATCTTAACCATTCCCCTGCTTAAGATCTTTAGTCTTCAGCCATGCCTACAGGAGAATGTCCTGTTGTCTTAATGCAACATATCTGGCCAGCAGAGATTTGATTCCTTCCTGCCTGCCTCTCCAGATTCCTTTCTCATACCCTCTGCCTTGAACTTGACTCTCTCAGTGTCACTGAACTGACACTTTTTCATAGCCACTGTAACAGTTGTTTCACCTTAACAGTTGCCTTTTTTGCCTCAAGTCCTTTTCTTTGTAAGCCCTTTTCTCTGCTGGCTCTTAAATAAAATCTTAATTCTGTAATTATATCCAAGTCCAAGCAGGGATAGGTTCCCTTTCCTTTTTGTTTTCCTGTCAAAGCCTGTGTAAACCTCTTCTGTTGCCTGTATTACATTATACAGTATTCACCTGTTTAGTGTCTGTATTGCTTTTTTGAGTCCCTTGGCAGTAGATAATATTTTTTCATATTTGTATCTTAAATGTTAGTGTGGTACCTGACGCTAACCTGACACATGGTAGGCACTCAGTGAGTGTTTATTCAATGAATGGAGTCATGTATTTGCCACCATTTTAGTTTAAATACATACTAGTACTTTCCTGACTTACAAAGAATAAGTATATCTCAAAGAAATGTGGAGAAAGAGTCAGTAAATATGGACTCTTAAATTTTCAGTTGTCCGTAAGACCTTTTGTGAAAATGATAATAGCAGCTACCATTTATATTATGCTTTATGGTTTACAAATTAAATTACTCCTGTCATTTGAACTTCATAATCCTATTAATTTATTTTCATTTTGTAGATGAGGAAACATCACAGGGGGTACCTATTTTTTCTCAGTGCTCATAAAGGACCAGTAATATAAACTGGTCTGGTTTAACTGGTTCTTGGTAAAAAAAGTCATGCCTTTAACTCAGTAATTGTACTTGTAGGCATGCATCCTAAAGGAAACAAAAGTGAAAGAAGAAATTGGGATTTAGGTGTTGACTAAACATTGTGATTCCAACTATTTTAAACAAAAATCTGGGTGAAGAAAAAAAGTGTAAAAATATCAAAGTATTAATAATGGTTTTATTATCTTTAAACTCCTCTATATTTTATAAAACTTAGAATGAGTATTTATTTTTCATATTTTGAAATGACTTCTTCAAGGCCATATTGTTAGCAAATGGTAGAGCTGAAGTTTCAATCCTAGTCTCCTCTTAAGTCCAGGATCCTTTTGTCAAATATATCAATTCCGTTGTTCTGACCCCAGCATTTTATTGAAATTTTGTAATTTCCATCTCCTTTCACTATCTTTATCAAATAGTGATGTCATCAAACAGTAAACAGTTAGGTGAAGGTTGGAGAAGGGCACTAAAGGCTTAATAAATTAGTTATCATTACCTAAATAGTTGATAGTTGGTCGTAGTACTTCAGATATTACTGTCACTTAGAAACCATCAAATTTTGATGAACTAAAAAAAGTTTGAATAATATAAATATTCCTTTTTTGTAGAAGACTTAATTTTAGTTTTAACCATTATCCTAAAGTTCTTTGTAGCATGTAATAGTAGTTTTTGTTACATGATCATTTGATTGTAACATCTAAGGCTGCTAGTATTGAACTGTATACGGTTCAATACAGTCCTCTTGTCCCTCGAGGATTGTGGGAAGTTCCCTTGATGTGTATGCTTCTAAGAGTGAATGATGAAAGTTTACTATATGAGAGTCATATCAGTCATATCAACACAAGTTTATAGCAGATCATTTGATATTTTCCCCAAAGAGATTATTTTTAAATAGAGAATAAACCATACCTTGTGATAACATTTCAGTTCAGGCAAACGATTTTAAAGAAATTTGCTTATTTCTTTTTTTTTCATTCATTTATTCATATTATAGACCCTGTCTTTACTATTCATACACATTTTATGTTCATCCTTATGTCTGCCCTTTCCTACAGCACATGCTAGGAGAATACTACAGCAGTCTAACAGAAATGCATGCAATGAAGCGCCAGGTAACAATCTGCTTAGTTCTGGTGTCCGCTTTTTGTTAATTTTTACCATTGGTCCTAAAAATCCTTAGTTTTATTGTTCTAATTATTTTTTAGATTTAGTTTAGTGTGTATACGTTATTTGGCTGGTAAAAGTGAAAGAGAATTCATACCCATTAAATTCTGAAGCTTTTCATTTATAATTCTTAATTGGTAAAATTGCCTGCTTTTCTCTTACTTTCATTTTCTGTTAGTGTGTGTAACATAACCAACACATTCATATAGGTAATAGAAAACTTTTTTGTAATTTAGTGTTTATTTGAACTTATTTATTTGTATTCTTTAAATGCTTATGAGATTTAATATTTTTGGAAACAAAAATACAGTTGTTTTTATTCTTAGCTCTGATTTACAGTGTTAAGTATTGTCTATGACTTCTGTTGTAGTTCTTAATTTTTTCTTACCAGTCTACACGTGTAAAAAAAGAAACCATTGAACAAAACAACTATGACATGTAAATACCATGAAGGTCATGGAAAATTGCAGAATGCTATTTTTGTCTTTAAACTATGAATATTTATTAGACATGTATGATTTAGAATTGTAAATATTATTTAATGCCTCCTCTGCTACACATGAGTGAAAAAGAAAAGCCTGTTATGAACCTTTAGGGGAATTTAAAGAAAAAAAAACACAAAACAAAACAAGGATCTATCACAGATGAAGTTAAATGTATCAGTGGCACTTCCTAAAGAAAAGAACTCTGAAGAAAGTAGGATAAAAACAAGATGGAGTCATAGAAATCTGGCTGAGGTCAGAGATTTTTCTAGCTTAAACTAGTGCACCCCAGTCCAGAAAAAGGATGGTAAAAACTTTCCACTTCTCTATTGTAGGGATGAAGTATATGTCTGCTATAATTCATTATTTGGAAATTTAATCTTTACTGATATATAATTTAGAGTGATCATTTTATCACATACAAAGGTATGAAAGATATTAAATATGCTTTGTTCTTATATCTTTAAGATATAAGAAACCATTTAAAAACCATTTTTTAAAACAACTGATCAAACTACAATATAGTGTATGAATTGGGAAAGTTTGTATGCTGTCACATCTTACTTGGATTTTTCCTATAAGTAGAAATTTCCTACAGAGATAGTTCCAGTTCCTGCTCATAATAAATATTTTTATAGTAACAGTGCATCAAAGTATATCATTTCATTTTATACTCATAAATGTCTGAGGCACGGTAGGGACATTGTATATGTATTATCCTTATTATTTTATACTTGTGGAAATTGAGGCCCGAGGATGTTAATTTGCTTAGCAAGTTAATGGAAAGTTTTTTCATTAAACCACATTTGCTTTGCATTTAAAAAATTTTTTTCTTGGAAAAAGTAAATTAAATCTTAATGATCTTGCAATATTTATTTGAAAGCACAATGTATTAAAACACTTAACATTTCAAATTCCCTGTCATGAAATTTTAGCACTACTTTTTGTGAACTAAAATGAACTTAAGTATTTATCTATTTGTGTTTCTACTATTACTCTAGAAAGTTTATAGAGTTTGATAGCTAGAAGAACACTTGGAAATTTTTTTTTCATAGAGAACTCAAAATGGGAACAGTTCCTAATTTATGTTTTTAAAAGTAAAGATATGATTGTATACCTTTAAGTGTCGTTTATAAATAAATACATGCAGCAGAAATGTTGCTAAATAATAGAATGATACCTAGATTCTGGGTAACTGAAAAGTTCATTTGGGTCATTGCTTGCTTCAGCCAGCTTATACTGAGTGTGTAAGACGCTATAGTAGAATTGTACCTATTTGGATACATTTACAAATTCAGTTTTTCATCAGTACAGCAGGATAGTAGAGATTTGAGAATCAGTAGATCTAACTAGATAAACCTTAAAGTAGTAGGTCTCCTTGGCAGCACTTAGTTTGTTCTCAACATTAACAAAATAAATTTCCTTTTCTGTAAAAAAGTTCATATTAGCAAAAAAAGAAAATGATGCAGTTCACTTATTTTATTCAAGTGCTGAAAAATTTCCACTGATTATTCCTATGAAACATGTAAAATTTTCCAGATATTTTTCACTGAGAAATAAATTTGGTCTAAGTAATGCTAGATAATATTATTTCTCTAGTAAGTAGTATGTATCTTGAGATTTTTAGGATTATCTTTATCCTGGTAATTAATAAGATTCTTTTTTACTTTAAAACCTCTGCAATAGAATTGTGTTCTGATTTTTAAGTAATTTAACGTTGAGAGTAATGATGCAAGTTAATAGAAATAGTCAGGAATATATTTCACCAGTATTAACTTTCTGATCTTTAATATCTTCCAGAAACCGGGAGTGATTTTTCCATGTTCGAAGCTTTGCGGGATACCATTTATTCTGAAGTAGCTACGTTGATTTCTCAGAATGAATCTCGTCCACATTTTCTTATTGAACTCTTCCATGAGCTTCAGCTACTTAATACAGACTATTTGAGACAGAGGGCTTTATATGCATTGCAGGTATCTTGTACTTAACATTCTCTTTCCTCTGCATTCTGGTACTGCCAGTTTTCCCAGTTCTATCTGTTTACTTTCTTAGATTGAAGTATGTCCTTGTTCCATAAGTATTTCAATCTGTTTCTTAACATATTTCCATGCCATTTTAATAATCTTCTCATATAGCTTAAGTGGCTTTAGATAAAAGTCTTTCTGACAGTTTTTCATTGTATTGTCCTGTTATATCTTCTTCATAGTTAATCTTTGAGGTTGGGAGGATTGCCTTTGTTCTGCTCTATTAAACACAAATGTTTTCCATAAATAGCTATCTTCTCTCCTTATTTTAGGACATAGTATCCAGGCATATTTCTGAGAACCATGAAAAAGAAGGAGAAAATATAAAGTCAGTGAATTCTGGTACTTGGATAGCATCCAACTCAGAACTTACTCCCAGTGAAAGCCTTGCTACTACTGATGATGTAAGCTGATAATGATTAATGAAATGTAGACATAATTTCAATATGCAGTGAACAAAAGTTAAGTAGTTTGTTAATAAACTGTGATTATACCATATGTATTTAGTTTTTAGCTTTTTTGAAAAGCTAAGTATAATGTATTGCTTAATTTTGAAGTGAGGTATAAAATTCAGTCAAGATATGACAGCAGTCAAACACCGAAAGTTATATAGAAATGATAGCTTATAAGGTCTAAAATAACTATTTATATCTTCTTTGTCCAACATAGGAGTTGAGTCATAATAGCTTAGTTAGTAAAGAATCTGCCTGCAATGTAGGAGACCCTGGTTCGATTCCTGAGTCGGAAAGATCCACTGGAGAAGGGACAGGCTACCCACTTCAATATTTCTGGGCTTCCCTTGTGGCTCAGCTGGTAAAGAATCCACCTGAAATGTGGGAGACCTGGGTTCAGTCCCTGGGTTGGGAAGATCCGCTGGAGAAGGAAAGGCTACCCACTCCAGTATTCTGGCCTAGAGAATTTCATGCACTATATAGTCCATGGGGTCGTAAAAGAGTCAGACACGACTAAGCAACTTTCACTCACTCACTCACACATTTAGTAAAAATTTCTGTGTTCATTCAAGACATTTGAGTAAATCATATAGCAATTAGATCACAGAACCCTTGAGTAAATACAAGATAAATTGTGTTTTGGGGTCAGAAGAGAAGCTAGACAAAAAAAAGCCTAGAAGAAAATGTAATTTAATGTCTTAAAACTGTTGAAGAAAATTTTGAGTAAAGTAAAAAGGGCCTGGAAATGGAAGAGTGATGAAGGAAGTATATATTTTCAATAAACTATATTCTCCAAATAGCACCTACTTTGCACATAGTGGATTGAATGTATGCCAACTGCTAAGAGACTGAGGAGGTAATAAGCTCAGTATTTGGAAATCACCTGTTTAAAGGTTCAGACCCTGATTCTATTTTAAAAGATTGTATGTATGTGGTCCTGGGATAGCAAGTATGTTCTTTCTTATACCACCTTAAGCACCTGGATATTCATGGATCAGAGTACCATAATTGATTAGCAAATGTCTGCTATGATTATGGAGTTGGAAGCATATTACTGTGTTTCTTCCCATGGTTAATATGATAAAATAAGCTTTTTTCCTGAAAAGATAGTGTTTTCTCCAGAGATCATCTTCTTTTCTTCATGTATAGTAATTTCCTTACAATTATTGAGGACTTCTAAATTTTTGCTCTATTTTTGCTCTTGTGTTTAAAATGATACTTCCCCAAGTCATCTTTTCTGCTTAAAATTTTTCTTCACCAGGCTCCAGCCCTTAAACTACTACATAAACCTGTGTATAAAAAGTACATGGTCTTGACTGACTTATTATCAAATATAAGTTAATGTAACAGATTGGTACTTGGAATTAATTGTTACTGTAACCAGTTGAAATTTGTGTTCTCTTTTTTGGTGGGAAATGAAATGTTCCAGCTGTATATGTAAAACATAGGAGGTACTAGCTTATATTAAATTTATTAGTCTTGAAATGACTGAGAGAGCATGAAGAATGTCTTTTTTGAAAAATCTTTTTTAGTAATTTTATATTCTTAACTCTAGTGCCTTTCTTTTTATCCAAATTTCATATAGGCAGCCTTACTTCCAATTATTTTAAAGGATTTGAGCCCATTTTTTTTGCACCATCAACAATAAATTTGGAAAATTGAGCTACAACTTACGATATAATTAACCTGACAAGCTTTTAAAGTTAAATAAGATTTAAAGATGCAGTAATACTTTGTAAGTAGGTATCTTAGCTTAGGCTGGTTCAGTAAAATACTGTAGACTGGATGGCTTAAACAACAGAGATTTATTTCTCACGATTCTGAATGCTGGGAAGTCCTGAGACTGTTGGACCGGCAGACTCGGGTCTTGGTGAGGACCCTCTTCCTGGCTTGCAGATGGCCACCTTCTCCCTGTATCCTTGTGCACGGAGAGAAAGCTCTGATGTCTCTTCCTTGTCTTAAAAGGGTCATCACGGGGATTCTACCCTGGTGACTTCATCTAAACCTGATTACCTCTCAGCCGCCCTACCTCCTAATATCTCCACATTGGGAGTTAAACTTCAATATAAAATTTTGTAGGGGACACAAAAATTCATTCCATTACCATTGGAACTTGGCACAAATAACTATACTTAGAATTACTTTTAAATAAATAAATCAGTTCTTTAATTCTTCATCTAGAACTTAAATTTTTCATATCTGTCATCATCTTCCCTTTATTAATGTCATTTAGTCAGCAGCAGCGCGAGTGCAACGTCCAGTGTTCATAGCCACAGATCCAGGGCAGTGCTAGCCACCAGAATGTTCTCCATTGATGAAATGTCTTACAGTCCGTATTGCCTAGTACAGTATCTATTAGCACACGTGGCTTTCGAGCACTAATGTGGCTAATGGGATTGAGGAACTAAATTTTAAGTGTTGTTTAACTAGCTGCATGGCCAGTGGTTACCATATTGGGTAGATATAGAGTCTCATTCTCCATGTTACTAAGCCAGGATCCTTGGAGTTCCATTTATGGAGGTTTTCAAATACCTTTTAGGGCATGTAAACATCTCCATGCCATGAAAGAGAGAACTGAAGTAGTCATCTGGAGATTATAAATTAAGGAGGATGAGGAATTGAGGTTTAGGAAGAGGAGGAAACAGTTTCCATCATCGACTCCAGGTGCTGTAAAATGGCAAAGGTACATCGACCTTTGGGTCTTGCTTGAAGGCGTAACAAAATGTTTCCATTTCTTAAAACATACTCCCTTATGCCAGAATTTCCTTTAATCAGGGACAGACCTTTCATTTCATAATTTGAGTAACTTTAAAAGATCAGTAACTTGGAAAGAAGATAGTTGTGAAATAGTTGCAGTCAAATATAATTGAGACTCTCTCCTACTCATACTGTACACAAAAATAAATTTGAAACTACTTTATAGTACTAAAAGGAACTTCTCTGGTGGCTCAGTTGTAAAGAATCCACCTTCCAATGCAGGAGACACGGGTTCGATTGCTGGGTTGGGAAGATTCCCTGGAGGAGGAAATGGCAACCCACTCCAGTATTCTTGCCTGGGAAATTCCATGGACAGAGGAGCCTGGCAGGCTACAATCCATGGGGTCTCAAAAGACTCAGACACAACTTAGTCACTATACAACAAGAGTACTGGAAAAGTTAAAACTAAAAACTTATAAAAGAAAAAAAACAACTATGATTTTGACATGAGAGAGATTTTGTGGGACACAGCACTAAATATGAAAGGAAAAAAATAAATTGGACTTCATCAAAATAAAATCCTCCTGCTTTTCAAAAGATAACCATTAGGAGATAACAGCCTTAGTACATATATCTGGCAAATGACTGTATAAAAAGCCTAACTATAGAAAGGACTTCAACTTAATTGTAAGAAATCAACTCAAGGGACTCCCTGGCAGTCCAGTGGTTATGGCTTTGTGCTTCCAGTGCAGGAGGCCTGGGTTCAATCCCTGTTTGGGGAACAAGGATTCCATACACAATGGGGTGCATCCAGAAAAAAAAAATCAGCTCATTAAAATGGGCAAGAGATTTGAACATGTGCTTCACAAAAGAAGATATATAAATGGTCAATGTGCAAATTAAAACCACATGAGATTCTACCTCGCACCTGCTAGAAAAGCTGACATCTAAAAGATGGACAATAAGAAGTATTGGTGTGAACTTGAAATGGTTGGAACTTTCATACGGCTTGTAGGATTGTAAAAATTGTAACAACCACTTTGGAAGGCAGTTGGGCAGTTCTTGTAAAGTTAAACATAAACTTGGCATGTGACCCAGCAATTTCTCTTCTAGGTATTCATCCTAGAGAAATGAAAACGTGTCCACAAATACTTGTACACTAATGTTAATAGCATCTTTAGTCATGATAGCCTCAAACTGGAAACATCAACAGATAAATGGATAAACAAACAGTGGTATATCCATACAATGGAATGCTATTTCAGCCATTAAAAAAATAATGAACTTCTGAAACACAACAACGTGGATTAATTTCAGAAACATACTGAGTGAAAGAAGCAAGACACTGAAGAGTATATACCAAGTGGTTCCATTTATATAAGGTTCTATTAACAGCAAAACTAATCTCTGGTGATAGAAATTACGTGAGTGGGAAGTAGAGGATACAAAGGAACTCTCTGGGCTGATGGAAATGGTCTTATCTTTAGGAAAGATGGTTGCCTTACTGCGTATATTTTTCAAAACTCATCAAACTGTACACTTAATGGGTGCATTGTTGTATGTAAATTATATTTCAATAAAAATTTTTAAAAATATAAATGGTGCTGCCAGTGTTTTTCTTCTGATATGAGACAGCCAGATATCATAGTAAAGTATTAGATATTGTTAGAGTTTGAAGATAGAATTTCTCCAAGGGTGTAGAAGTAATGTTACCTTTTCCAAGTTAGAATGTAATTAGTAGCTGGCACTATGTATTTTCACCTCCATAATGACAAAGTGTTCTGCAAGATTACTTAATATTTTGATATTCTCTGTGACTCTGTATTCAACCATTTATAACTTTCATTATATTACAGTTTTAAGTGTTTTATGCAAATAGTTTCTATGTTAAATTTTTAACATTAATCTATAAAATTTTAAAAGCAATACTAGTAACTTTTATTTGTTTTTTTTAACTACAACATAGGAAACTTTTGAGAAGAACTTTGAGAGAGAAACGCACAAAATAAGTGAGCAAAATGATGCTGATAATGCTAGTGTATCTTCAACTTGTGAGCCGTTTGCAACAGATGTTCTGGGTAAGCAGAACTTTTTGTAATCTTAGAACATGACTTTAATAGTCTTTGAATTGCATTGATAAAAAGAAAAGTTTAGAAAGGGAAGGTTGGTAGAAAGAATGTGAACTTAAAACACTACCCATCCATCAGTCTAAATTCAGCCATTTCTTGACTGTTAACTCTTTCACTTTGGGCCAGTCATCTTACCTTTCTGATTTGCTGCATATACTTAGGAAATGGGGTCTTATTTACTGTGCTGTGTTCTTGTGGAAAATAAGCAGTTTTCTAGCATGCATAATAGAAGTTCAGAGGAAAGTCATCCCTTGTCAGTTCTGTGAGAAGAGACTGAATGCTTAGTTGCCAGAAGAATGATATACCACATATATTAGGCAATTAATGTTTAATAAATGAATGGAATCATTTTTTACTAAATGTTGGATTTCAAAATAAAAATCATCTAATTCAAAAAAAAGAAAAGGTCATCCTCTAAGATCTAGTTAGTAAGAAGAATTTAGAGGTAGCATTGCCTCATCCAGTCACATCTTCAATAAAAATGTGAACTTTGTAATTTGCAGTAAGAACTGAAATTTCTTAGCATATATAATCTATCGTTGGAAACCCGGCAACTTTAAGGCATGACATAATTGTATTTTTTCTAACATATTTCTTCTATCAGTAGTAAAACAAAAGCTTAGAGGGTCTCATAGATCAGAGAGAAAAAAGCCCCAAGTCCTAAATTTGGAAAGAAAATTAGAGAAAAGAAAGATGTCTAAGTACCTGATTCATTTTCCAGGCTGTAGCATATCAAAATGTCCCCAAGTATTCACTCATTCAGACTTCCAGGACACTTAGTTGTTAAAATAATGTCCTGTAATTCTAGTTTTTGTTTATATGATGAAAACAAGATTTAGATGATTTTAAAAGTCTTTTCCATGACAAAAGGGTCAAGCCTTGCTGTATTGTTAGGTACCTATCTTGCAGTAAGCAGTAAGTTTTCCTTTTGCCTTACTAAAGTATTAATACGAGGACTCTAAACCCTAGCTCTCTCTAGGAGCTCCCATCTATTAAATATTAATACCTATCAAGTCTATACTGAGCTCATGTCATTATAGAGAAAAGGCACTCTATAGCCAGCCTTCTCCCCCAATTTTACCTACTTTCTGAGTTCTCAAGCAATTTTGAATTGTACCTGTTTAGTTTCATTAGCTGATTCTTTATTTACAGTTCTTCAACATTAGCTTTGTCTGAAGTGAGCAAAAGAGAATTTGGAAATCTCATTCTTAGGTCTTGTCTTTACCTTAATTGCTTGTATTAGGTTGTATTATTTACATCAGAATTTGCACGATATTTTGAAATTACTTTTTGTTGTACTGTTTATGTGAAATAACATATGGACTTGAGAGTCTGAGAGACCTGGGTTCCAATTCTTGATTCTATATTTAACTGGCTGTGAAACCTTGTGCAGTTGCTTAAGTTCTGTGAAAATGAGGGTACTATCATCTACTATATAGGGTTATTTTAAGGATTAAGTACATGTGATAATACATGCCAAGTACCCAAATAGTACAGTACATGTGGTAATACATGTCAAGTACCCAAATAGTACAGTATCTGAAGCTTGTTAAGTTAGTTTTTCTTCCTTATATTCAGACATTATGTTTTTATTAGTAAATTTTATAGGATACATGAAAAAAGTTTGCTTTTATATTGCCTAGAAATATTTCTGTTCTGTACACAGGTGACACTGTGATTCACTTAGATCAGGCATTAGCCAGAATGAGAGACTATACGCATATGAAGATGGAGGCTGAAAGTAGTACAGACGTCAGGTGTACCTGCAGGATCATTGAGGATGATGATGGTGCTGCTGCCACAACCACGATTAGTAATAATTTAGAAGGTGTGTTCTTGAATTGACTAAAAATCCGTATATAAAGAACTAGGAACCCCACCTGATGTATAATGGGAATTTTTGGACCACTTTTCTTTTAATTATCAGCGGTACTAGAACTACGTGGATGTTCCTTTGTGTTATTTTAGCATAAAATCATCAGAATTCAGTGTTCTTTAGAATTTTGCATAAGTGTATACATTTCACATCATAGACTTTATTTGCTAATGTAGCATTTTCTTTTTTAAAATAGAAACTCCTGTTATTGAAAATCATAGTTCACAGCAACCTGTGAGTGAAGTTTCTACCGTCCCGTGTCCTAGAATTGATACTCAGCAACTGGACCGGCAAATTAAAGCAATTATGAAAGAAGTCATTCCTTTTTTGAAGGTAAGTAATAATTTTAAAAAATAAGTAAGTGTTCTGTTTTGTATTTTAAAATTCATGCCAAAGACTCCCATCATAGTAAATTAAGAAAATAGATAAAAGAAAAAAACTAAAATCACTCATAATTATGTTACCCAGAGATAGTGCCTGTCAATATTTTGTCAACCTTTCTGTAATATTTTGCCCACATATATGTGCATTCCACTTTTTTCAAATATTAATGATACCATAAACATCTTTCTAGATCACTATTTTTCTATTGCTTATTTTTTAATGATTATACATATACACATTGATTCATTATTCATTCAAAAATTTTTGTGGAATACCTACTTTATGCCAGGTGTTGGGACATAATAATGAACAAGTCAAGGCCTTTGCTCATGAAGTTTACATGCTAGGATGAGAATATGGATTTAAAAAAATAGGTAAATGTAGAACATATAAGTACATATATGTCAGGTAGTCCATACCTGACATACCTGAACTAAAATATGGTGATGTGATGGTTTGTTTTTGACTGGATGGTCAGGTAAGTCTTCTTGAAGTGGGAACATTTACGCACAGGTGTGAATAAAATTGAGCTAGCTTAAGCTCTTAAGCTCTAGCTTAAGATCATTCCAGACGGAGAAAGGCCTTGAAGTAGAAGCTTGCTTGGCATATTGAGGAAACTGGAGGAACGAGTGTATGGCTATAGGTAATTTGTGTGAGATGATGTTGGAAAAGGAGGAAGAGCCAATTATGCAGAGTGTCATAGGCATAGGTCAAAGCTTGGATTTTGTTGGAAGTTTGAAGGGGAACTTCTAGGAGATTTTAAGTAAGAGAAAATCTGATGTTTCTGGAGAATTGAGTATAGGGGTCAGAACAACAGTGAGGAGGCAAGAAATGATCATGACTTAGATAAGGGTGTGGTACTAAAGATGGGGCACAGTAGACAAATGGGATATATTCAGCAGATCCTACTAATAGTAGATGGGGTCACCTAAAGCACAGCACTAGATAAGAGAAGGGAGCCTAGAACTAGGGCCCAGGATCAGGTGATCAAACATATAGAGGTTGTACAAAAGCAGAAGAGCCAGAGTTGACTAAGTAGGACTGCCAGTAGTAAGTTACGTGATTGCTACTGTGAGGGTTGAGTATTCATAGAACAGAATTTCCTGTTAATTATTTTATTAGTTCCTGTTGTTAAATGTTTGTGTTTATTCTCTTCTGGTTTGTTTTTCACTATTATGAAAAATGCTTAAATGATTTAGCTAAATTTAAATATGCATCCCATTTTTATTTCCTTTGACATAATTCTTAGACATAGAATTTGTAGCTTTAAAGTTTGAATATTTTTAAGGCTTTTGAGACATTATGCTACAATATCCTTCACAAAGGTTAACAAATTATGTTCCTAGCAACAGTGAAACTATGAGACAAGCAGTACCATTTTTTAATAACAAGGAAGAGGGGAGAGAAGGAAGCATGCAAAGTCAGGACTGTTTTCTGAAATGGGACTCTCACATTCTCATTTAATGGAAATTTTAAAAAATAGAGATGAAAAGACAATCTTTTTATTCAGAGTTGGAAAACTATATAAAATATGTTGTCATTAGGTTCATTTCTTACAACCTGCTTGTACTTGCCAATGTGTTAGATGCTGACAGCAAAAATTTTTGTTTCCGTACACTTATATTTCTTCCCTCGGTGGAAGTAATTGCTTTTTTTGGAGTATTTTGAGAGAAGAGAGAAAAAGCAGTTCTAGGAGCTGTTTTCTCTGAAGAGGCTTGATAGCCAAGAGAGGAAAGAGAATCCATCTGTCTACGCCCAAATTATTGCATGTAGAAACTAAAAACCTTAGCCTCTTGCTGAGCACCCGTAGCAGCACCAGATGGTTCTGTCTCTGCTTCCTCTTCTGATCATTCAGCTCTCCTGCTAGCATTACTGGTTCTTCGAAGGCTTTGACACTTGTTGATACTTCTGTCTAGAATGCTGTTTCTTCACATGCCTGCATGGCTTTTTCCTTTGAACCCTGAAGGCTTTAGTCAAATGTTATTTTTTTTGGTGAACAGATCTCCTTTCCTTACCTGGTTTTCTTTATCTTCATAGTGCTTGTCACCTTATAACCTATTTAATATTTGCTCATTGATTTTGTCTGATTCCCTTGTTACATGTAAACTCCATGAAGTCCTGAAGAGTTAGGTCAGAGATGTTAATCTGTTTTGGTCACTGTCTTACCAGTGCCAGGAATAATACATGCACGTAGTAGTACTTAGTAAATACTTACTGAATGTTAGTAAGTGAATTGATCTTGACTGTGGTTTTTAAACTAGTCAAGTATATAGGTTGAAAACTGTTGGCCTACAGGATCCAGATCAGATTCAGCATTGCTCATAAAATTTCTGCAGCCTGATCCCAGCCTCTTAACTGTTCCTTCCACATGCCTTGTATCCTGCTTGACATTGTTCAAAAAGGCACATTGCCCGCGTTAACTTCTTTTGCCCAGAATGGCCTTTATCCTTCCTCTGTTGGTTTTATCCTTCAGGATTCAGCTGAAATACTTTTGTATATATTTGCTGGCAGAATTTCTCCTTCTTCTCCCTGCTCTTGGGAAACTTGGTACCTGTCTTTATTAGAGCACTTATGACAAAGTGTCACAATTTTCTGCTCTGTAACCCCGTCAGTAGAACAAGATCTTTCTCAATTTCTTAGTACCTACCCTCAAGAAGGACCTCAGAGACTAGATAAAAGGAATTTGAGGAGATTAAACAAATATATCAATTTCACCAATTATTTTTGTGCCTTTATTAAAATATATTTTCACCCCCTAAAATATTTATATTCCTATAAATTATAAGAATATGTACTGTTTTATTCTATTTAGGTTATTGCTTACTTCCATCTTAGCCATAAACACAGTATTGCCTTTTTTCTTTTACATTTTTATGTTCATGTAATGCAATAAATACTTTTAAATGTGTCTTTTTTGTTAAATTAGGTATATTGGTAGTGATATTTATTTGATATGTATAATTATTTTCTAAATGTTAAAAAAATATAAATAACTTAGCTTCATGTGTAGGGAATGAAACCATCTCAGAAAATTTTGTTGCATTGGCAATTTTATGTCTGATTCTATTCTTTCATGAGGATTCCCTTGCTAAATTTATCACTTCAGACAATTTCTGAGGCCAACAAAATTAGTAGAACTAATGATCTGATTTTAACTATTTTATTATGTCTCATTTCACTTCAAGCTTGATTTTTTGGTGTAGACTTCAGAGGGCTGCTCAACATCTTCTAACCCACAGGATGTCAGCAGTGCCAAGGCTAAGGAAAGTTAGCAGATAACACAGGAAATTTGGTGGAAGGTGAAGTACAATTGTGCGAGTAATTGAACTGAACTGCAAATAGGCATACAGGCGATATGGACGCTATGGCAGGAATAGTTCCTTAAAGTACAGAAAGGAAGTAGTGGAAAAAGGTTAAATCAGCCAGTTTCTTTTTGGCTGTTATCTGCTACAGTGAATCAAAATTTGCAAACCTTTTAATGTGTGTAGTGGGGAGCTGGCTGTTCTTATGAACAGTCTCCAAATGTGCATCTAAAAGTTGAGGAGCTTATGCAAGAACAATACAATTTCATATATCATGTGGATTAACACTTTTTATACAATAGGTAAGTTATATCTTAACCAACTAGAATTTTTCTCAGGAGCACATGGATGAAGTATGTTCTTCTCAACTTCTAACCTCAGTAAGACGCATGGTTTTGGTCCTTACTCAGCAAAACAATGAGAGCAAAGAGTTTGTAAAGTTCTTTCATAAGCAACTTGGAAGTATATTACAGGTAAGAGTTTGTACTTGTATGACTTACCAGTATGTACCATGTGGTTAGGACTTTTTTCCCTCCATTTTCTGGCATTACACAATTTATTCAAGTAGATGTTCATTCTGGCATCCATTTGGGATGACCCTGTAATACTTTTTAGGTTATTCCTTACTTAATTAAAAAATACTGTATTAGGCTGTGTCTTCATTTAACTTTACCATCTCTAAGGCTTTTTCCAACTCTAATAAAATTTTGTTCTGACTTTTCCTCTACCTAAGAACAACATTTCAAGTTTGAAATGTGTAGAAAGTATTCCTTGGTATTCTCTAAAATAATTTTTTTTCTTTTTTTACCAGTCTGGGAAATTGTAGAAGCTGGAAACTATTGATAGTAGAGACTTCTTGGGCTGTAACAGTAACTAAATTATGTAATAGTAGTGGTTTGTAACTGGGGGCAGGACTAGCAAGAGTCCTGCTTAGTAATATTCTTAGTAATATTAACCTATTGTTTTTTTAGCCTATCTTAGACATTAGTTTTAAGTTTTTCAGTACTAAAAAGTTATAAAATTGTTTTTCCCTTCATGAGTATTATAATTCAAATTTGTTAATCATGTGTATTTCTCTACCCACAGTTAAAGTTTGCTATAATCTTAAAGTGATTTGGTTTATCTTTGAATAGGATTCACTGGCAAAATTTGCTGGCAGAAAACTGAAGGATTGTGGAGAAGATCTTCTTGTAGAGATATCTGAAGTGTTATTTAATGAATTGGCTTTCTTTAAGCTCATGCAAGATTTGGATAATAATAGTGTAAATGTTAAACAGAGATGCAAAAGGAAAATAGAAGCTGCTGGAGTGATACAGTCTTATGCCAAAGAGGTAAATGACATTCATTTTGATATAGAAATAGTTGTAATTAGTGTATAAATGTCCTTCTTGATCTTTATGAGTAAATAAAATCATACTTGACATCACCAAAGCAGGTTTTGTGTTTTTTTTTTGTAAATTGAGTTAATCAGATTATAAGTCAGTACCTAGACCAGCCACTTATTGAATCTCAGTAACAGCAGTGGCTCAAGATCAGGGATGCTCAAGACAGGAACAGGTGGCAGGGGATTGTCAAGTATCTACTTCACGTTACGGCCACTTATCCAGAAAAGAGAGGACTGGGATCTGGCTGTTGGCCAGCTGCCTGCCGTGGCTGTTGTCAGTCACAGTAGATGCCCCAGGAGTATTAGCACCCCAGCCAACACATATGCTTGTTATTAGTTAGGACCTTGGTTGCACATCCCTGTAGCTCTTATGCCCTGTTGAATTAATCTTGATCACATATGAAATTGGCTGTTTTTTCCCCTCAGCTGAGGTCTCAGTTCAGTCACTCAGTCCTGTCTGACTCTTTGCGACCCCATGAATTGCAGCACGACAGGCCTCCCTGTCCATCACCAACTCCTGGAGTTCACTCAAACTCACATCCATCGAGTCGGTGATGCCATCCAGCCATCTCATCCTCTGTCGTCCCCTTCTCCTCCTGCCCCCAATCCCTCCGAGCATCAGAGTCTTTTCCAATGAGTCAACTCTTCGCATCAAGTGGCCAAAATACTGGAGTTTAGCTTTAGCATCATTCCTTCCAAAGAACACCTAGGACGGATCTCCTTTAGAATGGACTGGTTGGATCTCCTTGCAGTCCGAGGGACTCTCAAGAGTCTTCTCCAGCACCACAGTTCAAAAGCATCAATCTTCGGTGCTCAGCTTTCTACACAGTCCAACTCTCACATCCATACATGACCAAGGGAAGAACCATAGCCTTGACTAGATGGACCGTAGTTGGCAAAGTAACGTCTCTGCTTTTGCATATGCTATCTAGATTGGTCATAACTTTGCTTCCAAGGAGTAAGCGTCTTTTAATTTCATGGCTGCAATCACCCAAAATAAAGTCTGACACTGTTTCCACTGTTTCCCCATCTATTTCCCATGAAGTGATGGGACCAGATGCCATGATCTTCGTTTTCTGATTGTTGAGCTTTAAGCCACCTTTTTCACTCTCCTCTTGCACTTTCATCAAGAGGCTTTTTAGCTCCTCTTCATTTTCTGCCATAAGGGTGGTGTCATCTGCATATCTGAGGTTATTCATATTTCTCCCGGCAATCTTGATTCCAGCTTGAGCTTCTTCCAGCCCAGCATTTCTCATGATGTACTCTGCATATAAGTTAAATAAGCAGGGTGACAATATACAGCCTTGACATACTCCTTTTCCTATTTGGAACCCGTCTGTTGTTCCATGTCCAGTTCTAACTGTTGCTTCCTGACCTGCATACAGATTTCTCAAGAGGCAGGTTAGGTGGTCTGGTATTCCCATCTCTTTCAGAATTTTCCACAGTTGATTGTGATCCACACAGTCAAAGGCTTTGGCATAGTCAATAAAGCAGAAATAGATGTTTTTTCTGGAACTCTTGCTTTTTCCATGATCCAGCAAATGTTGGCAATTTGATCTCTGGTTCCTCTGCCTTTTCTAAAACCAGCTTGAACATCTGGAAGTTCACAGTTCACGTATTGCTGAAGCCTGGCTTGGAGAATTTTGAGCATTACTTCACTAGCGTGTGAGATGAGTGCAATTGTGCGGTAGTTTGAGCATTCTTTGGTATTGCCTTTCTGTGGGATTAGAATGAAAACGGACTTTTTCCAGTCCAGTGGCCACTGCTGACTTTTCCAAAGTTGCTGGCATATTGGGTGCAGCACTTTCACAGCATCATCTTTCAGGAATTGAAATAGCTTAACTGGAATGCCATCACCTCCACTAGCTTTGTTTGTAGTGATGCTTTCTAAGGCCCACTTGACTTCACATTCCAGGATGTCTGGCTCTAGGTGAGTGAGCACACCATTGTGATTATCCGGGTCGTGAAGCTCTTTTTTGTACAGTTCTGTGTATTCTTGCCACCTCTTCTTAATATCTTCTGCTTCTGTTAGGTCCATAGCATTTCTGTCCTTGATCGAGCCCATCTTTGCATGAAATGTTTCCTTGGTATCTCTAATTTTCTTGAAGAGATCTCTAGTCTTTCCCATTCTGTTGTTTTCCTCTATTTCTTTGCATTGATCGCTGAGGAAGGCTTTCTCTTGTCTCCTTGCTATTCTTTGGAACTCTGCATTCAGATGCTTATATCTTTCCTCTTCTCCTTTGCTTTTTGTCTCTCTTCTTTTCACAGCTATTTGTAAGGCCTCCCCAGACAGCCATTTTGCTTTTTTGCATTTCTTTTCCATGGGGATGGTCTTGATCCCTGTCTCCTGTACAGAGTCACGAACCTCCGTCCATAGTTCATCAGACACTCTGTCTATCAGATCTAGTCCCTTAAATCTATTACTCACTTCCACTGTATAATCATAAGGGATTTGATTTAGGTCATACCTGAATGGTCTAGTGGTTTTCCCTACTTTCTTCAATTTCAGTCTGAATTTACCAGTAAGGAGTTCCTGATTTGAGCCACAGTCAGCTTCTGGTCTTGTTTTTGCTGACTGTATAGAGCTTCTCCATCTTTGGCTGCAAAGAATATAATCAGTCCGATTTTGGTGTTGACCATCTGGTGATGTCCATGTGTACTCTTCTCTTGTGTTGTTGGAAGAGGGTGATTTCTGTGACCAGTGCGTTCTCTTGGCAAAACTCTATTAGCCTTTGCCCTGCTTCATACCGTACTCCAAGGCCAAATTTGCCTGTTACTTCAGGTGTTTCTTGAGTTCCTACTTTTGCATTCCAGCCCCCTGTGATGAAAAGGACATCTTTTTGGGGTGTTAGTTATAAAAGGTCTTGTAGGTCTTCCTAGAACCGTTCAACTTCAGCTTCTTCAGCGTTACTGGTTGGAGCGTAGACATGGTTTACCATGATATTGAATGGTTTGTGTTGGAAACGAACAGAGATCATTCTGTCGTTTTTGAGATTGAGGCCTACCAGGAGGCTTTTCCCCTAGACACCAGCACCCTTTTCTTGACTCTCTAATCATAAGAGGAAAAACAAGTCAAGACCCAAAACAAAGAGATTACCCTTCTTGCAGAAATCTAAAGTAGATAAAATCAGGCCATCTTTTTCAAGCCTTTCGTAATGTTTTTCTTCTAGACATAAGTTTCAGATACTTTCAGCCATTACTTAGAGCTTGAAGAAAATAGAACAGGATGATATGATAAAAATGATAGAGGGGACTGCTTTAGATGGAAGAATCAAGAAGCTTCTTCAGGGGATGAAATGTGAGCTAAGCTATGGAAAGACAAGAGTTTATAATGAAGATGAGAGGAGAGAACTGTTAAATGTAACAGTTCCAGGCAGAGAGAACCATTAAGTGTAAAGACTTTAATGCAGGATTGAGTGTTTTGGGGAAGAGAGAGAAACCAGGGAGGCAGGAACACTTTAAATGAGGTGAGCCTGTAGGAGATGAAGTCACAGAGGTAAATAGGACAAGTTTGTGAAATCTTAGAAACCTTACCTTTTATTTTATTCTAAGCATGATGGAAACTCATAGGAAAGTTTGAGAGAGAGGAGTGTCATAATCTCAGTTTAAGATTTGTCAGGCTTCGTTATTGAGTAGGAATTGTAGGTGAGTAGAGAGAAGCAGAGAGACTGCTTGGAAGGTTGTTTGCAGTTGTCCACGTAAGAAATGTCTCAGCTCTGGGCGTGTAAGAAGTGGGTGAGTAAGAAGTGTCAGCTCTGAGAGTGTAACAGCATATACATTAGGATGATTGAGTCAAATGCAGTGTAGTAGTTCAGATGTGGGTAATAAACATATAGTACAGGCTGATTCTGACTTGTGCATTTTGGTGAATGAAGGGCCATGTACTGAGATTGGGAAGACTGAAGGGAGATGGGGCTTTTAGAAGAAAAGGAATCAAGATTTTTGTTTTGGATTTAGTAAGTTTGTGATGTCTCTTAGATATCCAAGGAGATGTCAGGTAGACCGTGTTGCTTTTTGTTTTTCTTCATTTAAAAGATTTACTTAATAAGAGTTGAATTTATATTTCTAAGAAAACAGTAATCTCTTTGGATGATGGTTTAAGAATGCAGGATTTGTTAAAGTTTACTGAGTACTTAAGTGTGATAATGAATGATCACCCCTGAATTCTGCCTAACCAATTTGCTTATAGGCCAAAAGGATTCTTGAAGGAGATCACAGTTCACCTGCTGGAGAAATTGATGATGAAGACAAAGTATGTGCTAATTTAGTGGCTTTTGAAACAAAAGATTAAATAATTTTAGTAGCTTTTACCTTAATGGTAGAGAGCAAAGTAGATCATAAAATGTCCTTTCTTCTCACAGAGTTTTACTTTCTTTTAAAAACAACTAAATTTAAAATCATTCTTTATATTTTTAATTAGATAATGACTTACTAATTTTTATGATAGACTTACTATATACCTTTAAAAAATGTACTTTAAGGAATTAATTACTCAAATTTATTTGTGGCTAGGACAAGGATGAGACGGAAACAGTTAAGCAGACTCAAACGTCTGAGGTTTATGATGGTGATGGCCCCAAAAATGTGAGATCTGATGTTTCTGATCAAGAGGAAGATGAAGAAAGTGAAGAATGTCCAGTGTCTATTAGTAAGTCTGAAGGCTCTAGACTAGGTTTATGCATTAGTTCTTTATAGATCACTTACTGAAACAGTTTGTTGGAGTGGAATGAATATAGAATTAGGTGTCACACAGCTCTGAATTTCAGTGTGACCCTGTCTAAATTACCTGTCCTTTCAACACCAGTTTCCTAGTACTTACAGTTTTGAAGATTTCAGATACTGTAGGTGAAGCACTTATACAATGTAGGCATGCAGTAAATGGTAGCTGTTACGAAGTAAGTGCTGAAATTTTTACTAAAAATTGTGTGTTAATCGACTTAGATTTGTCCAAAGCTGAAACTCAGGCTTTGACTAACTATGGAAGTGGAGAAGATGAGAATGAAGATGAAGAAATAGAAGAGTTTGAAGAGGGACCTGTAGATGTCCAGACGTCACTTCAGGCTAACACTGAAACTACAGAAGAAATTGAGCACTATGATCAGGTATTCCAGTGCAGGCTCACACACTCTTCACCAGTCTTCCTGTGACATGTAAAAGCACGTTCTTTTTAAACATGTTAAAATCAACAGCTTCCCCATTCTCATTTTCATGAATACAGACTTTAATATCCTTATTGAAATCTAAAACACTTATTATTTTTTTTATTCAGCAATGTTTTTACATTTAAAGCACTTGAATATTTTAATAACAAGTCCTGAAAACTATGTGATGACTTTAGATTTTTATTTTTAACTTATGTTTTTTCTAGTTATAAAACTAGAAGTAGTATGTAACAAAATAAAATCATTCCCCTTCCTATCCTCACCTCATCCTGCCCCAGAGGCAGAACTTTGTATGATTTCTTCTGCTGTTTACCCTCTATCTGAATAATATGTGTGTGTATTTATTTATTCATGTATGTGTTAGACATTACCTTTTGAATTCTGTTATAGCAGGTGAAGACTCAGGTCACATATGGTTCCTCATTTAAGCATGTCTTTTGATTAAATCTGTATTTAATCAAATATTTAGATTTAAATGAACCATACAAATATTACTGGCTGTTTAAGCAAATAGTGTTTATTGCTTAGACTTGTACATTTTTTTTTACCTAATTTAATAATTGTCTCAACTTTTTATTTATTTTCTTTGATCACACACCCAAGTGCTTGCTCTGCCCACCAGTAGCTTAATAAATCTCTCAGAATTTTCTTCATGAACCAGTCAGTCAGTTTTGTCCTTTCCGGAGCTTTCTTCCTTCCTGCTCCATTCTGGGTTTGGCTCTTGTTTAGACCTGTAGATAGCTACCAGCTAGGGAATCCCCTCTGTTGTACTTTTAGGTCTCAGTTTCTGGAGTCAAATCTTGCCTTTCTCTGCCTTGGTTTATTACCTAATTTTAGTGGAACACATCTTCCAGTCACTCTCTATCTAAGAAAGAGTGCAAAACATATCTTGACTTTTTTTCCCCCCTGCTCAATGTCTGACTCTTTGAGACCCCAACCCCACCAGCCTCCTTTGTCCTTGGAATTCTCCAGGCAGGAATACTAGAGTGGGTAGCCATTTCCTTCTCTAGTTGCCATTTTAGATTGTCTAAGAAAACTCAGTATTTCTGTGCTGAAAATCATTTCCGCTCAGGTCTTTGAAGGCCTTTCTTAGTTCTGATTTTTCATATGCGTCCTTTTTTCTTTATAACTCTAGATGTTTTTTTCACCTGGAGTTCTGAAATTTTACAGTGATAACATGCATTGTTGCAGGTCTTTTTTATTCACTACACTAGGTTTACTCAGTTAATCTGTAGCATGTTTTTCAGGTTTGGTAAATTTTCTTCAATTTCTTCCTCACCATTTTCTCTTCTTTTCTTCTGAAATGAATGTTATCAGATGTTAATTAGCCCTGTTTTCTCCTTTTGATTTTATTGACCCATTGATCTGTTTTATTACTTGAGGGGAGATTTATTTGACCTTAACTGTATGATATTATTTTTAGTTCAACTGTCATAATTTTAGTTTCTAAGTACTTTTTTCTGATTGTTACTTCTTTTTAGTACCCTCTTACTTCATGGGAGCAGTATTTTCTCATACCCACACATAGAGGCTTTCTCCAAATATCCACTCTACCTTTGGTGCTTACATTAAAGAATAATACACCAAAAAGCCAGTTGGAATTCTTTTGGGCTTTATTGTGGGGCAGCCAAGTAGATAACTCTGATAGAAAATCCTAAATGTCAATTCCTATTGGAATAGTTTAATTTCTCCAAAGTAGGGAGGGTCTGCCCATCTCCTCCCTTATAGGAGGTCCCTTTCCTTGGCTATTGGTGTTCTGAACTTGGATGTAGGGTTAGGGCTGAGGGTCCCACCATTGTACATCCTTGCACTAGATCTTCCCGTTTCATTTTGACACTTTATCCTGTCATTCATGCTTTCCACAGCCTGCCCCTTCCATGGTGGCCCCCTGGTCTGAGAGTCACTCGCTCATTTCCTCCAAAATATAATTTGCCATGTTCTGTTGAGTCTGGGGAGGGAATCTTAGTGTCCACGTTTTTCTTATGCTTCAAACAGCCGTCAGCACCACCTGCTTGTAACCGACTCCCTCCCCACCACTGTGTCCTTTCCTTCCTAGAGTCTGGGGCATCCAATTATGAGGTGAATCTTCAGTTTTCTTTCCTCCTACAGAAAGCAGGTAGCTTGTTCATCCTTCTCTCCTTTCCTTCAGTTCAGTTCAGTCGCTCAGTCGTGTCCGACTCTTTGCAACCCCATGAATCGCAGCATGCCAGGCCTCCCTGTCCATCACCATCTCCTGGAGTTCACCCAGACTCACGAGTGACTCCATCGAGTCCGTGATGCCATCTAGCCATCTCATCCTCTGTCATCCCCTTCTCCTCCTGCCCCCAATCCCTCCCAGCATCAGAGTCTTTTCCAGTGAGTCAACTCTTCGCATGAGGTAGCCAAAGTACTGGAGCTTCAGCTTTAGCATCAGTCCTTCCAAAGAAATCCCAGGGTTGAATGGACTGGTTGGATCTCCTTGCAGTCCAAGGGACCCTCAAGAGTCTTCTCCAACACCACAGTTCAAACGCATCAATTCTTCAGCGCTCAGCCTTCTTCACAGTCCAACTCTCACATCCATACATGACCACAGGAAAAACCATAGCCTTGACTAGATGGACCTTAGTTGGCANTGGACCTTAGTCGGCAAAGTAATGTCTCTGCTTTTGAATATACTGTCTAGGTTGGTCATAACTTTTCTTCCAAGGAGTAAGTGTCTTTTAATTTCCTGGCTGCAGTCACCATCTGCAGTGATTTTGGAGTCCAAAAAATAGTCTGACACTGTTTCCACTGTTTCCCCATCTATTTCCCATGAAGTGATGGGACCAGATGCCATGATCTTCGTTTTCTGAATGTTGAGCTTTAAGCCAACTTTTTCACTCTCCTCTTTCACTTTCATCAAGCTCTATAGTTCCTCTTCACTTTCTGCCATAAGGGTGGTGTCATCTGCATATCTGAGGTGATTGATATTTCTCCCGGCAATCTTGATTCCAGCTTGTGTTTCTTCCAGTCCAGCGTTTCTCATGATGTACTCTGCATGTAAGTTAAATAAGCAGGGTGACAATATACAGCCTTGACGTACTCCTTTTCCTATTTGGAACCTGTCTGTTGTTCCATGTCCGGTTCCTTCAGTTAACATCTACATAATAAGCAAGTATCTTTTAGTTTCATTCAATATAGAGTCAGGTCTGAAAAAAATAATAGTAAGATTTGTAATACTCCAGTTCTTCGTGTTGTTCTGAAGTTAAGAATAGTAAACTTTTTAAACTTTGCCATCTTGAAATTGCAGCCACAGCCTTCTTGAAACAATTCTAGATGATTATTTTAAAATTTCCTTGTATGAAGGTCTCAGGTTGGAAATACCATCCATCTCCTGTATAGTGACTATATATTTAGGTCCCACTATTAAGACGTTATTTTTTCCTTCTAGGTTCCACAGCATGATTTTGAAAAATCATCAGAAAGCAAAAATGTTCCATCAGAACAAGAACCCACTACTAGTAAAGGTAAGAAAAGTTTAAAATTTCCATGTTAAAATTATCTGCAGTGTCCTTTATGTGCTTAAAAACAAAGAAATCTAAATTCTTAGCTAATGGAATTTCGAAGGTATTTTGGACCTGATACATGTCTTTTTTCTCTCCCTAAATTGTTTGTAGAAAATGCTAGGGCTTTGTTTCTGCAAACAGCTGTTAAAGAAAAGTTGACAAATATTTAAACACAAATTTTGTAAGGAAAGTAGTCTGATTATACATTTATACATTTTAGTCTTTATTTGGCGCATTAGTAAAACTTAGTGATAGTTGCATAACACTAATGTTAAGTCTTTCTTTTGATGACAGGTGACCAGGATAGCACTCCTGTGAAGCCCTGTTACCTCAATATTGTGGAAAATGAGCAACCTTTAAATAGCACTGTCCAGAAGGATACTCTCACTACCATCGACTCGTCCAGTCAGCCTAACCCTTTGCCTTTACCTTTAACTGAAATTGAAACCTTGGTGCCTAGAGTCAAAGAAGTGAAATCTGCTCAGGAGACTCCTGAAAGTTCTTTGGCTGGAAGTCCTGATACTGAATCTCCAGTGTTAGTGAATGACTATGTAGGTATCGTGTGCATTTCATTTCTCTGCCCCTTTCTTCATTTGCAGGTTAACATTTCTAGTATGTAAACACAACTCCACTTTGTGTTTGGGTTTAGAAACTGTTGGAGCATTCTTATTTCTCATTCAGACTTACTTTAAACTCAAACAGAAGAGTGATAGTGAACCAAGATAACTATTTCAAAACCTGCAATTCTACTTTTAATAGTTTTGAGAACCAAAGAGATGAATTGTATGTGGTAACCTTGAGAGTTCATTTGACAGCAGTAGAGTCCCTGTCTATTTATAGTGAATGACGAAAAAGTAAGCTAGCAAATTTGCATTTAGAATGTAAGTAAGTTAGTTTAGTTTTTCTCTGGACATTTGTTTCAATTTAATTTTATAGCCAGTAGGTTGTTTGTTGGGTCCTTGGGTTGTGTATGTTTTATATACTTTCTCTTGTGGGTAAAAATGAAGGGATTTGTAATAATGTACCTTTAAGTCTAAAGAGCATGTTTCACGTATTTTTTAATCAACATCAGTTTTCTTCCAAAAGATATGTTTATAATATAATTTCAAAGCTTCTCAGCAAAACGAGGCTTTAAATATTTCAGAAATAGTAGAAAGATTAACTATCTTAATTGTTTTATTTGCTTCACTAACAGTAAAATATTCCATTGAAAACTGTAAAAGTCACTTATTAGGTTTCTTATTGTTATTATTTGATGAGTGCGTAGAATTGCTACAGAAGGCATTTGCCCAAAATTTACTTGAAGTTAGATCATAGAAGGTCCTGAAGGATTTTGGATTTTGGATTTTAGGCAGGGAACACTATTAAAGGTCTTTGTGCAAGAAAGTGAAATCGTCAGAGTCACGGATTTTGAAGATGAATCCGATGACTGTATAAGAAGTGTTGTTGAGGAATCAGAGTTGAGAGTCTCCATTTTCATATAAATACAAATTGAGCTGAATGAGAAGAATGGGTGAGAAATGTTTCAGGAAAAAGAAGAACTTAAGGTTTCCACTTGGGTAATTGGTAGAATGATGATACTATTAAAAATCAAAGAACTGGGAGAAAACGCTACAGGTTTCAGAAAAACAGTGTGAGGTGATTTTTAATAACTTTTGTGAATTACTAAATTCACACCTCATCTTTCTATTTGAGCTTCCAGAGTTGATATCAAAAGTCTAGGTTTACTTTTATTCTTCTGAGTATAGCTCTGATGCATTCTGTTAACATATCAAGAAATGAGGGTTGTTGTAATTATTTTAGCCCTCAATGTAACTACAGCTGTTTCTTCCTTTAACCTGTATGAACGGGCTCTTCGTAAAATGGGTGCACAGAAGCTTCACTGTGTGCCCACAGTTACAAGTGGGCAACTCTTCATGTTGAACTATAGATTTCTCTTCTATTCATTGAGCTAAATATAGAAGAAAAGCAAATATGACAGAATTACTGACATCTATACACATGTGAGAATCCACTTTATCTCTTGGCATAGATGACTTTGGTTTAGATCCAGAGATAGAGTGGATTGCCTTCATTAAATATAATTTGTTAATCTTATAGGAAGCAGAATCTGGTAACATAAGTCAAAAATCTGATGAAGAAGACTTTGTGAAAGTTGAAGATTTACCACTTAAACTGACAATATATTCAGAGGTATTTCGCTCTCTTTAATTACAGTTGTTGTTATATAGCAGATATTGTTAAGATGAAAAATGATTTTTTATTTTTCATTTTCATTCTACAGGCAGATCTAAGGAAGAAAATGGCAGAAGAAGAACAGAAAAATCACTTATCTGGTGAAATATGTGCAATGCAGACTGAAGAATTAGCTGGGAATTCTCAGACACTAAAAGAACCTGGTAAGAGTCAGCAGTTTTAATCATATCACACTGAAGTTACTGAATCTTGATACCATCATTTTGTTTTAGTTTTTAAAATGTGCTACTAGTACCTGGAAGATAGAAGCCAAACATTAGATGCATAGTTCTATTAAAATTTTAGTTTTGCTGCCCAATTTATAAAATAGTACTATCAGATAAGTTTTTCTGTTTTTAGTTTTAAAGTGTAATAGATGCACATGGCTTAAGAAAGAAAGGTACAGCGGAGTTAGTGATGATTGGCAAGAGCCCATTGCTTTTAATCATTGGTTTTCAGTTCTTTTGGAAGAGGCCCTTTATATCTCTATATACTATTCTTATAATTTTCCTGAATTTTAAAAATTAGGAAACGTTTCTTCTCTCCCAAATGAAAAGTTATTTAAACCTACCTCTTCTTTCAGTGTTTATGTTGTTTTTGGTTTTTCTGTTACCTTTGTTCTTATAAATGTACGCATTTTCTAGTTCTGTCAGTTTTGGTCATTACCCAACTGCTTGCTCCTCTCCTTTCCCTTCTCTGTTCGATTTACTCATTTCATACTTTATTGACCTTGTTAAACACACTTATATTCTGTTTTTGTAAATATAAGAATGAAATCTTTTATACTTTCCTGAAGATGATTTTTGATTCATTGCAGAGCCAAGTGATAGCCCCAGGAAATCTGGGAAGATTTCCTTCTTTTTGGGTCTAGTAGCACAACCCAAGGGCCACTCAGAGGAGAACATTTCTTGCATTAAGGTCAAGGATTTTCTGTTTGTTCATCCATAGATTAAACTCAAGATTTTTTGTTTTTTTAATAAATAGGGTGATGAGAAGAGAAACCATATATCAAACCTTCAGTTAATCTCCCAGTTTTCAGCCCATTCCTGCCTGTTAGGCTGCAGTTGGTACCCTCTCCCTGGCTGCCTGTCCGCGTATCTGGGCTGCAGCTTCCTCCATTCCACCCTATGCCTCCGTCTGCTCTCAGTGTTCTGGAAATTTGTTTTTATCTCCTGTCCTCTGGTTCTCTCACAACCACCCTTCTTTTGTTGGTCTGGATTTATTCGTTTTTATACTTTTTTTTCCCTAATGGATTTTTTGTTTTGTTCTTTTTTGAGAGCAAGTATATGCTCAGTCTGCCATCTTAAGATGGAAACCTGAAACCCTTACCTATGCCTTTTAAACTGTTGGTGGTGTCATCAGGGAATTATTGTAGCAAAGTAAGTTTCTTTTCTAATAACTTTATATTAAAATTGAAAGTTTTAAATGGAAGAGAGCAATATTAAACTAAATTCTATAAGGTCATATTAACTCAGTAAGTAATTTATAAGGCATTAACCATGATTCTGTTTTTCAGAAACAGTGGGAGCCCAAAGTACATGAGATGTCTCCAGAGGCTCATCTAACTCTTTCTTGACATAATTAATACGTATATGAAAATGGCACTAAATAAACATCTGTTTTAATCTGTATAAAATGTAAATCAGTTTGACACTGCATTTTTGGTAGGTGTGCTCATTTCTGCCCATGGCAGTTTAAAACATCAAAAACTGAATTCTGGACAGATTCAAGCCTTGATACACTGTGGGGTTTTTTTCTTTTTCTTTCTTTCATTTTTTTTGGTCCTGATTTTTTTCCCCATTGTGATGTTTAGTAACGTAGANACTGTGGGGTTTTTTTCTTTTTCTTTCTTTCATTTTTTTTGGTCCTGATTTTTTTCCCCATTGTGATGTTTAGTAACGTAGAATTTAAAATATAGTTTTAAATAAAGTTTGGACTTACCTGTAAACTTATCTTTTTTGAAAATTATGTTGAATTCTATACAGCAAGTCATTGTTGTATATAATTAGGCTGTTCAGAGAAGAGCAACCGTCAAGAGTTAGAGAAATATACTATTTATTATAAAGCCCGGCCTTCAGGCCAGGCTTCCAAATAATGCCAGTGTTGCTGCTATTGAGTCTAATATTCTTTTAGATACCTGCAAGTCTTATTCCTTTGCAAGAATAGGGCAGGTTAAAAAGGTATCCAGGATTTCTGAGAAGTTATTATAGAATATAAATATTCTATTCAAATTGGATAATAAGTTTAGAATACTTGTCCTTAGTACCTAGAATTTACATAATTATCTATTAGATAAATATTTTCTAGGATTTCTATTCATATCTGTGTTGCCTCAGTTTAAACGTTAAAAGAGAGAACATTTTCTATAACTAGAGAATATTTCCGCTTAAACAAGGAAAGTAACATTGTGATTACTCTTAAAAGGAAAACTAAGCTCTTTAAAGTAGGGATTAATAGAACTAAATTTACGAACCAGAGCACTAAGGTTCTTTTTGCTTTTGGACAACCTTGCTTTCTGAGACGATAATTTAGGCCAAAATGTAGCAGTTGTCTCTGTGTGTAGTGAGAGAGGTTTGCAGATGAAGTACTGTATGGAGTAATGGGAATCTACATGACCTCTTTATTACTAAGCAAATCAGCTTTTCAGAGGTGTACTTTTAGATCCCATCTTGCCGTATACTGAGTTAAAGGCTTCACAAAACCAGTTAACAAGTCAGCTTTACAGACTGTTCTTGAATAAAATACGAAGCATTATTCCAAATTAGTCTTTTAAATTTGTCAACAGTTTACTGAAATACCCCATGAGAAAAGAATTTGATTGGTATTCCTTTGAAATTCTTGCCTGATACCTCAGTGTAAAACTATAATGTCCAGTCAGGGAATATTAAATGAGGATTTCCCTCTGAGGACATTGACTGTATTGTTCTGTAATTTAAATTACGTGAAACATATATCTCCAACTTTATTAAACTTACTCAGAACACTGTCATTCCAGAAGCAGGAATTATTCAATTGGCTTGACTTCAGGGAAATTGAAGCATAGTAGGTATACATATATATTATATGTATACTTAAGTTCTATATTTGTTTTCTAGACTCTGTACAGAAACTTCATTTTGATACACTCAAGCCAAGCCTTACACATTAAATATTAAGACAGTCTCTCTCTCTGCATGCAAATTAAAGATGGATACAGTGGAATCATTGTACTTACATCTTAATTTATTGTAGTATCTGTGAACCTTATCAAATTTGCTTATTTGACTTACAGCTGTTGTAATCTGGTCTTTTGTTTTCTATTATAGTAGATAATTTAGTTTTAAGTGCTTGAGAGCAGATAACTTGCTTAATATGTTTTTCCCTGGTAACTGTTGCTAAAGAGTTAGGCATTCAATATGTAGTTTGTCTTAATTTTTAAGTTAAAAATTTGGTTAGAGGTAAAAGAGGAAGAAAAGGTCAAAATACGTGAGAGAGAAACCTAGGCAGGTTGAAGTAACGTCTACAAGATTGAGCTCACCAGACTGTGCAGCAGGTACTCTTTGTATTTTTAACATTCACTTTGGGTAAATGCTTTTTCACTGTTAATAAATGTGTATCCTGCATACAACCCTGAATTGCATTTTCATTTAAATTAACATACTCATTTATGCTTTAGAATTTATTCCAGAATTTTGGCTTATTTGATGATTTTAAGTGTGTTTAAAAAAAAAAAACTCAATACAAACTATTATATATAAAATAGAAAACAATAGGGTCCCTACTGTATAGCACAGGAAACTATTCAGTATCCCCTAATAGACTATAACGGGAAAGAATGTGAAAAAGAATATGTGTATATGTATAACTGAATCACTTTTGGTGTATGTATACCACACACTAACACTACGTTGTAAATCAACTATGCTTCAATTAAAATAAAAAAAAAAAAAGAAATGAAAGCTAATGACATATCAACCAGCCAGAGAGATTTATTAAAGGAGAAACATTTTTCTTACAGTGCATCTGTGCTCTTTTATGTTTTAGTTTCATCTGTCTTACATACTGTGTACAGAAAATTCTCATGTTTACTCAAAATTAGATTGGTATATTTCTTGCTCAACTTTCTTTAATATAAAAAACTCATTTTTAAAAAGCTGTCGAAGAAATAATTGGCTCTGGGTTTCACTTGTTTCACTGTACAAATATGGTTGCCCAGTTGCCTTGCCTGGAGGAGCCAGCATTTCTTGTTCTTTCTGCACAGCTCACTTTTTAATGTTCACTGTCTTTACATGTCTAGTTTTTTCCTCGTATTAACTAGTCTCTCTGGCTGACCCACTTCCCATTAAAGGAAAAAGGAACACAGGAAAGTTCTGCCTACAAATGACTGATTCACATATGAACAGAGTTTTAATTATCTTATGAGTTCATTTCATCTGCCCAGACTCATATCCACAACAGAATATCCTTCAGGCCAGCAGTTTATAGAAAGCTATTGATTTATTTTGAAAACTAATCACAGCATGTTTCAGTATAACAGAGTTCTGTTCTCTCGCATACTTAATATTACTATTTCTTGCATTATGACTTTTCCTATGTATAGTTATCCCCAGTATACATGTCTGGCAAATCACATGTAATTAACTTAATATAAATAGTATAGTTATAAATATTAAGAATATTAATTAGAAATCTTCACCTTTAATGAGCTGAATATCCCAGAGTATAGTTGCATGTTTAAGGCCATTTTGTTAATCAAATGATATCATGAAAAGACTGAAAATTATAAAGTGCTATACCAGCCCACAGTGGTAGCATTCAGCAGTGGCGTTAAACCTCACTCTTTGTTAGACTGTGTCCATATATATACCTTTCAGTTGTTTTTCCATTTTCATTGCCCTTTCACCTGTTGTCTCACAGTTGGTATTCAGTTTATCTTCCTAGAAGAGTATACGTGTAGGGATAGCTTACTCTGACAGATGAAGTAGTGCTTGTGGAAATGCTTTGATGACAAGTGCCATATAAATGTCAGGTATCATGTACATATTCATGTTGGAGAAAAGAAAGATCCAAAAAAAGGGGGGTAAGATTCTCCCCAAGCTTATACAGCTCAATAGTGAGGTTTTTGCTTCCTTTTCGGTGTGCTAACTGACATAATTTAAAATCTGTTTCCAAAACAGAGTTATTAAAACTACTTACCAGAACCTTTTCTGACATGTTCTGGTTATATACTCAAGTAATTTTCCCTCTTTTGGTAAAGAGGCAAAGTCTAAAGAGGCTTCATTATAATGGATTTTAGATGTGGAGTTTTCCCACAGTGTCACTTTCACCAAGTTATCTTCCTTCTACTCATTTTATTTATTCTTCTCTTATTCCCTCACTCTTACTATCCCCAAATCACTCACAATGTTTAAGACACAGGAAGAGTAATGGAGTTTGTACTACAAAATTAGTATTTCAGATAGCTTTTTGGTTTTTGTTCTTTACTCAAGTGTAGTTAATTTACAATATTAGCTTCAAGTGTGCAACATGGTGATTCATTATTTTTATAGATCATACTCCATTTAATATTTTTATAAAACACTGGCTGTCTGTCCTGTGCTGTGCAATATGTTCTTGAAGCTTATTTATTTTATACGTAGTAGTTTGTGCCTCTTTATTCCCTGCCCCGGCTTGCACCTCTCCCTTTCCTTCTCCTCCTGGTAACCACTGGTTTGTTCTCTATGAGTCTGTTTCTATTTTGTTATACTCATTTCTTGTATATTTTAGATTTTACATGTAACTGATAAGATACAGTATTTGGCTTTCTCTAAGATACAGTATTTGGCTTTCTCTGCCTTATTTACTAGGCATAATATACTCTAGGTTCATCTGTGTTGTTGCAAATGGCAAAATTTCATTCTTTTTCATGGCTGTGTGTAATACCCCATCGTGTGTATGTGGGTACGTGTGTACTGCATTTTCTTGACCCATTCATCTGTTGATGAGCATTTGGGTTGCTTCCATATCTAGGCAATTGTAAATAATGCTGCAGTGAACACTGATGTGTGTGTATCTTTTCAAATGAGTGTTTTTGTTTTCTTTGGGTATGTACCCAGAAGTGAAATTGTTGGTTCATATGGCAGTTCTGTTTTTAGGATTTTGAAGAATTTCCATACCATTTTCCATAGTGGCTCCAAATGTGCATTCCCACCAACGGTGTACACGGTGTTTTCTCCACATCATCAACAACACTTACTTGTTGTTCTTTCTGATACTAGACATTCTGACAGGTGTGAGGTGACGCCTCGTTGTGGTTTAGATTTGCATTTCCCTGATGGTTAATGATGTTGAGCATCTTTTCATGTGCCTCCTGGCCATCTGTATGTCTTTGGAAAAATGTTTATTCAGATTATCTGCCTATTTTTTAATTGGGTTGTTTGTTTTTCTGTGTTGAGTTGTATGAATTCATTGTATGTTTTGGATACTAACCCTTTATCAGATAAATCTTTTGCAAGTATCATCTCCCATTCAGCAGGCGGCCTTTTCCCTTTATCTATAGTTTCCTTTGCTGTGCAAAAACTTTTTAGGTTGATGTGGTTCCGTTTGTTTATTTCTGCTTTTGTTTCCCTTGCTTGAGGAGACATATCTAAAAAAAGTTTTGAGGGGACTGATGTCAAAGAGTATACTACCTGCTTTCTTCTATGAGTTTTATGGTTTGTGGTCTTACATTTAGGTCCATTTTGAGTTTACTTTTGTATGTTGTGTAAGAAAATGTTCTAATTTCATTCTTTTATATGTAGCTTTCCGGTTTTCCCAGCACCAGTTATTGAAGAGACTGCCCTTTCCCCATCATGTATTCTTGTCTCCTTTGTCATAGACTGATTGACCATAAGTGTGTGGGTTTATTTCTGGATGCTCTTGACTGGATTATTATGGTTGTTTCTCAGTGGGCCCTACCCCTTCCTTGGCTTTCTGTAACCTAGTCTCATTACAGTAGCAAGAGTGGTTCTGTTCAGATGTTAGTAGCTTTTTCTATTTCATTTCAAATAAGCGCAAAACAGTCTTTCCAAGGCCCTACAGGATGAGTTCTCAACCCTCTACCTGATTCTCAGTTTCCCCATTATTCACTCAGTTTGAGTCACAGACTTTTTGCAGTTTCTCAAACATGTGCTCCAGGCCCCCTTCCACTCCTGGCCCTTTGCATTTGCTGTTCTCTCAACCTAGAATGCTTTTCTCAGCAATTTTAATGACACACATTTAGTGAGATCTGTGTGTATCCAACTTAAACACATGACTCTCATTCCCTTGCCACTTTTTTTTTTTGTTTTTGGTCTATTACTTAGCAACTGACATTTTTTTACTTATTTTCTGTTTCCTTTTTACCCTGTAATTAAGGGGAAAGGGCAGGAATTTTTCTCTGCTTCGTCTATTGCAGAATAACTGAATTTTAAAGCAGATCTTGGCTTATAGAAAGTGTTTACTGTCTATGAATAAATGATTAAATTCTGTTAGTGTTTCAAAGAGAGGTTCAAGTTGTTACATTTTACTAAGTAGGATTGGCTATCTCATTTAATTAGGACACAGATTCTTTTCCACTTCAACATTTTGAAAAGAACAGTGTAATAGTCCTATAATAGTGTAGTTCAGACAGAAAAGTTCCAGCTGAGGAAAATACAAATATATTCCTAGCTATTATTTTTCAAATTTGCTAATAGGTAAGTCATATGCCTTGATTGATATGATCAAAATGAATATAGAATTATTTAAAATGAAGTGAATTCAGTGATAGGACAGTAGATTTTAAACCAGTCATTGGAAAGCCATTCAAAAAACCAGGTTTTTATTCAGATTTAAGAATATCTACTAAGGGTTTCTGGGAAGGGACTGAGAGACACAGTCATCCCCCTACCCCCATCCGGTTTTCCTACTAAATGACCCCTTTGGTACCACCTGTAAGTTTGGCAATGTGCACCAAGGTTTTTTCATATTTATTTATATCCTTTGACAGAGCAATTCAGTTTCTAAAAGTGTATCCTAAAGATAAGTTGTAAGAATTATTTTTATAGTCTCAGTTCTGTTCATTCACTCAGTTGTGTCCAACTCTTTGCGACCCCATGAACCACAGCACACCAGGCTTCCCTGTCCGTCACCAACTCCGAGTTTACCCAAACTCATGTCCATCGAGTCAGTGATGCCATCCAACCATCTCATCCTCTATTGTCCCCTTCTCCTGCCCCCAGTCCCTCCCAGCATCAGAGTCTTTTCCAAAGAGTCAACTCTTCGCATGAGGTGGCCAAAGTATTGGAGTTTCAGCTTCAGCATCAGTCCTTCCAATGAACACCCAGGACTGATCTCCTTTAGATGGACTGGATGGATCTCTTTGCAGTCCAAGGGACTCTGAAGAGTCTTCTCCAACACCACAGTTCAAAAACATCAATTCTTTGGCGCTCAGCTTTCTTCACAGTCCAACTCTCACATCCATCCATGACCACTGGAAAAACCATAGCCTTGACTAAGATGGACCTTTGTTGGCAAAGTAATGTCTCTGCTTTTGAATATGCTATCTAGGTTGGTCATAACTTTCCTTCCAAGGAAAAATTCTAGATAATAGCTAGTCCTTTGTCTTCTATATTTGTTTAAATTATTTCCTCCGAGTCGGTGGCTTGTAGTTATGATTTTTTTCTTTTTAAATGTTTGGTACTTTGGTATCCTAAGGAATATTTATTTGCCTGTGCCCAAGTCATTGAGATTTTTTTCCTACTTCTAAAGGTTTTATAGTTTTAGCTTTTACATGTAGGTGTATTGTCCATTTTGAGTAATTTTTTATATTATGTGAGGTAAGGATCAGATTTATTTTTCTCCCATATAAAGATATATGGGAGCAAACACCATTTGTTGACAAGATTGTCCCTCTCTATTATAAACTATCTTGTCACCTTTATGGAAATCAGTTGGCCATGTGTGGATCTGTGTGTGGAATCTCTGTCCCACTCATATATCTAGTCTTACTAGACATATCCATGTCACTATTGTAGTTTTTTAGAAAGTTTTAAAAGTAGGCAACGTAAGTCTTCTAAGTGTGTTCTTTTTTTCTCAAGAACTTTTGGCTATTCTGTGTCTGTAATCTTGCATTTCCAATTGTAGAACTGTCTTAGTTTTCATTAAAAACATGCCAGGACTTTAATTGGAATTGCACTGAATAAATAAATCAATTTGAGAAAGTGAGAATGTAAACGATACTATTTTCCAATCCATGAACACTGTAGCCTTCCAGTCGTTTAGTCTTTGGCTCCATACAGAAATTTAGTTTGATTGTTATTTGTCAACTTTGATAACATGCACTACTTATGTAATAACTCAGCTGACCTATTATTTGCTGGACTTTGGCTACTCAGAGAATTCTGGCATTGCTGATTTCAGGGTCACCAGTTTGTGAAAAGGGAAGTGGTTAGGTAGACTTTTGAAAGAAACTTTTTCAAGAACAGAGGTAATTATTGTTTCATCACCACGACAATTTACTGTTTGGTGGCTAAATTGTGGAAAACAAGAACAACTTAATGTTAACTCTTCATCAAAGCAAATGGATTCCATTCTGTCTACCTCTCTATAAATAGAAGGCCAAACATCCCAAGAAAGACTGTTTTTGCGGATCCAAGATGTGGGAAGAAAAAAGGACAGGGCCAACCTTATCAATAGTTTCTAACCTTAAAGGCAAACGGAACCTTGCTTGCCTTGTCATCTTCTGTTATTGCCGAGAGTGGCCAGGTAGGCAGAGGGGGAGCGGTAGTGTGTGGGCCTCTCCCGTCTCTAGTAATATGCTGGTCATACAGGAGGTCGGAGAACAGGACAGTGCAATCACACTACTAAACCACAAACATCTTGTAGTTTCTCAGCAAAAACAAGGCCATTTCCTACTTGGTATTTTGCAGAGTTCATGTCTCCATGTTTTTTTTGGGGGGGGGGAGTTCCGTGGGGAGTATAGTTATATATATTTATTTTGCACCGCCTCTCTTGTGACATTGTGTATGTTGACAGCAAGGTTTAAATGAGACGTCAGTGATTGGTCAGGCCCTCGGAAGGCCATTTCTGCTGAGTAAGGATTTTTTTGTATGAAAAACACCACGAATTCAGCAAAGCATCAGATCCATCAAGGAAAATTATATAGATAAGTTTGGGTAGAGGAGATTAATTTTGAAGTCTTTCTGTTCTTGTATACAATTACTGATGGTGTTTAGTATTACAGTGGATGCCAGCACATCTGAGTAGTTGTTTTTCACTGATAGGTTTTAAAATCTCCATTTGTCACTGCAAAATGTTAATGTCATGTTTATTTCCCTGCCCTTATCATTACCCTTTCCTCACACTTTAACTACAATTCAAAGGAAAGGATGAAGAGAAGAAAGCATATGTGTGTATACTGTTCAAAACAACGTGTATACTTCACTGTTAGAAAAATTTCAACCGAAATATAATTCATTTACAATATTGTGTTAGTTTCAGGTGTACAGCAAAGTGACTTTTTTATTTGTGTATATATATTTATATGTATTATTACATATATGCTATGCTAAGTCACTTCAGTCGTGTCCGACTCTGTGCGACCCCAGAGACGGCAGCTCACCAGGCTCCCCCATCCCTGGGATTCTCCAGGCAAGAACACTGGAGTGGGTTGCCATTTCCTTCTCCAATGCATGAAAGTGAAAAGTGAAAGTGAAGTCGATCAGTCGTGTCTGACCCTCAGTGACCCCATGGACTTCAGCATTCCAGGCTCCTCCGTCCATGGGATTCCCCAGGCAAGAGTACTGGAGTGGGGTGCCATTGCCTTCTCCGATTATATATATAATTATTATTATATATAATATATATTCCATTGTGGCTTCCCTTGTGGCTCAGCTGGTAGAGAATCTGCCTGCAATGCAGGAGACCTGGGTTTGATCCCTGGGTTGGGAGAAGGGAAAGGCTACCCACTCCATATTCTGGCCTGGAGAATTCCATGCACTGCATAGTCTATGGGGTCACCGAGAGTCAGATACGACTGAGCAACTTTCACTTTCATATATATTTTAGATTATTTTCCCTAGTTATTAAAAGGCATTGTAGTTCCCTGTGCTATACAGTAAATGTTTGCTACTCATTTATTTTATATATAGTAGTTGGTTAATCCCATGCTCCTAATTTATCCCTCCCGCTCTTTTCCTTTTTGGTGACCATAAGTTGTTTTCTGTCTGAGGCTGTTTTATACATAGATGCATTTGTGTTATTTTTTTAGGTCCTACATGTAAGTGATACACTATCTGTCTTTGTCTGACTGACTTCACTTACTGTGGCTTTCTCTGGGTCCCTCCATGTTGCTGCAGATGGCAGTATTTCTTTTCTTACGGCCAGAACTCTGTGTGTGTGTATACATACATGTTAAACCAGCCATCTGCTGATGCGCTGTTATAAAGTGTGCTGCAGTGAACATTGGGTGCGTGTAGCTTGCAGACTGGTTTTCCTTTCTCCTGGATGTGTGCCTAAGGGGGCATCGCTGGATCATATGCTGGCTCTCGTTAGTTTTTCAAGGAAACAGCATACTGTCTTCTGTAGTGGTTGCACCGAGTTGCATAACCACTGACAGTCCAGGAGGGTTCATTTTTTTCCACATCCTCTTCAGCGTTTATTATTTGTGGGTTTTTTGATAATGGTCATTCTGATCAATGTAAGATGGTTCCTCATTGGAGTTTTGACTTGCATTTCTAATAATTAGCAGTGTGGAGCATCTTTTCATGTGCCTATTGGCCATCTGTATGTCTTCTTTGGAGAAATATCTTTTTAGGGTTTTCTAGTTATTTTTAAAATTTTGGGGTGGTTTTTTTTTTTTGAAACTGAGTTGTATGGACTGTTGTATATTTTGGAAATTAAGCCCTTGTTGGTCACATCATTTGCAAATATTTTCTCCGAGTCCATATCTTTTCATTTTGTTTATGGTTTCCTTTGCTATGTAAAAAACTTATGTTTGACTAGGTCCCATTTGTTTATTTTGGGATTTAGTTTTTTAGCTTGGGAGACTGATCTAAGAAAATACTACTACTATTTACATCAGGGAATGTTTTGCCTATGTTCTCTTCTAAGAGTTTTATGGTGTTACGTTTTACATTTAGGTCTTTAAATCATTTTGAGTTATTTTTAGATATCGTGTGAGGGAGTATTCTAATTTCACTGATATACATGAAGCTGTCCCACTTTTCCAGCACTGCTTGCTGAAGAGACTATCTTTTCTCCATTGTATATTCTTGCCTCCTTTGAGGAAAATTAATTAATTATAGGGGTGTGGATTTATTTCTGAGCCCACGATTTTAACCCAGTGCTGGCTCTTCTGAGGACAGCTAGACAGTTTTCCTAACAGTACAAAAAATGGATGTCACTGTCTCTACAGAGGCCAGAGAATTCTATGCAGTTCCAAATAGCCGCCAAGTCTAGCTTCAGGCTCTAGGGTGACTCATTCTAGCAGCCCTTGCCGGAAGCAGTGATCCAGTGACTCCTCCGATGTTGACAGCTCCCTCCTATGACACTGTAGTCGCTGAGAGGAAGTGTGTGTGGCAGGGAGGAGGGGCTGAGCAAGAAAACGGGACAGAGGATTCTTCGTGGCTTAAGATCTGCAGAGACCTTGCCTTTTCTTTTTTGCTCAGCATGGTATCCACAATGCCTAGCAGACCACCCATGTTGTTGGATGTGCTCCCAAGTATATTTAACAACCTTATTTGAGGGATTATTGTGAACTCTGTGAAACTTTCCAAGTTTTTAGCACAATCAAGATGATAAACATCTGTTGTCCGTCAAAGTTTCCTGAGGCCTCTTGGGAATCCTTCCGTCTAGCCTCTGCCCCACTTCACCTCACCTCCAGACAACCACTGATTTGCTGACACTATTGATTAGCTTGCATTTTCTAGAAACTTATGTAAATACAACTATACTGTATCCAAGTTTGTCTGGCTTTCTTCACTCAGGGTATTAGAGATTCATGTTGTTGTTCAGTTGCTCAATTGTGTCCAACTCTTTGCAACCCCATGGACTGCAGCACACCAGGCTTCCCTGTCCTTTACTAATCTGGAGCTTGCTCAGACTCCTGTCCATTGAGTTGGGGATGCCATCCAACCATCTCATCTTTTGTTGGCCCTTCTCCTCCTGCCCTCAATCTCTCCCAGCATCAGGGTGTTTTCCAAAGAGTCAGCTCTGTGCATCAGGTGGCCAGAGTATCGGAGCTTCAGCATCAGTCCTTCCAGTGAATATTCAGGACTGATTTCCTTTAGGATTGACAGGTTTGATGTCCACACATGACTACTAGAAAAACGATAGCTTTGATTATACGGACCTTTGTCAGCAAAGTGATGTCTGTTTTTTAATACACTGTCTAGGTTTGTCACAGCTTTTCTTCCAAGGAGTAAATGTCCTTTAATGTCATGGCTACAGTCACCATCTGCGGTGATTTTGGAGCCCAAGAAAAGATAGTTTGTCACTGTTTGATTTTTTTCACCATCTATTTGCCCATGAAGTGATGGAACCAGATGCCATAATCTGTAAGTTTTTTGAATGTTGACTTTTAAGCTAGCCTTTTCACTCTCCTCTTTCACCTTCATCAGAAGGCTCTTTAGTTCCTCATTTTCTGCCATTAAAGTTGTGCCATCTGCGTGCATACCTGAGGTTATTGATAACTGGGATTCGTGTAGCATGTATCAATAGTTCATACCTTTGAACTGCTGAATAATACATCGTATGGACAAACTGAAACCACTAGGTGGTGTTTGGGGGTGCTTCGAGGAGCTCTGGTTCTCCAGTGGAGTTTTCTTGCCCATGCCTGGTCAAGCTGCAATTGTCATGGCACAGTGGAAATGCGCAAAAAGGCAGTAATGTGCTAAAAATGGTAAATCATATCGGGTTCTAGTATAATGTAGCCTTTTCCTTATAGTTTTTAGTGTGCACAGAGGAGTTATCCTAAGCGCTTACTGAGCTCACAGGGCAGGGCTGTGGGTCTCATGCCGCAATTGTTTTATTGTTTGGGGGCATGTCCCCTGCTTCTGTTGCATGGTTTTGTTGCTGAGCAAACAGGCTTGCTTGAGTGATGTGGAATTCAATGACTCAATAGCCAAAAGGGTTGAATTAGGTAGTTGGTGTTTCCAAAATGACTTAATTTATGAAACGATAGTTATAGCGCCTTGAATACATCACTAAGTGTTGAACTTGTTGACTTATAATGTGAAGTGAGTTGGTCACAAGCTGTTTATTCTGTGTAGGTGGAAAATACTGTTTTGGCACATCAGGCTACAGCCAGGAGTCCTAATTCTTGATTTCTTCCCACCCTTTCAGATGTTTTAGGTTTAGAGGTCTTCTTTTGGTCTTCCTTCTCCCTTTTTCAGTTGCTCCAACACAGCACCTGTTACAGTACTCATAGTGGACCCTCCCCAAGCTGNATATCTTTCGTTTTCTCCTTTGCTTTTTGCTTCTCCTTTTTACAGCTATTTGTAAGGCCTCCCCAGACAGCCATTTTGCTTTTTTGCATTTCTTTTCCGTGGGGATGGTCTTGATCCCTGTCTCCTGTACAGTGTCACAAACCTCCGTCCATCGTTCATCAAACACTCTTGTCTATCAGATCTAGTCCCTTAAATCTATTTCTCACTTCCACTGTATAATCATAAGGGATTTGATTTAGGTCATACCTGAATGGTCTAGTGGTCTTCCCTACTTTCTTCAATTTAAGTCTGAATTTGGCAATAAGGAGTTCATGATCTGAGCCACAGTCAGCTCCTGGTCTTGTTTTTGCTGACTGTATAGAGCTTCTCCATCTTTGGCTGCAAAGAATATAATCAGTCTGATTTTGGTGTTGACCATCTGGTGATGTCCATGTGTAGACTCTTCTCTTGTGTTGTTGGAAGAGGGTGTTTTCTGTGACCAGTGTGTTCTCTTGGCAAAACTCTTATTACTTATTAGCCTTTGCCCTGCTTCATTCTGTACTCCAAGGCCAAATTTGCCTGTTACTCCAGGTGTTTCTTGACTTCCTACTTTTGCATTCCAATCTCCTATAATGGAAAGGACATCTTTTTTGGGTGTTAGTTCTAAAAGGTCTTGTAGATCTTCATAGAACCGTTCACCTTGAGCTTCTTCAGCGTCACTGGTTGGGACATAGGCTTGGATTACCCTGATATTGAATGGTTTGCCTTGGAAATGAACAGAGATCATTCTGTTGTTTTTGAGATTGCATCCAAATAGTGCATTTTGGACTCTCTTGTTGACCATGATGGCTACTCTATTCCTGCCCACAGTAGTAGATATAATGGTCATCTGAGTTAAATTCACCCATCACAGTCCATTTTTGTTCGCTGATTCCTAGAATTGCGATGTTCACTCTCGCCATCTCCTGTTTGACCACTTCCAATTTGTCTTGATTCATGGACGTAACATTCCAGATTCCTATGCAATATTGCTCTTTACAGCATCGGACCTTGCTTCTATCACCGGTCACATCCACAAGTGGGTATTGTTTTTGCTTTGGCTCCATCCCTTCATTCTTTCTGGAGTTATTTCTCCACTGATCTCCAGTAGCATATTGGGCACCTACTGACCTGGGGAGTTCCTCTTTTAGTATCCTATCATTTTGCTTTTTCATACTGTTCATGGGGTTCTCAAGGCAGGAATACTGACGTGGTTTGCCATTCCCTTCTCCAGTGGACCAAATTCTGTCTTATTTTATTAATTTTGTCTTATTTTATTAAGGTCATATCTGAGTTATATAACCTTTTTAATAAAATTTTAAAATTACTATTAAATCTTGTGGCTATATCTAAAGCAGAACATGAAAAGAGAAAACATTCTCCCTAAATAAATTTGTTGTTAATGTCATGATAAAAAATTACACCTAGTTTTTTAAGCTGATCTCTTAAAATATTAACTCTGTAAAATCTGTTGTTGACAGTGCTACAAATTTTAAATGTGTTTTAAGAGGGAAAAAGTAACTATCTATAAATTAATGGAACTGTCAAAAATTATAAAAAATAGTTTAGTCAAACGTACACTTCTGTTTTCTGACTACCTTAGGAAAGCTGCAGTTGGTTCTAAATTTTATTTCATTGTATTTTACACAGAATAATACAACAAAGGATAATTGCTTTGGTTAAAATTCTTATAAATGACCTAAAAATTTATTAGCTCTTCTGGTTTTAATAGCAAATTTATCACTAAGTAGCTGAGTTTAAAAAAAAAAAAA